>JAWIZW010000020.1:0-471846 GCA_034703905.1 Chenopodium berlandieri | reverse complement strand
AATAAAAGTAAAACACATTCAAATAAGCTTTTTGAATCAAATGAAAGTCTAACGCATTCAATAAAGCTAATTGAATCAAATGAAAGTCAAAAACATTCTAACAAAGCTAATTGAATCAAATGTAAGTCAAACACATTCAAATAGAGCTTTTTGAATCAAATGAAAGTCAAATGCATTCAACAAAGCTAATTGAATCAAATGAAAGTCAAAAACATCTAAAAAAAAATCTAATTTAATCAAATGAAAGTCAAACACATTCAAACATAGCTATTGAATCAAATGAAAGTCAAATGCATTCTATAAAGCTAATTGAATTAAATAAAAGTAAAAAACATTAGAACAAATCCAATTGAATCAAATAAAAGTCTAATGCATTCAACAAAGATAGTTGAATCAAGTAAAAATCAAACACATTCAAACAAAGCTAATTGAATCAAACGTAAGTAAAAAACATTCAAACATAGCTTTTTGAATCAAATGAAAGTCAAATGCATTCAACAAAGCTAATTGAATCAAATGACATTAAAAAACATCTAAAAAAATCTAATTAAATCAAATGAAAGTCAAACACATTCAAACAAAACTATTTGAATCAAATGAAATTCAAGTGCATTCTACAAAGCAAATTTAATCAAATGAAAGTCAAACACATTCATACAAACCTATTTGAATCAAGTGAAAGTCAAAAACATTCTAACAGGGCTAATTGAATCTAATGAAAGTCAAACACATTCAAACAGAGATTTTTGAATTAAATGAAGGTCAAATGCATTCTACAAATCTAATTGAATCAAATGAAAGTTAAACACATTCAAACAAAGCTAATTGAATCAAATGAAAGTCAAAAACATTCGAATAAAGCCAATTGAATCAAATAAACGTCAAACACATTCAAACAAAACTTTTTCAATCAAATGAAAATCAAATGCATTCAACAAAGCTAATTGAATCAAATGAAATTCAAAAACATCTTAAAAAATCTAATTAAATCAAATGAAAGTCGAACACATTCAAACAAATCTATTTGAACCAAATGAAAGTCAAATGCTTTCTACAACGCTAATTTAATCAAATGAAAGTCAAATACATTCAAAAAACCCTAATTGAATCAAATGAAAGTCAAACACATTCTAACAGAGCTAATTGAATCAAATGAAAGTCAAACACATTCAAAAAGCTCTTTTTGAATCAAATGAAAAACAAATGCATTCTACAAAGCTAATTGAATCAAATGAAAGTCAAACACATTCAAACAAAGATAATTGAATCCAACATAAGTCAAACACATTCAAACATAGCTTTTTGAATCAAATGAAAGTCAAATGCATTCAACAAAGCAAATTGAATCAAATGAAATTCAAAAACATCTAAAAAAATCTAATTAGATCAAATGAAAGTCAAACACATTCAAACAAAACTATTTGAATCAAATGAAATTTAAATGCATTCTACAAAGCTATTTGATTCAAATGAAAGTCAAAAACATTCGAACAATTACAATTGAATCAAATGAAAGTCAAACACATTCAAACAAAGCTTTTTAAATCAAACGAAAGTCAAATGCATTCAACAAAGCCGATTGAATCAAATAAAAGTCAAACACATTCAAATAAAGCTTTTTGAATCAAATGAAAGTCAAATGCATTCAGCAAAGCTAATTGAATCAAATTAAAGTCAAACACATTCAAACAAACCTAATTGAATCAAATGAAATTCAAACACAATAAAAAAGAGCTAATTGAATCAAATGAAGGTCAAATGCATTCTACAAATCTATGACGAGCAAAATTCTAACAGAGCTTATTGAATCAAATGAAGGTCAAATGCGTTCTACAAATCTAATTAAATCAAATGAAAGTCAAACACATTCAAACAATGCTAATTGAATAAGTTGAAAGTCAAAAACATTCGAACAAAATGAAATAAATGTCAAACACATTCAAACAAAGCTTTTTGAATCAAATGAAAGTCAAATGCATTCAATAAAGCTAATTGAATCAAATGAAAGTCAAAAACATCTAAAAAAATCTAATTTAATCAAATGAAAGTCAAACACATTCAAACATAGCTATTTGAATCAAATGAAAGTCAAATGCATTCTATAAAGCTAATTGAATTAAATAAAAGTAAAAAACATTAGAACAAATCCAATTGAATCAAATAAAAGTCAAATGCATTCAACAAAGATAGTTGAATCAAGTAAAAATCAAACACATTCAAACAAAGCTAATTGAATCAAACGTAAGTAAAAAACATTCAAACATAGCTTTTTAAATCAAATGAAAGTCAAATGCATTCAACAAAGCTAATTGAATCAAATTACATTAAAAAACATCTAAAAAAATCTAATTAAATCAAATGAAAGTCAAACACATTCAAACAAACCTATTTGAATCAAATGAAAGTCAAGTGCATTCTACAAAGCAAATTTAATCAAATGAAAGTCAAACACATTCATACAAACCTATTTGAATCAAATGAAAGTCAAACACATTCTAACAGAGCTAATTGAATCAAATGAAAGTCAAACACATTCATACAAACCTATTTGAATCAAATGAAAGTCAAACACATTCTAATAGAGCTAATTGAATCTAATGAAATTCAAACACATTCAAAAAGAGCTTTTTGAATTAAATGAAGGTCAAATGCAATCTACAAATCTAATTGAATCAAATGAAAGTGAAACACATTCAAACAAAGCTAATTGAATCAAATGAAAGTAAAAAACATTCGAATAAAGCCAATTAAATCAAATAAACGTCAAACACATTCAAACAAAGCTTTTTGAATCAAATGAAAGTCAAATGCATTCAACAAAGCTAATTGAATCAAATGAAATTCAAAAACAACTAAAAAAATCTAATTAAATCAAATGAAAGTCAAACCCATTCAAACAAAACTATTTGAACCAAATGAAAGTCAAATGCATTTTACAAAGCTAATTTAATCAAATGAAAGTCAAATACATTCAAAAAAACCTAATTGAATCAAATGAAAGTCAAACAAATTCTAGCAGAGCTAATTGAATCAAATGAAAGTCAAACCTATTCAAAAAGCTCTTTTTGAATCAAATGAAAGTCAAATGCATTCTACAAAGCTAATTGAATCAAATGAAAGTAAAACACATTCAAACAAAGCTAATTGAATCCAACGTAAGTAAAACACATTCAAACATAGCTTTTTGAATCAAATGTAAGTCAAATGCATTCAACAAAGCAAATTGAATCAAATGAAATTCAAAAACATCTAAAAAAATTTAATTAGATCAAATGTAAGTCAAACATATTCAAACAAAACTATTTGAATCTAATGAAAGTCAAATCCATTCTACAAAGCTAATTGAATCAAATGAAAGTCAAACACATACAAACAAAGCTAATTGAATCAAATGAAAGTCAAACACATTCAAAAAGAGCTTTTTGAATCATATGAAGGTCAAATGCATGCTACAAAGCTAATTGAATCAAATGAAAGTCAAACACATTCAAACAAAGCTAATTGAATCCAACGTATGTCAAACACATTCAAACAAAGCTTTTTGAATCAAATGAAAGTCAAATGCATTCAACAAAGCCAATTGAATCAAATAAAAGTAAAACACATTCAAATAAAGCTTTTTGAATCAAATGAAAGTCTAACGCATTCAATAAAGCTAATTGAATCAAATGAAAGTCAAAAACATTCTAACAAAGCTAATTGAATCAAATGTAAGTCAAACACATTCAAAAAGAGCTATTTGAATCAAATGAAAGTCAAATGCATTCTATAAAGTTAATTGAATCAAATAAAAGTGACAAAAAATTCGAACAAATCCAATTGAATCAAATGAAAGTCAAATACATTCAACAAAGCTAGTTGAATCAAATAAAAGTCAAACACATTCAAACAAAGCTAATTGAATCAAATGAAAGTCAAACACATTCAAACAGAGCTTATTGAATCAAATGAAAGTCAAACACATTCAAAAAGAGCTTTTTAAATCATATGATGGTCAAATGCATTCTACAAAGCTAATTGTATCAAATGAAAGTCAAACACATTCAAACAAAGCTAATTGAATCCAACGTAAGTCAAACACATTGAAACATAGCTTTTTGAATGAAATGAAAGTCAAATGCATTTAACAAAGCTAATTGAATCAAATGAAATCCAAAAACTTTTAAAAAAATCTAATTAGATCAAATGAAAGTCAAACACATTCAAACAAAACTATTTGAATCAAATGAAAGTCAAATGCATTTTACAAAGCTATTTGATTCAAATGAAAGTCAAAAACATTCGAACAAATCCAATTGAATCAAATGAAAATCAAACACATTCAAACAAAGCTTTTTGAATCAAACGAAAGTCTAATGCATTCAACAAAGCTAATTGAATCAAACGAAAGTCTAAAACATTCTAACAAATCTAATTAAATCAAATGTAAGTCAAGCACATTCAAACATAGCTTTTTGAATCAAATGAAAGTCAAATGCATTCAAAAAGCTAATTGAATCAAATGACATTAAAAAACATCTAAAAAAATCTAATTAAATCAAATGAAAGTCAAACACATTCAAACAAAACTATTTGAATCAAATGAAAGTCAAATGCATTCTACAAAGCAAATTTAATCAAATGAAAGTCAAACACATTCATACAAACCTATTTGAATCAAATGAAAGTCAAACACATTCTAACAGGGCTAATTGAATCTAATGAAAGTCAAACACATTCAAAAAGAGCTTTTTGAATTAAATGAAGGTCAAATGCATTCTACAAATCTAATTGAATCAAATGAAAGTGAAACACATTCAAACAAAGCTAATTGAATCAAATGAAAGTCAAAAACATTCGAATAAAGCCAATTGAATCAAATAAACGTCAAACACATTCAAACAAAACTTTTTCAATCAAATGAAAGTCAAATGCATTCAACAAAGCTAATTGAATCAAATGAAATTCAAAAACATCTTAAAAAATCTAATTAAATCAAATGAAAGTCAAACACATTCAAACAAATCTATTTGAACCAAATGAAAGTCAAATGCTTTCTACAACGCTAATTTAATCAAATGAAAGTCAAATACATTCAAAAAAACCTAATTGAATCAAATGAAAGTCAAACACATTCTAACAGAGCTAATTGAATCAAATGAAAGTCAAACACATTCAAAAAGCTCTTTTTGAATCAAATGAAAAACAAATGCATTCTACAAAGCTAATTGAATTAAATGAAAGTCAAACACATTCAAACAAAGCTAATTGAATCCAACATAAGTCAAACACATTCAAACATAGCTTTTTGAATCAAATGAAAGTCAAATGCATTCAACAAAGCAAATTGAATCAAATGAAATTCAAAAACATCTAAAAAAATCTAATTAGATCAAATGAAAGTCAAACACATTCAAACAAAACTATTTGAATCAAATGAAATTTAAATGCATTCTACAAAGCTATTTGATTCAAATGAAAGTCAAAAACATTCGAACAATTACAATTGAATCAAATGAAAGTCAAACACATTCAAACAAAGCTTTTTAAATCAAAGGAAAGTCAAATGCATTCAACAAAGCCGATTGAATCAAATAAAAGTCAAACACATTCAAATAAAGCTTTTTGAATCAAATGAAAGTCAAATGCATTCAGCAAAGCTAATTGAATCAAATTAAAGTCAAACACATTCAAACAAACCTAATTGAATCAAATGAAATTCAAACACATTCAAAAAGAGCTAATTGAATCAAATGAAGGTCAAATGCGTTCTACAAATCTAATTAAATCAAATGAAAGTCAAACACATTCAAACAATGCTAATTGAATAAGTTGAAAGTCAAAAACATTCGAACAAAATGAAATAAACGTCAAACACATTCAAACAAAGCTTTTTGAATCAAATGAAAGTCAAATGCATTCAATAAAGCTAATTGAATCAAATGAAAGTCAAAAACATCTAAAAAAATCTAATTTAATCAAATGAAAGTCAAACACATTCAAACATAGCTATTTGAATCAAATGAAAGTCAAATGCATTCTATAAAGCTAATTGAATTAAATAAAAGTAAAAAACATTAGAACAAATCCAATTGAATCAAATGAAAGTCTAATGCATTCAACAAAGATAGTTGAATCAAGTAAAAATCAAACACATTCAAACAAAGCTAATTGAATCAAACGTAAGTAAAAAACATTCAAACATAGCTTTTTGAATCAAATGAAAGTCAAATGCATTCAACAAAGCTAATTGAATCAAATGACATTAAAAAACATCTAAAAAAATCTAATTAAATCAAATGAAAGTCAAACACATTCAAACAAAACTATTTGAATCAAATGAAAGTCAAGTGCATTCTACAAAGCAAATTTAATCAAATGAAAGTCAAACACATTCATACAAACCTATTTGAATCAAGTGAAAGTCAAACACATTCTAACAGAGCTAATTGAATCTAATGAAAGTCAAACACATTCAAAAAGAGCTTTTTGAATTAAATGAAGGTCAAATGCATTCTACAAATCTAATTGAATCAAATGAAAGTGAAACACATTCAAACAAATCTAAGTGAATCAAATGAAAGTAAAAAACATTCGAATAAAGCCAATTGAATCAAATAAACGTCAAACACATTCAAACAAAGCTTTTTGAATCAAATGAAAGTCAAATGCATTCAACAAAGCTAATTGAATCAAATGAAATTCAAAAACAACTAAAAAAATCTAATTAAATCAAATGAAAGTCAAACCCATTGAAACAAAACTATTTGAACCAAATGAAAGTCAAATGCATTCTACAAAGCTAATTTAATCAAATGAAAGTCAAATACATTCAAAAAAACCTAATTGAATCAAATGAAAGTCAAACACATTCTAGCAGAGCTAATTGAATCAAATGAAAGTCAAACACATTCAAAAAGCTCTTTTTGAATCAAATGAAAGTCAAATGCATTCTACAAAGCTAATTGAATCAAATGAAAGTCAAACACATTCAAACAAAGCTAATTGAATCCAACGTAAGTAAAACACATTCAAACATAGCTTTTTGAATCAAATGTAAGTCAAATGCATTCAACAAAGCAAATTGAATCACATGAAATTCAAAAACAACTAAAAAAATTTAATTAGATCAAATGTAAGTCAAACATATTCAAACAAAACTATTTGAATCTAATGAAAGTCAAATGCATTCTACAAAGCTAATTGAATCAAATGAAAGTCAAACACATACAAACAAAGCTAATTGAATCAAATGAAAGTCAAACACATTCAAAAAGAGCTTTTTGAATCATATGAAGGTCAAATGCATGCTACAAAGCTAATTGAATCAAATTAAAGTCAAACACATTCAAAAAAGCTAATTGAATCCAACGTAAGTCAAACACATTCAAACAAAGCTTTTTGAATCAAATGAAAGTCAAATGCTTTCAACAAAGCCAATTGAATCAAATAAAAGTAAAACACATTCAAATAAAGCTTTTTGAATCAAATGAAAGTCAAACGCATTCAATAAAGCTAATTGAATCAAATGAAAGTCAAAAACATTCTAACAAAACTAATTGAATCAAATGTAAGTCAAACACATTCAAACAAAACTTTTTCAATCTAATGAAAGTCAAATGCATTCAACAAAGCTAATTGAATCAAATGAAATTCAAAAACATCTTAAAAATCTAATTAAATCAAATGAAAGTCAAACACATTCAAACAAATCTATTTGAACCAAATGAAAGTCAAATGCTTTCTACAACGCTAATTTAATCAAATGAAAGTCAAATACATTCAAAAAACCCTAATTGAATCAAATGAAAGTCAAACACATTCTAACAGAGCTAATTGAATCAAATGAAAGTCAAACACATTCAAAAAGCTCTTTTTGAATCAAATGAAAAACAAATGCATTCTACAAAGCTAATTGAATCAAATGAAAGTCAAATGCATTCTATAAAGCTAATTGAATTAAATAAAAGTAAAAAACATTAGAACAAATCCAATTGAATCAAATGAAAGTCTAATGCATTCAACAAAGATAGTTGAATCAAGTAAAAATCAAACACATTCAAACAAAGCTAATTGAATCAAACGTAAGTAAAAAACATTCAAACATAGCTTTTTGAATCAAATTAAAGTCAAACACATTCAAACAAATCTAATTGAATCAAATGAAAGTCAAACACATTCAACCAGAGCTAATTGAATCAAATGAAAGTCAAACACATTCAAAAAGAGCTTTTTGAATCATATGATGGTCAAATGCATTCTACAAAGCTAAATGAATCAAATGAAAGTCAAACACATTCAAACAAAGCTAATTGAATCCAACGTAAGTCAAACACATTGAAACATAGCTTTTTGAATGAAATGAAAGTCAAATGCATTTAACAAAGCTAATTCAATCAAATGAAATCCAAAAACATTTAAAAAAATCTAATTAGATCAAATGAAAGTCAAACACATTCAAACAAAACTATTTGAATCAAATGAAAGTCGAATGCATTTTACAAAGTTATTTGATTCAAATGAAAGTCAAAAACATTCGAACAAATCCAATTGACTCAAATGAAAATCAAACACATTCAAACAAAGCTTTTTGAATCAAATGAAAGTCTAATGCATTCAACAAAGCTAATTGAATCAAATGAAAGTCTAAAACATTCTAACAAATCTAATTGAATCAAATGTAAGTCAAGCTCATTCAAACATAGCATTTTGAATCAAATGAAAGTCAAATGCATTCAAAAAGCTAATTGAATCAAATGACATTAAAAAACATCTAAAAAAATCTAATTAAATCAAATGAAATTCAAACACATTCAAACAAAACTATTTGAATCAAATGAAAGTCAAATGCATTCTACAAAGCAAATTTAATCAAATGAAAGTCAAACACATTCATACAAACCTATTTGAATCAAATGAAAGTCAAACACATTCTAACAGGGCTAATTGAATCTAATGAAAGTCAAACACATTCAAAAAGAGCTTTTTGAATTAAATGAAGGTCAAATGCATTCTACAAATCTAATTGAATCAAATGAAAGTGAAACACATTCAAACAAATCTATTTGAACCAAATGAAAGTCAAATGCTTTCTACAACGCTAATTTAATCAAATGAAAGTCAAATACATTCAAAAAAACCTAATTGAATCAAATGAAAGTCAAACACTTTCTAACAGAGCTAATTGAATCAAATGAAAGTCAAACACATTCAAAAAGCTCTTTTTGAATCAAATGAAAAACAAATGCATTCTACAAAGCTAATTGAATTAAATGAAAGTCAAACACATTCAAACAAAGCTAATTGAATCCAACATAAGTCAAACACATTCAAACATAGCTTTTTGAATCAAATGAAAGTCAAATGCATTCAACAAAGCAAATTGAATCAAATGAAATTCAAAAACGTCTAAAAAAATCTAATTAGATCAAATGAAAGTCAAACACATTCAAACAAAACTATTTGAATCAAATGAAATTTAAATGCATTCTACAAAGCTATTTGATTCAAATGAAAGTCAAAAACATTCGAACAATTACAATTGAATCAAATGAAAGTCAAACACATTCAAACAAAGCTTTTTAAATCAAAGGAAAGTCAAATGCATTCAACAAAGCCGATTGAATCAAATAAAAGTCAAACACATTCAAATAAAGCTTTTTGAATCAAATGAAAGTCAAATGCATTCAGCAAAGCTAATTGAATCAAATTAAAGTCAAACACATTCAAACAAACCTAATTGAATCAAATGAAATTCAAACACATTCAAAAAGAGCTAATTGAATCAAATGAAGGTCAAATGCGTTCTACAAATCTAATTAAATCAAATGAAAGTCAAACACATTCAAACAATGCTAATTGAATAAGTTGAAAGTCAAAAACATTCGAACAAAATGAAATAAACGTCAAACACATTCAAACAAAGCTTTTTGAATCAAATGAAAGTCAAATGCATTCAATAAAGCTAATTGAATCAAATGAAAGTCAAAAACATCTAAAAAAATCTAATTTAATCAAATGAAAGTCAAACACATTCAAACATAGCTATTTGAATCAAATGAAAGTCAAATGCATTCTATAAAGCTAATTGAATTAAATAAAAGTAAAAAACATTAGAACAAATCCAATTGAATCAAATGAAAGTCTAATGCATTCAACAAAGATAGTTGAATCAAGTAAAAATCAAACACATTCAAACAAAGCTAATTGAATCAAACGTAAGTAAAAAACATTCAAACATAGCTTTTTGAATCAAATGAGAGTCAAATGCATTCAACAAAGCTAATTGAATCAAATGACATTAAAAAACATCTAAAAAAATCTAATTAAATCAAATGAAAGTCAAACACATTCAAACAAAACTATTTGAATCAAATGAAAGTCAAGTGCATTCTACAAAGCAAATTTAATCAAATGAAAGTCAAACACATTCATACAAACCTATTTGAATCAAGTGAAAGTCAAACACATTCTAACAGAGCTAATTGAATCTAATGAAAGTCAAACACATTCAAAAAGAGCTTTTTGAATTAAATGAAGGTCAAATGCATTCTACAAATCTAATTGAATCAAATGAAAGTGAAACACATTCAAACAAATCTAATTGAATCAAATGAAAGTAAAAAACATTCGAATAAAGCCAATTGAATCAAATAAACGTCAAACACATTCAAACAAAGCTTTTTGAATCAAATGAAAGTCAAATGCATTCAACAAAGCTAATTGAATCAAATGAAATTCAAAAACAACTAAAAAAATCTAATTAAATCAAATGAAAGTCAAACCCATTGAAACAAAACTATTTGAACCAAATGAAAGTCAAATGCATTCTACAAAGCTAATTTAATCAAATGAAAGTCAAATACATTCAAAAAAACCTAATTGAATCAAATGAAAGTCAAACACATTCTAGCAGAGCTAATTGAATCAAATGAAAGTCAAACACATTCAAAAAGCTCTTTTTGAATCAAATGAAAGTCAAATGCATTCTACAAAGCTAATTGAATCAAATGAAAGTCAAACACATTCAAACAAAGCTAATTGAATCCTACGTAAGTAAAACACATTCAAACATAGCTTTTTGAATCAAATGTAAGTCAAATGCATTCAACAAAGCAAATTGAATCACATGAAATTCAAAAACAACTAAAAAAATTTAATTAGATCAAATGTAAGTCAAACATATTCAAACAAAACTATTTGAATCTAATGAAAGTCAAATGCATTCTACAAAGCTAATTGAATCAAATGAAAGTCAAACACATACAAACAAAGCTAATTGAATCAAATGAAAGTCAAACACATTCAAAAAGAGCTTTTTGAATCATATGAAGGTCAAATGCATGCTACAAAGCTAATTGAATCAAATTAAAGTCAAACACATTCAAAAAAAGCTAATTGAATCCAACGTAAGTCAAACACATTCAAACAAAGCTTTTTGAATCAAATGAAAGTCAAATGCTTTCAACAAAGCCAATTGAATCAAATAAAAGTAAAACACATTCAAATAAAGCTTTTTGAATCAAATGAAAGTCAAACGCATTCAATAAAGCTAATTGAATCAAATGAAAGTCAAAAACATTCTAACAAAACTAATTGAATCAAATGTAAGTCAAACACATTCAAACAAAACTTTTTCAATCTAATGAAAGTCAAATGCATTCAACAAAGCTAATTGAATCAAATGAAATTCAAAAACATCTTAAAAATCTAATTAAATCAAATGAAAGTCAAACACATTCAAACAAATCTATTTGAACCAAATGAAAGTCAAATGCTTTCTACAACGCTAATTTAATCAAATGAAAGTCAAATACATTCAAAAAACCCTAATTGAATCAAATGAAAGTCAAACACATTCTAACAGAGCTAATTGAATCAAATGAAAGTCAAACACATTCAAAAAGCTCTTTTTGAATCAAATGAAAAACAAATGCATTCTACAAAGCTAATTGAATCAAATGAAAGTCAAATGCATTCTATAAAGCTAATTGAATTAAATAAAAGTAAAAAACATTAGAACAAATCCAATTGAATCAAATGAAAGTCTAATGCATTCAACAAAGATAGTTGAATCAAGTAAAAATCAAACACATTCAAACAAAGCTAATTGAATCAAACGTAAGTAAAAAACATTCAAACATAGCTTTTTGAATCAAATTAAAGTCAAACACATTCAAACAAATCTAATTGAATCAAATGAAAGTCAAACACATTCAACCAGAGCTAATTGAATCAAATGAAAGTCAAACACATTCAAAAAGAGCTTTTTGAATCATATGATGGTCAAATGCATTCTACAAAGCTAATTGAATCAAATGAAAGTCAAACACATTCAAACAAAGCTAATTGAATCCAACGTAAGTCAAACACATTGAAACATAGCTTTTTGAATGAAATGAAAGTCAAATGCATTTAACAAAGCTAATTCAATCAAATGAAATCCAAAAACATTTAAAAAAATCTAATTAGATCAAATGAAAGTCAAACACATTCAAACAAAACTATTTGAATCAAATGAAAGTCGAATGCATTTTACAAAGTTATTTGATTCAAATGAAAGTCAAAAACATTCGAACAAATCCAATTGACTCAAATGAAAATCAAACACATTCAAACAAAGCTTTTTGAATCAAATGAAAGTCTAATGCATTCAACAAAGCTAATTGAATCAAATGAAAGTCTAAAACATTCTAACAAATCTAATTGAATCAAATGTAAGTCAAGCTCATTCAAACATAGCATTTTGAATCAAATGAAAGTCAAATGCATTCAAAAAGCTAATTGAATCAAATGACATTAAAAAACATCTAAAAAAATCTAATTAAATCAAATGAAATTCAAACACATTCAAACAAAACTATTTGAATCAAATGAAAGTCAAATGCATTCTACAAAGCAAATTTAATCAAATGAAAGTCAAACACATTCATACAAACCTATTTGAATCAAATGAAAGTCAAACACATTCTAACAGGGCTAATTGAATCTAATGAAAGTCAAACACATTCAAAAAAAGCTTTTTGAATTAAATGAAGGTCAAATGCATTCTACAAATCTAATTGAATCAAATGAAAGTGAAACACATTCAAACAAAGCTAATTGAATCAAATGAAAGTAAAAAACATTCGAATAAAGCCAATTGAATCAAATAAACGTCAAACACATTCAAACAAAACTTTTTCAATCAAATGAAAGTCAAATGCATTCAACAAAGCTAATTGAATCAAATGAAATTCAAAAACATCTTAAAAAATCTAATTAAATCAAATGAAAGTCAAACACATTCAAACAAATCTATTTGAACCAAATGAAAGTCAAATGCTTTCTACAACGCTTATTTAATCAAATGAAAGTCAAACACATTCAAAAAGCTCTTTTGGAATCAAATGAAAAACAAATGCATTCTACAAAGCTAATTGAATCAAATGAAAGTCAAACACATTCAAACAAAGCTAATTGAATCCAACATAAGTCAAACACATTCAAACATAGCTTTTTGAATCAAATGAAAGTCAAATGCATTCAACAAAGCAAATTGAATCAAATGAAATTCAAAAACATCTAAAAAAATCTAATTAGATCAAATGAAAGTCAAACACATTCAAACAAAACTATTTGAATCAAATGAAATTTAAATGCATTCTACAAAGCTATTTGATTCAAATGAAAGTCAAAAACATTCGAACAATTACAATTGAATCAAATGAAAGTCAAACACATTCAAACAAAGCTTTTTAAATCAAACGAAAGTCAAATGCATTCAACAAAGCCGATTGAATCAAATAAAAGTCAAACACATTCAAATAAAGCTTTTTGAATCAAATGAAAGTCAAATGCATTCATCAAAGCTAATTGAATCAAATTAAAGTCAAACACATTCAAACAAACCTAATTGAATCAAATGATATTCAAACACAATAAAAAAGAGCTAATTGAATCAAATGAAGGTCAAATGCATTCTACAAATCTATGACGAGCAAAATTCTAACAGAGCTTATTGAATCAAATGAAGGTCAAATGCGTTCTACAAATCTAATAAAATCAAATGAAAGTCAAACACATTCAAACAATGCTAATTGAATAAGTTGAAAGTCAAAAACATTCGAACAAAATGAAATAAACGTCAAACACATTCAAACAAAGCTTTTTGAATCAAATGAAAGTCAAATGCATTCAATAAAGCTAATTGAATCAAATGAAAGTCAAAAACATCTAAAAAAATCTAATTTAATCAAATGAAAGTCAAACACATTCAAACATAGCTATTTGAAACAAATGAAAGTCAAATGCATTCTATAAAGCTAATTGAATTAAATAAAAGTAAAAAACATTAGAACAAATCCAATTGAATCAAATGAAAGTCTAATGCATTCAACAAAGATAGTTGAATCAAGTAAAAATCAAACACATTCAAACAAAGCTAATTGAATCAAACGTAAATAAAAAACATTCAAACATAGCTTTTTGAATCAAATGAAAGTCAAATGCATTCAACAAAGCTAATTGAATCAAATGACATTAAAAAACATCTAAAAAAATCTAATTAAATCAAATGAAAGTCAAACACATTCAAACAAAACTATTTTAATCAAATGAAAGTCAAGTGCATTCTACAAAGCAAATTTAATCAAATGAAAGTCAAACACATTCATACAAACCTATTTGAATCCAACGTAAGTCAAACACATTGCAACATAGCTTTTTGAATGAAATGAAAGTCAAATGCATTTAACAAAGCTAATTGAATCAAATGAAATTCAAAAACATTTAAAAAAATCTAATTAGATCAATTGAAAGTCAAACACATTCAAACAAAACTATTTGAATCAAATGAAACTCAAACACATTCAAACAAAGCTTTTTGAATCAAATGAAAGTCTAATGCATTCAACAAATGTTGTAGCCAAGCCTAACAACTTGGTTATGGACATTTCTTTGGTTCAAGACGTAGCATCATGTATTGGTGCTATGCATTCTATCCATGGGCAGCAAGATATTCAATCCCTTGAATTTCTTGTTGTTCTTATTAACTAGTTTATTCTAGTTATTTTTATGCTTTGAATAAATTGTAAACTTTAGCCTTATTTAAAGTTTGCAAATTAGTTATATTTTCTTTAGTTTCTTTAGCTGATTTAAGTCCGAAATTGTAATGTCACATTCACACAAAGTACAAGTGCAAGATACATCAAGAAGGCAGCCATTTAAGCTTGTGAAAGAAGCATGGAATCCGAAATTCTTTTAAAGGAATTTCAAAGGCTTTAACTTGGGTGTTACAATCAGCTTCAAAGAGGAGTTACAAACCTTCAATTCAGCCTTCAAGTGGCCGTTTATTTCAGTCAGCAATTGAGCAATTAAAAGGCATCCAAGTACATTCTTGTCCACATAAATTCAAGCTTATTTCAAGGCTTGAAACAAGGAGGAGTTACACTTCTTTTGCTGTTTGAATTTGGGCGTGAATAATGGGGTGTTACACCTCCAAGTTGTTGCTTTGTTGGGCGTGAATCAAGGGGGAGTTATACTCTCTTATTTCTGATTTTATTTGGAGGTTACAAACCACCATTTCCTCTTTGATGTATCTAGTTAAATAAGGCTTCTTTTATTAATGTATCTAGACAACAAAAAGCTGATTTGTACTTAGCTTTAGCTTAGGCGTATAACAAGTGAGCTGAACAGCCACTTAAGTTAGCTTGTACTTAAGGATGCTTGTTTACTATAAATAGCAAGCAAATGTGAATGAAAAGAGGAGATGATTCAAAACAAAAAACTTGTCTTACATTCGTGTCTTGGATTAGAAACAAAAACCTGAAATTCTTGGATTTGGAATTTCGTTTCCTTTGCTTAGTTAGCTAGTTTAGGCTACTAGTTGGCTTGTGATCTTAGGAATCCAAAACGTTTCTTAGTGGTGTGACTTTATCTAAGAAGCCTTTGGTTCTTTAGCCTTATCTATCCCTTGGTTTATCCCTTGTGTATTTCGAGTGTTACTCCAAATATACAACACTACTAGTTGGCTTGTGATCTTAGGAATTCAAAACGTTTCTTAGTGGTGTGACTTTATCTAAGAAGCCTTTGGTTCTTTAGCCTTATCTATCCCTTGGTTTATTCCTTGTGTATTTCGAGTGTCACTCCAAATATACAACATTTGGCGCTAGAAGGAGGGGGATCTAGCAAAACAAATACCAAAACACATACCCAAATACAAACCATGTCCGACATCCCACCCCCTAATTGGCAAGAATATGTCAATAAGGTTGCACAAGAGAAAGAAGATATGGAGCAACGAATGCAATATTTGCAAGGTCAGTTAAAAGATCTTTCTACTAAGTTGCGCCATCAAAAAGAGGGTTCACCCAATCATAGTGATGAAGAAGTGAGTGAATCTAATTTCAATCACAATGATAGACCTTTTCATGAAAGAGAAAGGTCACGGCCTAATAATGACATTAAGGCTGACATCCCGGAGTATGATGGCAAACTCAATGCTGATGAGTTTGTAGAATGGCTTAGAACGGTGGAGAGAGTGTTTGATTACAAGCAAACACCGGAAGAAAAAAAGGTGAAGATTGTAGCCTTGAAATTAAGAAAATATGCCTCAACTTGGTGGGCTAGTGTGTGTGCCAAAAGGGAAAGGCAAGACAAAGAGAAAGTGAGATCGTGGACCAAGATGAAAAAGATGCTGAAACAAAAGTTTCTTCCCACATACTATGTGCAAGAAAACTTTTCCAAGTTCCACAACCTCAAACAAGGTACTAAATCAGTAGAAGAATATGCTAGGGAATTTGAAGGATTTGTCATGAAATGTGGAGTAGAGGAAGATGAACCTCAAACATTGGTGCGCTTTTTGGGAGGACTTGACCCAAAAATAGCCAATGTGGCCGAACTACACCCTTACACCACCCTTGAAGAGCTCATTATCTTAGCACATAAGATTGAGCAGCAACAAAAAGCAAGAGGAAAAAGTGAATCATCACGTTTTGCATCTCAAACCTCATTTCCCCAAATAAAGCAAACATCCAATTTCCCACCTTTCAAACCCACATCCAATCAGCCTACTTCTAAACCACCTTCACAAAACACCCAAAATTCCAACCTAAAACCAGCCCCAAGAAGATGTTTTCGGTGTCAAGGCCTTGGACATTTGGCTAGTGATTGTCCAAACAAAAGGATTGTCACTTTGATTGAGCATGAAGAGGAGGACGAATTAGAAATTGAAGTGGACAGCAACCTTGAGGAGAATGATGATTATGCGTGTCTTGGACCCGATGAAGGAGAATGCTTGGTGGTTTGACGTACACTAAGCAATATGATTGGCAAAGAAGGGAGTTTGCAACGTGAGGCAATCTTTCACACTCGTTGCACCATTGGAGGTAAGGTATGTACCTTGATTATTGATGGAGGTAGTTGTACCAATGTAGCTTCACAAGTAATGATAGACAAGCTGAAAATAAAAACCGTCCCTCACCCTAAACCTTATGTGATTCAATGGCTAAATCATGGTAAAGGGATTCAAGTTACACAACAAGCCTTGTTATCATTTAGCATTGGTAAAACTTATGAGGAAGAATTATGGTGTGATGTTATACCTATGGATGCATGTCATATTTTACTTGGTAGACCTTGGCTGTTTGATAGGCGTGTGATGCATGATGGGTATAAAAACACATATTCCTTCACTAAGGATGGACAGAAAATACTCCTTACCCCTCTAAGCCTCAAAAACGGCCACCCCATATCCACACCCCCTACTTCCCTTACCACTCTCATAAAGTCAGAATTGCATGAGTATAAAGCTCACAAACAATTCATTTTAAGCCAACTTGATACCCCTTCCCAACCGACACAAAAAGAACCACACCCACTCCTCACCCCTCTTCTCAAAACCTTTTCCCATGTTTTCCCCGAAGACATTCCCCATGGCCTACCTCCAAAACGTGACATACAACACAAAATTGATCTTGTTCCCGGATCAATGCTCCCAAACAAACCAGCCTATAGAACCACTCCAAAAGAAACCGAAGAGATTAGGAGGCAAGTGGAAGAATTACTGTCCAAGGGTCTTATTCGTAAGTCTCTTAGTCCATGTGCTTGTCCTACTTTGATTGTGCCTAAGAAGAATGGAGAATGGAGAATGTGTGTTGATAGTAGGTCAATCAATAAAATCACTATCAAGTACCGGTTTCCTATTCCAAGGTTGAATGATTTACTTGATGATTTGCATGGTTCTAAAGTGTTCTCTAAAATTGATTTGAGAAGTGGCTATCATCAAATTCGAATTTTCGAAGGAGATGAATGGAAGACCGCTTTCAAGACAAAGGAGGGCCTCTATGAGTGGCTTGTGATGCCATTTGGTTTGTCTAATGCACCATCTACATTTATGCGCCTTATGAATCAGGTTATGCAACCTTTCATGGGTAAATTTGTTGTAGTTTATTTTGATGATATTTTGGTGTATAGTAGGGAGGAAGAAGAGCATTCTATGCACTTGCAACAGGTTTTTGAAGCCCTTGAACGTGAGAAATTGTATGGTAACTTAGAGAAGTGTCATTTCTTCACTTCCCAAGTTATTTTTCTTGGCTTTAAAGTCTCATCACAAGGCATTGAAGTTGATGAAAAGAAAATTGCTGCAATTCGTGAGTGGCCCACGCCACAAACCATTCAACAAGTTCGAAGCTTTCATGGACTTGCTTCTTTCTATAGAAGATTTGTGCGGAATTTTAGTACCCTCATGGCACCTATCACGGAGCTAACTAAAAATCAAAAGTTAGTTTGGAATGATAAGGCTCAAAAGGCCTTTGATGAGGTAAAACATCAACTTACTAGTGCACCTATTCTTGCTTTGCCTAACTTTGATGAAGTTTTTGAAGTTGAATGTGATGCTAGTGGAGTTGGTATTGGTGCTGTTTTGTCACAAGTTGGGCGTCCCCTTGCCTACTTTAGTGAAAAACTCAATGAAGCACAACGGAAGTATAGCACCTATGATAAGGAGTTCTTTGCTCTTGTTCGTGCTTTGGACCATTGGAGACATTACCTCATTTCCAAGGAGTTCATCCTTCATTCAGATCATGAAGCCCTCAACTATCTTCATAGCCAACAAAAACTCCAACCTCGCCATGCCAAATGGGTGGAGTATTTGCAAGCTTTTCATTTTGTGATCAAGCATAGGAGAGGCGCCATGAACAAAGGAGCTGATGCGCTTTCAAGGAGATACACACTCTTGAATTCTTTCAAATCAAGGGTGATAAGTGTTGAAGATGTGAAAGCAAGTTACAAAAATGATCATGACTTTGGTGATTTATTTTTAAAATGTTCTAATCATGCTTACAAAGATTATTACATTTTATGTTGTAGCCAAGTCTAATAACTTGGTTATGGACATTTCTTTGGTTCAAGACGTAGCATCATGTATTGGTGCTATGCATTCTATCCATGGGCAGCAAGATATTCAATCCCTTGAATTTCTTGTTGTTCTTATTAACTAGTTTATTCTAGTTATTTTTATGCTTTGAATAAATTGAAAACTTTAGCCTTATTTTAAGTTTGCAAATTAGTTATATTTTCATTAGTTTCTTTAGCTGATTTAAGTCCGAAATTGTAATGTCACATTCACATAAAGTACAAGTGCAAGATACATCAAGAAGGCAGCCATTTAAGCTTGTGAAAGAAGCATGGAATCCGAAATTCTTTTAAAGGAATTTCAAAGGCTTTAACTTGGGTGTTACAATCAGCTTCAAAGAGGAGTTACAAACCTTCAATTCAGCCTTCAAGTGGCCGTTTATTTCAGTCAGCAATTGAGCAATTAAAAGGCGTCCAAGTACATTCTTGTCCACATACATTCAAGCTTATTTCAAGGCTTGAAACAAGGAGGAGTTACACTTCTTTTGCTGTTTGAATTTGGGCGTGAATAATGGGGTGTTACACCTCCAAGTTGCTGCTTTGTTGGGCGTGAATCAAGGGGGAGTTATACTCTCTTATTTCTGATTTTATTTGGAGGTTACAAACCACCATTTCCTCTTTGATGTATCTAGTTAAGTAAGGCTTCTTTTATTAATGTATCTAGACAACAAAAAGCTGATTTGTACTTAGCTTTAGCTTAGGCGTATAACAAGTGAGCTGAACAGCCACTTAAGTTAGCTTGTACTTAAGGATGCTTGTTTACTATAAATAGCAAGCAAATGTGAATGAAAAGAGGAGATGATTCAAAACAAAAAACTTGTCTTACATTCGTCTCTTGGATTAGAAACAAAAACCTGAAATTCTTGGATTTGGAATTTCGTTTCCTTTGCTTAGTTAGCTAGTTTAGGCTACTAGTTGGCTTGTGATCTTAGGAATCCAAAATGTTTCTTAGTGGTGTGACTTTATCTAAGAAGCCTTTGGTTCTTTAGCCTTATCTATCCCTTGGTTTATCCCTTGTGTATTTCGAGTGTCACTCAAAATATACAACACAAACAAAAGCTATTTGAATCAAATGAGGGTCAAAAGCATTCGATAAAGCTAATTGAATCAAATGAAAGTCAAAAACATTCAAACAAAGCTTTTTGAATCAAAAGAAAGTCAAAACCATTCAACAAAGCTAATTGAATAAAATGAAAGTTAAAAACATCTAAAAAATCTAATTAAATCAAATAAAAGTCAAACACATTCAAACAAAACAATTAGAATCAATTGAAAGTCAAACACATACAAACAAATCTAATTGAATCAAACGAAAGTCAAACTCAATCAAACAGAGCTAATTGAATCAAATGAAAGTCAAACACATTCAAAAAGAGCATTTTGAATCAAATGAAGGTCAAATGCATTCTACAAATCTAATTGAATCGAATGAAAGTCAAACATATTCAAACAAAGCTAATTGAATCGAACGTAAGTCAAAAACATTCAAATATAGTTTTTTGAATCAAATAAAAGCCAAATGCATACAACAAAGCTAATTGAATCAAATGAAATTCAAAAACTTCTAAAAAAATCTAATTAAATCAAATGAAAGTCAAACACATTCAAACAAAAGCTATTGGAATCAAATGAAAGTCAAATGCATTCTTCAAAGCTAATTAAATCAAATGAAAGTCAAACACATTCAAACTAACCTAATTGAATCAAATGAAAGTCAAACACATTCAACAGAGCTAATTGAATCAAATGAAAGTCAAACACATTCAAAAAGAGCTTTTTGACTCATATGAAGGTCAAATGCATTCTACAAAGCTAATTTAATGAAATAATTTCAAACACATTCAAACAAAGCTAATTGAATCCAACGTAAGTTAAACACATTCAAACATAGCTTTTTAAATGAAATGAAAGTCAAATGCATTCAACAAAGCTAATTGAATCAACTGAAATTCAAAAACATCCAAAAAAAATCTAATTAGATCAAATGAAAATCAAACACATTCATAAAAAACTATTTGAATCAAATGAAAGTCAAATGCGTTCTACAAAGCTAATTGAATTAAATGAAAGTCAAACACATTGAAACAAAGCTAATTGAATCAAACGTAAGTCAAACACATTCAAACATAGTTTTTTGAACCAAATGAAAGCGAAAAGCATTCAACAAAGATAACTAAATCAAATGAAATTCAAAAACATTTAAAAAAATCTAATTAAATCGAATGAAAGTCAAACACAATCAAACAAATTTATTTGAATCAAATGAAAGTCAAATGCATTTCACAAAGCTAATTAAGTCAAATGAAAGTCAAACACATTCAAACAAAGATAATTGAATCAAATGAAAGTCAAACACATTCAAACAAAGCTTTTTGAATCAAAAGAAAGTCAAATGCATTCAACAAAGCTAATTGAATAAAATGAAAGTAAAAAACATCTAAAAAAATCTAATTAAATCAAATAAAAGTCAAACACATTCAAACAAAACTATTAGAATCAAATGATAGTAAAACACATACAAACAAACCTAATTGAATCAATTGAAATTCAAAAACATCCAAAAAAAAATCTAATTAGATCAAATGAAAATCAAACACATTCATAAAAAACTATTTGAATCCAATGAAAGTCAAATGCATTCTACAAAGCTAATTGAATCAAATGAAAGTCAAACGCATTGAAACAAAGCTAATTGAATCAAACGTAAGTCAAACACATTCAAACATAGTTTTTTGAACCAAATGAAAGCGAAAAGCATTCAACAAAGATAACTAAATCAAATGAAATTCAAAAACATCTAAAAAAATCTAATTAAATCGAATGAAAGTCAAACACAATCAAACAAATTTATTTGAATCAAATGAAAGTCAAATGCATTTCACAAAGCTAATTAAATCAAATGAAGGTCAAACACATTCAAACAAAGATAATTGAATCAAATGAAAGTCAAACACATTCAAACAAAGCTTTTTGAATCAAAAGAAAGTCAAATGCATTCAACAAAGCTAATTGAATAAAATGAAAGTAAAAAACATCTAAAAAAATCTAATTAAATCAAATAAAAGTCAAACACATTCAAACAAAACTATTAGAATCAAATGATAGTAAAACACATACAAACAAACCTAATTGAATCAATTGAAATTCAAAAACATCCAAAAAAAAATCTAATTAGATCAAATGAAAATCAAACACATTCATAAAAAACTATTTGAATCCAATGAAAGTCAAATGCATTCTACAAAGCTAATTGAATCAAATGAAAGTCAAACGCATTGAAACAAAGCTAATTGAATCAAACGTAAGTCAAACACATTCAAACATAGTTTTTTGAACCAAATGAAAGCGAAAAGCATTCAACAAAGATAACTAAATCAAATGAAATTCAAAAACATCTAAAAAAATCTAATTAAATCGAATGAAAGTCAAACACAATCAAACAAATTTATTTGAATCAAATGAAAGTCAAATGCATTTCACAAAGCTAATTAAATCAAATGAAGGTCAAACACATTCAAACAAAGATAATTGAATCAAATGAAAGTCAAACACATTCAAACAAAGCTTTTTGAACCAAAAGAAAGTCAAATGCATTCAACAAAGCTAATTGAATAAAATGAAAGTAAAAAAACATCTAAAAAAATCTAATTAAATCAAATAAAAGTCAAACACATTCAAACAAAACTATTAGAATCAAATGAAAGTCAAACACATACAAACAAACCTAATTGAATCAACTGAAATTCAAAAACATCCAAAAAAAATCTAATTAGATCAAATGAAAATCAAACACATTCATAAAAAACTATTTGAATCAAATGAAAGTCAAATGCATTCTACAAAGCTAATTGAATTAAATGAAAGTCAAACACATTGAAACAAAGTTAATTGAATCAAACGTAAGTCAAACACATTCAAACATAGTTTTTTGAACCAATTGAAAGCGAAAAGCATTCAACAAAGATAATTAAATCAAATGAAATTCAAAAACTTCTAAAAAAATCTAATTAAATCGAATGAAAGTCAAACACAATCAAACAAATTTATTTGAATTAAATGAAAGTCAAATGCATTTAACAAAGCTAGTAAAATCAAATGAAAGTCAAACACATTCAAACAAAGATAATTGAATCAAATGAAAGTCAAACACATTCAAACAAAGCTTTTTGAATCAAAAGAAAGTCAAATGCATTCAACAAAGCTAATTGAATAAAATGAAAGTAAAAAATATCTAAATAAATCTAATTAAATCAAATAAAAGTCAAACACATTCAAACAAAACTATTAGAATCAAATGAAAGTCAAACACATACAAACAAACCTAATTGAATCAAATGAAATTAAAAAACATCTACAAAAATCTAATTAAATCAAATGAAAGTCAAACACATTCAAACAAAATTATTTGAATCAAATGAAAGTCAAATGCATTCTACAAAGCTAATTGAATCAAATGATAGTCAAACACATACAAACAAAGCTAATTGAATCAAATGAAAGTCAAACACATTCATACAAAGCTAATTGAATCAAATGAAAGTCAAATGCAATCAACAATTATAATTGAATCAAATGAAAGTCAAACACATTCAAACAAAGCTTTTTAAATCAAACGAAAGTCAAATGCATTCAACAAAGCCGATTGAATCAAATAAAAGTCAAACACATTCAAATAAAGCTTTTTGAATCAAATGAAAGTCAAATGCATTCAGCAAACCTAATTAAATCAAATGAAAGTCAAACACATTCAAACAAACCTAATTCAATCAAATGAAATTCAAACACATTCAAACAAAGCTTTTTGAATCAAATGAAAGTCTAATGCATTCAACAAAGCTAATTGAATCAAATGAAAGTCTACAACATTCTAACAAATCTAATTGAATCAAATGTAAGTCAAGCACATTCAAACATAGCTTTTTGAATCAAATGAAAGTCAAATGCATTCAAAAAGCTAATTGAATCAAATGACATTAAAAAACATCTAAAAAAATCTAATTAAATCTAATGAAAGTCAAACACATTCAAACAAAACTATTTGAATCAAATGAAAGTCAAATGCATTCTACAAAGCAAATTTAATCAAATGAAAGTCAAACACATTCATACAAACCTATTTGAATCAAATGAAAGTCAAACACATTCTAACAGGGCTAATTGAATCTAATGAAAGTCAAACACATTCAAAGAGAGCTTTTTGAATTAAATGAAGGTCAAATGCAATCTACAAAGCTAATTGAATCGAATGAAAGTCAAACATATTCAAACAAAGCTAATTGAATCGAACGTAAGTCAAAAACATTCAAATATAGTTTTTTGAATCAAATAAAAGCCAAATGCATACAACAAAGCTAATTGAATCAAATGAAATTCAAAAACTTCTAAAAAAATCTAATTAAATCAAATGTAAGTCAAACACATTCAAACAAAAGCTATTGGAATCAAATGAAAGTCAAATGCATTCTTCAAAGCTAATTAAATCAAATGAAAGTCAAACACATTCAAACTAACCTAATTGAATCAAATGAAAGTCAAACACATTCAACAGAGCTAATTGAATCAAATGAAAGTCAAACACATTCAAAAAGAGCTTTTTGACTCATATGAAGGTCAAATGCATTCTACAAAGCTAATTTAATGAAATAATTTCAAACACATTCAAACAAAGCTAGTTGAATCCAACGTAAGTTAAACACATTCAAACATAGCTTTTTAAATGAAATGAAAGTCAAATGCATTCAACAAAGCTAATTGAATCAACTGAAATTCAAAAACATCCAAAAAAAATCTAATTAGATCAAATGAAAATCAAACACATTCATAAAAAACTATTTGAATCAAATGAAAGTCAAATGCGTTCTACAAAGCTAATTGAATTAAATGAAAGTCAAACACATTGAAACAAAGCTAATTGAATCAAACGTAAGTCAAACACATTCAAACATAGTTTTTTGAACCAAATGAAAGCGAAAAGCATTCAACAAAGATAACTAAATCAAATGAAATTCAAAAACATTTAAAAAAATCTAATTAAATCGAATGAAAGTCAAACACAATCAAACAAATTTATTTGAATCAAATGAAAGTCAAATGCATTTCACAAAGCTAATTAAGTCAAATGAAAGTCAAACACATTCAAACAAAGATAATTGAATCAAATGAAAGTCAAACACATTCAAACAAACCTAATTCAATCAAATGAAATTCAAACACATTCAAACAAAGCTTTTTGAATCAAATGAAAGTCTAATGCATTCAACAAAGCTAATTGAATCAAATGAAAGTCTACAACATTCTAACAAATCTAATTGAATCAAATGTAAGTCAAGCACATTCAAACATAGCTTTTTGAATCAAATGAAAGTCAAATGCATTCAAAAAGCTAATTGAATCAAATGACATTAAAAAACATCTAAAAAAATCTAATTAAATCTAATGAAAGTCAAACACATTCAAACAAAACTATTTGAATCAAATGAAAGTCAAATGCATTCTACAAAGCAAATTTAATCAAATGAAAGTCAAACACATTCATACAAACCTATTTGAATCAAATGAAAGTCAAACACATTCTAACAGGGCTAATTGAATCTAATGAAAGTCAAACACATTCAAAGAGAGCTTTTTGAATTAAATGAAGGTCAAATGCAATCTACAAAGCTAATTGAATCGAATGAAAGTCAAACATATTCAAACAAAGCTAATTGAATCGAACGTAAGTCAAAAACATTCAAATATAGTTTTTTGAATCAAATAAAAGCCAAATGCATACAACAAAGCTAATTGAATCAAATGAAATTCAAAAACTTCTAAAAAAATCTAATTAAATCAAATGAAAGTCAAACACATTCAAACAAAAGCTATTGGAATCAAATGAAAGTCAAATGCATTCTTCAAAGCTAATTAAATCAAATGAAAGTCAAACACATTCAAACTAACCTAATTGAATCAAATGAAAGTCAAACACATTCAACAGAGCTAATTGAATCAAATGAAAGTCAAACACATTCAAAAAGAGCTTTTTGACTCATATGAAGGTCAAATGCATTCTACAAAGCTAATTTAATGAAATAATTTCAAACACATTCAAACAAAGCTAGTTGAATCCAACGTAAGTTAAACACATTCAAACATAGCTTTTTAAATGAAATGAAAGTCAAATGCATTCAACAAAGCTAATTGAATCAACTGAAATTCAAAAACATCCAAAAAAAATCTAATTAGATCAAATGAAAATCAAACACATTCATAAAAAACTATTTGAATCAAATGAAAGTCAAATGCGTTCTACAAAGCTAATTGAATTAAATGAAAGTCAAACACATTGAAACAAAGCTAATTGAATCAAACGTAAGTCAAACACATTCAAACATAGTTTTTTGAACCAAATGAAAGCGAAAAGCATTCAACAAAGATAACTAAATCAAATGAAATTCAAAAATATTTAAAAAAATCTAATTAAATCGAATGAAAGTCAAACACAATCAAACAAATTTATTTGAATCAAATGAAAGTCAAATGCATTTCACAAAGCTAATTAAGTCAAATGAAAGTCAAACACATTCAAACAAAGATAATTGAATCAAATGAAAGTCAAACACATTCAAACAAAGCTTTTTGAATCAAAAGAAAGTCAAATGCATTCAACAAAGCTAATTGAATAAAATGAAAGTAAAAAACATCTAAAAAAATCTAATTAAATCAAATAAAAGTCAAACACATTCAAACAAAACTATTAGAATCAAATGATAGTAAAACACATACAAACAAACCTAATTGAATCAATTGAAATTCAAAAACATCCAAAAAAAAATCTAATTAGATCAAATGAAAATCAAACACATTCATAAAAAACTATTTGAATCCAATGAAAGTCAAATGCATTCTACAAAGCTAATTGAATCAAATGAAAGTCAAACGCATTGAAACAAAGCTAATTGAATCAAACGTAAGTCAAACACATTCAAACATAGTTTTTTGAACCAAATGAAAGCGAAAAGCATTCAACAAAGATAACTAAATCAAATGAAATTCAAAAACATCTAAAAAAATCTAATTAAATCGAATGAAAGTCAAACACAATCAAACAAATTTATTTGAATCAAATGAAAGTCAAATGCATTTCACAAAGCTAATTAAATCAAATGAAGGTCAAACACATTCAAACAAAGATAATTGAATCAAATGAAAGTCAAACACATTCAAACAAAGCTTTTTGAATCAAAAGAAAGTCAAATGCATTCAACAAAGCTAATTGAATAAAATGAAAGTAAAAAACATCTAAAAAAATCTAATTAAATCAAATAAAAGTCAAACACATTCAAACAAAACTATTAGAATCAAATGATAGTAAAACACATACAAACAAACCTAATTGAATCAATTGAAATTCAAAAACATCCAAAAAAAAATCTAATTAGATCAAATGAAAATCAAACACATTCATAAAAAACTATTTGAATCCAATGAAAGTCAAATGCATTCTACAAAGCTAATTGAATCAAATGAAAGTCAAACGCATTGAAACAAAGCTAATTAAATCAAACGTAAGTCAAACACATTCAAACATAGTTTTTTGAACCAAATGAAAGCGAAAAGCATTCAACAAAGATAACTAAATCAAATGAAATTCAAAAACATCTAAAAAAATCTAATTAAATCGAATGAAAGTCAAACACAATCAAACAAATTTATTTGAATCAAATGAAAGTCAAATGCATTTCACAAAGCTAATTAAATCAAATGAAGGTCAAACACATTCAAACAAAGATAATTGAATCAAATGAAAGTCAAACACATTCAAACAAAGCTTTTTGAACCAAAAGAAAGTCAAATGCATTCAACAAAGCTAATTGAATAAAATGAAAGTAAAAAAACATCTAAAAAAATCTAATTAAATCAAATAAAAGTCAAACACATTCAAACAAAACTATTAGAATCAAATGAAAGTCAAACACATACAAACAAACCTAATTGAATCAACTGAAATTCAAAAACATCCAAAAAAAATCTAATTAGATCAAATGAAAATCAAACACATTCATAAAAAACTATTTGAATCAAATGAAAGTCAAATGCATTCTACAAAGCTAATTGAATTAAATGAAAGTCAAACACATTGAAACAAAGTTAATTGAATCAAACGTAAGTCAAACACATTCAAACATAGTTTTTTGAACCAATTGAAAGCGAAAAGCATTCAACAAAGATAATTAAATCAAATGAAATTCAAAAACTTCTAAAAAAATCTAATTAAATCGAATGAAAGTCAAACACAATCAAACAAATTTATTTGAATTAAATGAAAGTCAAATGCATTTAACAAAGCTAGTAAAATCAAATGAAAGTCAAACACATTCAAACAAAGATAATTGAATCAAATGAAAGTCAAACACATTCAAACAAAGCTTTTTGAATCAAAAGAAAGTCAAATGCATTCAACAAAGCTAATTGAATAAAATGAAAGTAAAAAATATCTAAATAAATCTAATTAAATCAAATAAAAGTCAAACACATTCAAACAAAACTATTAGAATCAAATGAAAGTCAAACACATACAAACAAACCTAATTGAATCAAATGAAATTAAAAAACATCTACAAAAATCTAATTAAATCAAATGAAAGTCAAACACATTCAAACAAAATTATTTGAATCAAATGAAAGTCAAATGCATTCTACAAAGCTAATTGAATCAAATGATAGTCAAACACATACAAACAAAGCTAATTGAATCAAATGAAAGTCAAACACATTCATACAAAGCTAATTGAATCAAATGAAAGTCAAATGCAATCAACAATTATAATTGAATCAAATGAAAGTCAAACACATTCAAACAAAGCTTTTTAAATCAAACGAAAGTCAAATGCATTCAACAAAGCCGATTGAATCAAATAAAAGTCAAACACATTCAAATAAAGCTTTTTGAATCAAATGAAAGTCAAATGCATTCAGCAAACCTAATTAAATCAAATGAAAGTCAAACACATTCAAACAAACCTAATTCAATCAAATGAAATTCAAACACATTCAAACAAAGCTTTTTGAATCAAATGAAAGTCTAATGCATTCAACAAAGCTAATTGAATCAAATGAAAGTCTACAACATTCTAACAAATCTAATTGAATCAAATGTAAGTCAAGCACATTCAAACATAGCTTTTTGAATCAAATGAAAGTCAAATGCATTCAAAAAGCTAATTGAATCAAATGACATTAAAAAACATCTAAAAAAATCTAATTAAATCTAATGAAAGTCAAACACATTCAAACAAAACTATTTGAATCAAATGAAAGTCAAATGCATTCTACAAAGCAAATTTAATCAAATGAAAGTCAAACACATTCATACAAACCTATTTGAATCAAATGAAAGTCAAACACATTCTAACAGAGCTAATTGAATCTTATGAAAGTCAAACACATTCAAAAAGAGCTTTTTGAATTAAATGAAGGTCAAATGCATTCTACAAATCTAATTGAATCAAATGAAAGTGAAACACATTCAAACAAAGCTAATTGTATCAAATGAAAGTCAAAAACATTCGAATAAAGCCAATTGAATCAAATAAACGTCAAACACATTCAAACAAAACTTTTTCAATCAAATGAAAGTCAAATGCATTCAACAAAGCTAATTGAATCAAATGAAATTCAAAAACATCTTAAAAAATCTAATTAAATCAAATGAAAGTCAAACACATTCAAACAAATCTATTTGAACCAAATGAAAGTCAAATGCTTTCTACAACGCTATTTTAATCAAATGAAAGTCAAATACATTCAAAAAAAACCTAATTGAATCAAATGAAAGTCAAACACATTCTAACAGAGCTAATTGAATCAAATGAAAGTCAAACACATTCAAAAAGCTCTTTTTGAATCAAATGAAAAACAAATGCATTCTACAAAGCTAATTGAATCAAATGAAAGTCAAACACATTCAAACAAAGCTAATTGAAGCCAACATAAGTCAAACACATTCAAACATAGCTTTTTGAATCAAATGAAAGTCAAATGCATTCAACAAAGCAAATTGAATCAAATGAAATTCAAAAACATCTAAAAAAATCTAATTAGATCAAATGAAAGTCAAACACATTCAAACAAAACTATTTGAATCAAATGAAATTTAAATGCATTCTACAAAGCTATTTGATTCAAATGAAAGTCAAAAACATTCGAACAATTACAATTGAATCAAATGAAAGTCAAACACATTCAAACAAAGCTTTTTAAATCAAACGAAAGTCAAATGCATTCAACAAAGCCGATTGAATCAAATAAAAGTCAAACACATTCAAATAAAGCTTTTTGAATCAAATGAAAGTCAAATGCATTCAGCAAAGCTAATTGAATCAAATTAAAGTCAAACACATTCAAACAAACCTAATTGAATCAAATGAAATTCAAACACATTCAAAAAGAGCTAATTGAATCAAATGAAGGTCAAATGTATTCTACAAATCTATGACGAGCAAAATTCTAACAGAGCTTATTGAATTAAATGAAGGTCAAATGCGTTCTACAAATCTAATTAAATCAAATGAAAGTCAAACACATTCAAACAATGCTAATTGAATAAGTTGAAAGTCAAAAACATTCGAACAAAATGAAATAAACGTCAAACAGATTCAAGCAAAGCTTTTTGAATCAAATGAAAGTCAAATGCATTCAATAAAGCTAATTGAATCAAATGAAAGTCAAAAACATCTAAAAAAACCTAATTTAATCAAATAAAAGTCAAACACATTCAAACATAGCTATTTGAATCAAATGAAAGTCAAATGCATTCTATAAAGCTAATTGAATTAAATAAAAGTAAAAAACATTAGAACAAATCCAATTGAACCAAATGAAAGTCTAATGCATTCAACAAAGATAGTTGAATCAAGTAAAAATCAAACACATTCAAACAAAGCTAATTGAATCAAACGTAAGTAAAAAACATTCAAACATAGCTTTTTGAATCAAATGAAAGTCAAATGCATTCAAAAAGCTAATTGAATCAAATGACATTAAAAAACATCTAAAAAAATCTAATTAAATCAAATGAAAGTCAAACACATTCAAACAAAACTATTTGAATCAAATGAAAGTCAAATGCATTCTACAAAGCAAATTTAATCAAAAGAAAGTCAAACACATTCATACAAACCTATTTGAATCAAATGAAAGTCAAACACATTCTAACAGAGCTAATTGAATCAAATGAAAGTCAAACACATTCAAAAAGAGCTTTTTGAATTAAATGAAGGTCAAATGCATTCTACAAATCTAATTGAATCAAATGAAAGTGAAACACATTCAAACAAAGCTAATTGAATCAAATGAAAGTAAAAAACATTCGAATAAAGCCAATTGAATCAAATAAACGTCAAACAAATTCAAACAAAACTTTTTGAATCAAATGAAAGTCAAATGCATTCAACAAAGCTAATTGAATCAAATGAAATTCAAAAACAACTAAAAAAATCTAATTAAATCAAATGAAAGTCAAACCCATTCAAACAAAACTATTTGAACCAAATGAAAGTCAAATGCATTCTACAAAGCTAATTTAATCAAATGAAAGTCAAATACATTCTAGCAGAGCTAATTGAATCAAATGAAAGTCAAACACATTTAAAAAGCTCTTTTTGAATCAAATGAAAATCAAATGCATTCTACAAAGCTAATTGAATCAAATGAAAGTCAAACACATTCAAACAAAGCTAATTGAATCCAACGTAAGTAAAACACATTCAAACATAGCTTTTTGAATCAAATGTAAGTCAAATGCATTCAACAAAGCAAATTGAATCAAATGAAATTCAAAAACATCTAAAAAAATTTAATTAGATCAAATGTAAGTCAAACATATTCAAACAAAACTATTTGAATCTAATGAAAGTCAAATGCATTCTACAAAGCTAATTAAATCAAATGAAAGTCAAACACATACAAACAAAGCTAATTGAATCAAATGAAAGTCAAACACATTCAAAAAGAGCTTTTTGAATCATATGAAGGTCAAATGCATGCTACAAAGCTAATTGAATCAAATGAAAGTCAAACACATTCAAACAAAGCTAATTGAATCCAACGTAAGTCAAACACATTCAAACAAAGCTTTTTGAATCAAATGAAAGTCAAATGCATTCAACAAAGCCAATTGAATCAAATAAAAGTAAAACACATTCAAATAAAGCTTTTTGAATCAAATGAAAGTCAAACGCATTCAATAAAGCTAATTGAATCAAAAGAAAGTCAAAAACATTCTAACAAAGCTAATTGAATCAAATGTAAGTCAAACACATTCAAATAGAGCTTTTTAAATCAAATGAAAGTCAAATGCATTCAACAAAGCTAATTGAATCAAATGAAAGTAAAAAACATCTTAAAAATCTAATTAAATCAAATGAAAGTCAAACACATTCAAACAAAGCTATTTGAATCAAATGAAAGTCAAATGCATTCTATAAAGTTAATTGAATCAAATAAAAGTCAAAAACATTCGAACAAATCCAATTGAATCAAATGAAAGTCAAATGCATTCAACAAAGCTAGTTGAATCAAAGGAAAGTCAAACACATTCGAACAAAGCTAATTGAATCAAATAAAAGTCAAACACATTCAAACAGAGCTAATTGAATAAAATGAAAGTCAAACACATTCAAAAAGAGCTTTTTGAATCATATGATGGTCAAATGCATTCTACAAAGCTAATTGAATCAAATGAAAGTCAAACACATTCAAACAAAGCTAATTGAATCCAACGTAAGTCAAACACATTGAAACATAGCTTTTTGAATAAAATGAAAGTCAAATGCATTTAACAAAGCTAATTGAATCAAATGAAATTCAAAAACATTTAAAAAAATCTAATTAGATCAAATGACAGTCAAACACATTCAACAAAACTATTTGAATTAAATGAAAGTCAAATGCATTTTACAAAGCTATTTGATTCAAATGAAAGTCAAAAACATTCGAACAAATCCAATTGAATCAAATGAAAATCAAACACTTTCAAACAAAGGTTTTTGAATCAAATGAAAGTCTAATGCATTCAACAAAGCTAATTGAATCAAATGAAAGTCTAAAACATTCTAACAAATCTAATTGAATCAAATGTAAGTCAAGCACATTCAAACATAGCTTTTTGAATCAAATGAAAGTCAAATACATTCAAAAAGCTAATTGAATCAAATGACATTAAAAAACATCTAAAAAAATCTAATTAAATCAAATGAAAGTCAAACACATTCAAACAAAACTATTTGAATCAAATGAAAGTCAAATGCATTCTACAAAGCAAATTTAATCAAATGAAAGTCAAACACATTCATACAAACCTATTTGAATCAAATGAAAGTCAAACACATTCTAACAGGGCTAATTGAATCTTATGAAAGTCAAACACATTCAAAAAGAGATTTTTGAATTAAATGAAGGTCAAATGCATTCTACAAATCTAATTGAATCAAATGAAAGTGAAACACATTCAAACAAAGCTAATTGAATCAAATGAAAGTCAAAAACATTCGAATAAAGCCAATTGAATCAAATAAACGTCAAACACATTCAAACAAAACTTTTTCAATCAAATGAAAGTCAAATGCATTCAACAAAGCTAATTGAATCAAATGAAATTCAAAAACATCTTAAAAAATCTAATTAAATCAAATGAAAGTCAAACACATTCAAACAAATCTATTTGAACCAAATGAAAGTCAAATGCTTTCTACAACGCTAATTTAATCAAATGAAAGTCAAATACATTCAAAAAAACCTAATTGAATCAAATGAAAGTCAAACACATTCTAACAGAGCTAATTGAATCAAATGAAAGTCAAACACATTCAAAAAGCTCTTTTTGAATCAAATGAAAAACAAATGCATTCTACAAAGCTAATTGAATCAAATGAAAGTCAAACACATTCAAACAAAGCTAATTGAATCCAACATAAGTCAAACACATTCAAACATAGCTTTTTGAATCAAATGAAAGTCAAATGCATTCAACAAAGAAAATTGAATAAAATGAAATTCAAAAACATCTAAAAAAATCTAATTAGATCAAATGAAAGTCAAACACATTCAAACAAAACTATTTGAATCAAATGAAATTTAAATGCATTCTACAAAGCTATTTGATTCAAATGAAAGTCAAAAACATTCGAACAATTACAATTGAATCAAATGAAAGTCAAACACATTCAAACAAAGCTTTTTAAATCAAACGAAAGTCAAATGCATTCAACAAAGCCGATTGAATCAAATAAAAGTCAAACACATTCAAATAAAGCTTTTTGAATCAAATGAAAGTCAAATGCATTCAGCAAAGCTAATTGAATCAAATTAAAGTCAAACACATTCAAACAAACCTAATTGAATCAAATGAAATTCAAACACAATAAAAAAGAGCGAATTGAATCAAATGAAGGTGAAATGCATTCTACAAATCTATGACGAGCAAATATTTAACAGAGCTTATTGAATCAAATGAAGGTCAAATGCGTTCTACAAATCTAATTAAATCAAATGAAAGTCAAACACATTCAAACAATGCTAATTGAATAAGTTGAAAGTCAAAAACATTCGAACAAAATGAAATAAACGTCAAACACATTCAAACAAAGCTTTTTGAATCAAATGAAAGTCAAATGCATTCAATAAAGCTAATTGAATCAAATGAAAGTCAAAAACATCTAAAAAAATCTAATTTAATCAAATGAAAGTCAAACACATTCAAACATAGCTATTTGAATCAAATGAAAGTCAAATGCATTCTATAAAGCTAATTGAATTAAATAAAAGTAAAAAACATTAGAACAAATCCAATTGAATCAAATGAAAGTCTAATGCATTCCACAAAGATAGTTGAATCAAGTAAAAATCAAACACATTCAAACAAAGCTAATTGAATCAAACGTAAGTAAAAAACATTCAAACATAGCTTTTTGAATCAAATGAAAGTCAAATGCATTCAACAAAGCTAATTGAATCAAATGACATTAAAAAACATCTAAAAAAATCTAATTAAATCAAATGAAAGTCAAACACATTCAAACAAAACTATTTGAATCAAATGAAAGTCAAGTGCATTCTACAAAGCAAATTTAATCAAATGAAAGTCAAACACATTCATACAAACCTATTTGAATCAAATGAAAGTCAAACACATTCTAACAGAGCTAATTGAATCAAATGAAAGTCAAACACATTCATACAAACCTATTTGAATCAAATGAAAGTCAAACACATTCTAACAGAGCTAATTGAATCTAATGAAAGTCAAACACATTTAAAAAGAGCTTTTTGAATTAAATGAAGGTCAAATGCAATCTACAAATCTAATTGAATCAAATGAAAGTGAAACACATTCAAACAAAGCTAATTGAATCAAATGAAAGTAAAAAACATTCGAATAAAGCCAATTAAATCAAATAAACGTCAAACACATTCAAACAAAGCTTTTTGAATCAAATGAAAGTCAAATGCATTCAACAAAGCTAATTGAATCAAATGAAATTCAAAAACAACTAAAAAAATCTAATTAAATCAAATGAAAGTCAAACCCATTCAAACAAAACTATTTGAACCAAATGAAAGTCAAATGCATTCTACAAAGCTAATTTAATCAAATGAAAGTCAAATACATTCAAAAAAACCTAATTGAATCAAATGAAAGTCAAGCAAATTCTAGCAGAGCTAATTGAATCAAATGAAAGTCAAACACATTCAAAAAGCTCTTTTTGAATCAAATGAAAGTCAAATGCATTCTACAAAGCTAATTGAATCAAATGAAAGTAAAACACATTCAAACAAAGCTAATTGAATCCAACGTAAGTAAAACACATTCAAACATAGCTTTTTGAATCAAATGTAAGTCAAATGTATTCAACAAAGCAAATTGAATAAAATGAAATTCAAAAACATCTAAAAAAATTTAATTAGATCAAATGTAAGTCAAACATATTCAAACAAAACTATTTGAATCTAATGAAAGTCAAATGCATTCTACAAAGCTAATTGAATCAAATGAAAGTCAAACACATACAAACAAAGCTAATTGAATCAAATGAAAGTCAAACACATTCAAAAAGAGCTTTTTGAATCATATGAAGGTCAAATGCATGCTACAAAGCTAATTGAATCAAATGAAAGTCAAACACATTCAAACAAAGCTAATTGAATCCAACGTAAGTCAAACACATTCAAACAAAGCTTTTTGAATCAAATGTAAGTCAAATGCATTCAACAAAGCCAATTGAATCAAATAAAAGTAAAACACATTCAAATAAAGATTTTTGAATCAAATGAAAGTCAAACGCATTCAATAAAGCTAATTGATTCAAATGAAAGTCAAAAACATTCTAACAAAGCTAATTGAATCAAATGTAAGTCAAACACATTCAAATAGAGCTTTTTGAATCAAATGAAAGTCAAATGCATTCAACAAAGCTAATTGAATCAAATGAAAGTAAAAAACATCTAAAAAAATCTAATTAAATCAAATGAAAGTCAAACACATTCAAACAAAGCTATTTAAATCAAATGAAAGTCAAATGCATTCTTTAAAGTTAATTGAATCAAATAAAAGTGAAAAACATTCGAACAAATCCAATTGAATAAAATGAAAGTCAAATACATTCAACAAAGCTAGTTGAATCAAATAAAAGTCAAACACATTCAAACAAAGCTAATTGAATCAAATGAAAGTCGAACACATTCAAACAGAGCTAATTGAATCAAATGAAAGTCAAACACATTCAAAAAGAGCTTTTTGAATCATATGATGGTCAAATGCATTCTACAAAGCTAATTGAATCAAATGAAAGTCAAACACATTCAAACAAAGCAAATTGAATCCAACGTAAGTGAAACACATTGAAACATAGCTGTTTGAATGAAATGAAAGTCAAATGCATTTAACAAAGCTAATTGAATCAAATGAAATCAAAAAACATTTAAAAAAATCTAATTAGGTCAAATGAAAGTCAAACACATTCAAACAAAACTATTTGAATCAAATGAAAGTCAAATGCATTTTACAAAGCTATTTGATTCAAATGAAAGTCAAAAACATTCGAACAAATCCAATTGAATCAAATGAAAATCAAACACATTCAAACAAAGCTTTTTGAATCAAATGAAAGCCTAATGCATTCAACAAAGCTAATTGAATCAAATGAAAGTCTAAAACATTCTAACAAATCTAATTGAATCAAATGTAAGTCAAGCACATTCAAACATAGCTTTTTGAATCAAATGAAAGTCAAATGCATTCAAAAAGCTAATTGAATCAAATGACATTAAAAAACATCTAAAAAAATCTAATTAAATCAAATGAAAGTCAAACACATTCAAACAAAACTATTTGAATCAAATGAAAGTCAAATGCATTCTACAAAGCAAATTTAATCAAATGAAAGTCAAACACATTCATACAAACCTATTTGAATCAAATGAAAGTCAAACACATTCTAACAGGGCTAATTGAATCTTATGAAAGTCAAACACATTCAAAAAGAGATTTTTGAATTAAATGAAGGTCAAATGCATTCTACAAATCTAATTGAATCAAATGAAAGTGAAACACATTCAAACAAAGCTAATTGAATCAAATGAAAATCAAAAACATTCGAATAAAGCCAATTGAATCAAATAAGCGTCAAACACATTCAAACAAAACTTTTTCAATCAAATGAAAGTCAAATGCATTCAACAAAGCTAATTGAATCAAATGAAATTCAAAAACATCTTAAAAAATCTAATTAAATCAAATGAAAGTCAAACACATTCAAACAAATCTATTTGAACCAAATGAAAGTCAAATGCTTTCTACAACGCTAATTTAATCAAATGAAAGTCAAACACATTCTAAAAGCTCTTTTTGAATCAAATGAAAAACAAATGCATTCTACAAAGCTAATTGAATCAAATGAAAGTCAAACACATTCAAACAAAGCTAATTGAATCCAACATAAGTCAAACACATTCAAACATAGCTTTTTGAATCAAATGAAAGTCAAATGCATTCAACAAAGCAAATTAAATCAAATGAAATTCAAAAACATCTAAAAAAATCTAATTAGATCAAATGAAAGTCAAACACATTCAAACAAAACTATTTGAATCAAATGAAATTTAAATGCATTCTACAAAGCTATTTGATTCAAATGAAAGTCAAAAACATTCGAACAATTACAATTGAATCAAATGAAAGTCAAACACATTCAAACAAAGCTTTTTAAATCAAACGAAAGTCAAATGCATTCAACAAAGCCGATTGAATCAAATAAAAGTCAAACACATTCAAATAAAGCTTTTTGAATCAAATGAAAGTCAAATGCATTCAGCAAAGCTAATTGAATCAAATTAAAGTCAAACACATTCAAACAAACCTAATTGAATCAAATGAAATTCAAACACAATCAAAAAGAGCTAATTGAATCAAATGAAGGTCAAATGCATTCTACAAATCTATGACGAGCAAAATTCTAACAGAGCTTATTGAATCAAATGAAGGTCAAATGCGTTCTACAAATCTAATTAAATCAAATGAAAGTCAAACACATTCAAACAATGCTAATTGAATAAGTTGAAAGTAAAAAACATTCGAACAAAATGAAATAAATGTCAAACACATTCAAACAAAGCTTTTTGAATCAAATGAAAGTCAAATGCATTCAATAAAGCTAATTGAATCAAATGAAAGTCAAAAACATCTAAAAAAATCTAATTTAATCAAATGAAAGTCAAACACATTCAAACATAGCTATTTGAATCAAATGAAAGTCAAATGCATTCTATAAAGCTAATTGAATTAAATAAAAGTAAAAAACATTAGAACAAATCCAATTGAATCAAATAAAAGTCTAATGCATTCAACAAAGATAGTTGAATCAAGTAAAAATCAAACACATTCAAACAAAGCTAATTGAATCAAACGTAAGTAAAAAACATTCAAACATAGCTTTTTGAATCAAATGAAAGTCAAATGCATTCAACAAAGCTAATTGAATCAAATGACATTAAAAAACATCTAAAAAAATCTAATTAAATCAAATGAAAGTCAAACACATTCAAACAAAACTATTTGAATCAAATGAAAGTCAAGTGCATTCTACAAAGCAAATTTAATCAAATGAAAGTCAAACACATTCATACAAACCTATTTGAATCAAATGAAAGTCAAACACATTCTAACAGAGCTAATTGAATCAAATGAAAGTCAAACACATTCATACAAACCTATTTGAATCAAATGAAAGTCAAACACATTCTAACAGAGCTAATTGAATCTAAAGAAAGTCAAACACATTCAAAAAGAGCTTTTTGAATTAAATGAAGGTCAAATGCAATCTACAAATCTAATTGAATCAAATGAAAGTGAAACACATTCAAACAAAGCTAATTGAATCAAATGAAAGTAAAAAACATTCGAATAAAGCCAATTAAATCAAATAAACGTCAAACACATTCAAACAAAGCTTTTTGAATCAAATGAAAGTCAAATGCATTCAACAAATCTAATTGAATCAAATGAAATTCAAAAACAACTAAAAAAATCTAATTAAATCAAATGAAAGTCAAACCCATTCAAACAAAACTATTTGAACCAAATGAAAGTCAAATGCATTCTACAAAGCTAATTTAATCAAATGAAAGTCAAATACATTCAAAAAAACCTAATTGAATCAAATGAAAGTCAAACAAATTCTAGCAGAGCTAATTGAATCAAATGAAAGTCAAACACATTCAAAAAGCTCTTTTTGAATCAAATGAAAGTCAAATGCATTCTACAAAGCTAATTGAATCAAATGAAAGTAAAACACATTCAAACAAAGCTAATTGAATCCAACGTAAGTAAAACACATTCAAACATAGCTTTTTGAATCAAATGTAAGTCAAATGCATTCAACAAAGCAAATTGAATAAAATGAAATTCAAAAACATCTAAAAAAATTTAATTGGATCAAATGTAAGTCAAACATATTCAAACAAAACTATTTGAATCTAATGAAAGTCAAATGCATTCTACAAAGCTAATTGAATCAAATGAAAGTCAAACAGATACAAACAAAGCTAATTGAATCAAATGAAAGTCAAACACATTCAAAAAGAGCTTTTTGAATCATATGAAGGTCAAATGCATGCTACAAAGCTAATTGAATCAAATGAAAGTCAAACACATTCAAACAAAGCTAATTGAATCCAACGTAAGACAAACACATTCAAACAAAGCTTTTTGAATAAAATGTAAGTCAAATGCATTCAACAAAGCCAATTGAATCAAATAAAAGTAAAACACATTCAAATAAAGCTTTTTGAATCAAATGAAAGTCAAACGCATTCAATAAAGCTAATTGAATCAAATGAAAGTCAAAAACATTCTAACAAAGCTAATTGAATCAAATGTAAGTCAAACACATTCAAATAGAGCTTTTTGAATCAAATGAAAGTCAAATGCATTCAACAAAGCTAATTGTATCAAATGAAAGTAAAAAACATCTAAAAAATCTAATTAAATCAAATGAAAGTCAAACACATTCAAACAAAGCTATTTGAATCAAATGAAAGTCAAATGCATTCTATAAAGTTAATTAAATCAAATAAAAGTGAAAAACATTCGAACAAATCCAATTGAATAAAATGAAAGTCAAATACATTCAACAAAGCTAGTTGAATCAAATAAAAGTCAAACACATTCAAACAAAGCTAATTGAATCAAATGAAAGTCAAACACATTCAAACAGAGCTAATTGAATCAAATGAAAGTCAAACATATTCAAAAAGAGCTTTTTGAATCATATGATGGTCAAATGCATTCTACAAAGCTAATTGAATCAAATGAAAGTCAAACACATTCAAACAAACCTAATTGAATCCAACGTAAGTCAAACACATTGAAACATAGCTGTTTGAATGAAATGAAAGTCAAATGCATTTAACAAAGCTAATTGAATCAAATGAAATCCAAAAACATTTTAAAAAATCTAATTAGGTCAAATGAAAGTCAAACACATTCAAACAAAACTATTTGAATCAAATGAAAGTCAAATGCATTTTACAAAGCTATTTGATTCAAATGAAAGTCAAAAACATTCGAACAAATCCAATTGAATCAAATGAAAATCAAACACATTCAAACAAAGCTTTTTGAATCAAATGAAAGTCTAATGCATTCAACAAAGCTAATTGAATCAAATGAAAGTCTAAAACATTCTAACAAATCTAATTGAATCAAATGTAAGTCAAGCACATTCAAACATAGCTTTTTGAATCAAATGAAAGTCAAATGCATTTAACAAAGCTAATTGAATCAAATGACATTAAAAAACATCTAAAAAAATCTAATTAAATCAAATGAAAGTCAAACACATTCAAACAAAACTATTTGAATCAAAGGAAAGTCAAATGCATTCTACAAAGCAAATTTAATCAAATGAAAGTCAAATACATTCATACAAACCTATTTGAATCAAATGAAAGTCAAACACATTCTAACAGGGCTAATTGAATCTTATGAAAGTCAAACACATTCAAAAAGAGATTTTTGAATTAAATGAAGGTCAAATGCATTCTACAAATCTAATTGAATCAAATGAAAGTGAAACACATTCAAACAAAGCTAATTGAATCAAATGAAAGTCAAAAACATTCGAATAAAGCCAATTGAATCAAATAAACGTCAAACACATTCAAACAAAACTTTTTCAATCAAATGAAAGTCAAATGCATTCAACAAAGCTAATTGAATCAAATGAAATTCAAAAACATCTTACAAAATCTAATTAAATCAAATGAAAGTCAAACACATTCAAACAAATCTATTTGAACCAAATGAAAGTCAAATGCTTTCTACAAAGCTAATTTAATCAAATGAAAGTCAAATACATTCAAAAAAACCTAATTGAATCAAATGAAAGTCAAACACATTCTAACAGAGCTAATTGAAACAAATGAAAGTCAAACACATTCAAAAAGCTCTTTTTGAATCAAATGAAAAACAAATGCGTTCTACAAAGCTAATTGAATCAAATGAAAGTCAAACACATTCAAACAAAGCTAATTGAATCCAACATAAGTCAAACACATTCAAACATAGCTTTTTGAATCAAATGAAAGTCAAATGCATTTAACAAAGCAAATTGAATCAAATGAAATTCAAAAACATCTAAAAAAATCTAATTAGATCAAATGAAAGTTAAACACATTCAAACAAAACTATTTGAATCAAATGAAATTTAAATGCATTCTACAAAGCTATTTGATTCAAATGAAAGTCAAAAACATTCGAACAATTACAATTGAATCAAATGAAAGTCAAACACATTCAAACAAAGCTTTTTAAATCAAACGAAAGTCAAATGCATTCAACAAAGCCGATTGAATCAAATAAAAGTCAAACACATTCAAATAAAGCTTTTTGAATCAAATGAAAGTCAAATGCATTCAGCAAAGCTAATTGAATCAAATTAAAGTCAAACACATTCAAACAAACCTAATTGAATCAAATGAAATTCAAACACAATCAAAAAGAGCTAATTGAATCAAATGAAGGTCAAATGCATTCTACAAATCTATGACGAGCAAAATTCTAACAGAGCTTATTGAATCAAATGAAGGTCAAATGCGTTCTACAAATCTAATTAAATCAAATGAAAGTCAACCACATTCAAACAATGCTAATTGAATAAGTTGAAAGTAAAAAACATTCGAACAAAATGAAATAAACGTCAAACACATTCAAACAAAGCTTTTTGAATCAAATGAAAGTCAAATGCATTCAATAAAGCTAATTGAATCAAATGAAAGTCAAAAACATCTAAAAAAATCTAATTTAATCAAATGAAAGTCAAACACATTCAAACATAGCTATTTGAATCAAATGAAAGTCAAATGCATTCTATAAAGCTAATTGAATTAAATAAAAGTAAAAAACATTAGAACAAATCCAATTGAATCAAATGAAAGTCTAATGCATTCAACAAAGATAGTTGAATCAAGTAAAAATCAAACACATTCAAACAAAGCTAATTGAATCAAACGTAAGTAAAAAACATTCAAACATAGCTTTTTGAATCAAATGAAAGTCAAATGCGTTCAACAAAGCTAATTGAATCAAATGACATTAAAAAACATCTAAAAAAATCTAATTAAATCAAATGAAAGTCAAACACATTCAAACAAAACTATTTGAATCAAATGAAAGTCAAGTGCATTCTACAAAGCAAATTTAATCAAATGAAAGTCAAACACATTCATACAAACCTATTTGAATCAAATGAAAGTCAAACACATTCTAACAGAGCTAATTGAATCAAATGAAAGTCAAACACATTCATACAAACCTATTTGAATCAAATGAAAGTCAAACACATTCTAACAGAGCTAATTGAATCTAATGAAAGTCAAACACATTCAAAAAGAGCTTTTTGAATTAAATGAAGGTCAAATGCAATCTACAAATCTAATTGAATCAAATGAAAGTGAAACACATTCAAACAAAGCTAATTGAATCAAATGAAAGTAAAAAACATTCGAATAAAGCCAATTAAATCAAATAAACGTCAAACACATTCAAACAAAGCTTTTTGAATCAAATGAAAGTCAAATGCATTCAACAAAGCTAATTGAATCAAATGAAATTCAAAAACAACTAAAAAAATCTAATTAAATCAAATGAAAGTCAAACCCATTCAAACAAAACTATTTGAACCAAATGAAAGTCAAATGCATTCTACAAAGCTAATTTAATCAAATGAAAGTCAAATACATTCAAAAAAACCTAGTGAATCAAATGAAAGTCAAACAAATTCTAGCAGAGCTAATTGAATCAAATGAAAGTCAAACACATTCAAAAAGCTCTTTTTGAATCAAATGAAAGTCAAATGCATTCTACAAAGCTAATTGAATCAAATGAAAGTAAAACACATTCAAACAAAGCTAATTGAATCCAACGTAAGTAAAACACATTCAAACGTAGCTTTTTGAATCAAATGTAAGTCAAATGCGTTCAACAAAGCAAATTGAATCAAATGAAATTCAAAAACATCTAAAAAAATTTAATTAGATCAAATGTAAGTCAAACATATTCAAACAAAACTATTTGAATCTAATGAAAGTCAAATGCATTCTACAAAGCTAATTGAATCAAATGAAAGTCAAACACATACAAACAAAGCTAATTGAATCAAATGAAAGTCAAACACATTCAAAAAGAGCTTTTTGAATCATATGAAGGTCAAATGCATGCTACAAAGCTAATTGAATCAAATGAAAGTCAAACACATTCAAACAAAGCTAATTGAATCCAACGTAAGTCAAACACATTCAAACAAAGCTTTTTGAATCAAATTTAAGTCAAATGCATTCAACAAAGCCAATTGAATCAAATAAAAGTAAAACACATTCAAATAAAGCTTTTTGAATCAAATGAAAGTCAAATGCATTCAATAAAGCTAATTGAATCAAATGAAAGTCAAAAACATTCTAACAAAGCTAATTGAATCAAATGTAAGTCAAACACATTAAAATAGAGCTTTTTGAATCAAATGAAAGTCAAATGCATTCAACAAAGCTAATTGAATCAAATGAAAGTAAAAAACATCTAAAAAAATCTAATTAAATCAAATGAAAGTCAAACACATTCAAACAAAATTATTTGAATCAAATGAAAGTCAAATGCATTCTATAAAGTTAATTGAATCAAATAAAAGTGAAAAACATTCGAACAAATCCAATTGAATCAAATGAAAGTCAAATACATTCAACAAAGCTAGTTGAATCAAATAAAAGTCAAACACATTCAAACAAAGCTAATTGAATCAAATGAAAGTCAAACACATTCAAACAGAGCTAATTGAATCAAATGAAAGTCAAACACATTCAAAAAGAGCTTTTTGAATCATATGATGGTCAAATGCATTCTACAAAGCTAATTGAATCAAATGAAAGTCAAACACATTCAAACAAAGCTAATTGAATCCAACGTAAGTCAAACACATTGAAACATAGCTGTTTGAATGAAATGAAAGTCAAATGCATTTAACAAAGCTAATTGAATCAAATGAAATCCAAAAACATTTAAAAAAATCTAATTAGATCAAATGAAAGTCAAACACATTCAAACAAAAGTATTTGAATCAAATGAAAGTCAAATGCATTTTACAAAGCTATTTGATTCAAATGAAAGTCAAAAACATTCGAACAAATCCAATTGAATCAAATGAAAATCAAACACATTCAAACAAAGCTTTTTGAATCAAATGAAAGTCTAATGCATTCAACAAAGCTAATTGAATCAAATGAAAGTCTAAAACATTCTAACAAATCTAATTGAATCAAATGTAAGTCAAGCACATTCAAACATAGCTTTTTGAATCAAATGAAAGTCAAATGCATTCAAAAAGCTAATTGAATCAAATGACATTAAAAAACATCTAAAAAAATCTAATTAAATCAAATGAAAGTCAAACACATTCAAACAAAACTATTTGAATCAAATGAAAGTCAAATGCATTCTACAAAGCAAATTTAATCAAATGAAAGTCAAACACATTCATACAAACCTATTTGAATCAAATGAAAGTCAAACACATTCTAACAGGGCTAATTGAATCTTATGAAAGTCAAACACATTCAAAAAGAGATTTTTGAATTAAATGAAGGTCAAATGCATTCTACAAATCTAATTGAATCAAATGAAAGTGAAACACATTCAAACAAAGCTAATTGAATCAAATGAAAGTCAAAAACATTCGAATAAAGCCAATTGAATCAAATAAACGTCAAACACATTCAAACAAAACTTTTTCAATCAAATGAAAGTCAAATGCATTCAACAAAGCTATTTGAATCAAATGAAATTAAAAAACATCTTAAAAAATCTAATTAAATCAAATGAAAGTCAAACACATTCAAACAAATCTATTTGAACCAAATGAAAGTCAAATGCTTTCTACAACGCTAATTTAATCAAATGAAAGTCAAATACATTCAAAAAAACCTAATTGAATCAAATGAAAGTCAAACACATTCTAACAGAGCTAATTGAATCAAATGAAAGTCAAACCCATTCAAAAAGCTCTTTTTGAATCAAATGAAAAACAAATGCATTCTACAAAGCTAATTGAATCAAATGAAAGTCAAACACATTCAAACAAAGCTAATTGAATCCAACATAAGTCAAACACATTCAAACATAGCTTTTTGAATCAAATGAAAGTCAAATGCGTTCAACAAAGCAAATTGAATCAAATGAAATTCAAAAACATCTAAAAAAATCTAATTAGATCAAATGAAAGTCAAACACATTCAAACAAAACTATTTGAATCAAATGAAATTTAAATGCATTCTACAAAGCTATTTGATTCAAATGAAAGTCAAAAACATTCGAACAATTACAATTGAATCAAATGAAAGTCAAACACATTCAAACAAAGCTTTTTAAATCAAACGAAAGTCAAATGCATTCAACAAAGCCGATTGAATCAAATAAAAGTCAAACACATTCAAATAAAGCTTTTTGAATCAAATGAAAGTCAAATGCATTCAGCAAAGCTAATTGAATCAAATTAAAGTCAAACACATTCAAACAAACCTAATTGAATCGAATGAAATTCAAACACAATCAAAAAGAGCTAATTGAATCAAATGAAGGTCAAATGCATTCTACAAATCTATGACGAGCAAAATTCTAACAGAGCTTATTGAATCAAATGAAGGTCAAATGCGTTCTACAAATCTAATTAAATCAAATGAAAGTCAAACACATTCAAACAATGCTAATTGAATAAGTTGAAAGTCAAAAACATTCGAACAAAATGAAATAAATGTCAAACACATTCAAACAAAGCTTTTTGAATCAAATGAAAGTCAAATGCATTCAATAAAGCTAATTGAATCAAATGAAAGTCAAAAACATCTAAAAAAATCTAATTTAATCAAATGAAAGTCAAACACATTCAAACATAGCTATTTGAATCAAATGAAAGTCAAATGCATTCTATAAAGCTAATTGAATTAAATAAAAGTAAAAAACATTAGAACAAATCCAATTGAATCAAATGAAAGTCTAATGCATTCGACAAAGATAGTTGAATCAAGTAAAAATCAAACACATTCAAACAAAGCTAATTGAATCAAACGTAAGTAAAAAACATTCAAACATAGCTTTTTGAATCAAATGAAAGTCAAATGCGTTCAACAAAGCTAATTGAATCAAATGACATTAAAAAACATCTAAAAAAATCTAATTAAATCAAATGAAAGTCAAACACATTCAAACAAAACTATTTGAATCAAATGAAAGTCAAGTGCATTCTACAAAGCAAATTTAATCAAATGAAAGTCAAACACATTCATACAAACCTATTTGAATCAAATGAAAGTCAAACACATTCTAACAGAGCTAATTGAATCAAATGAAAGTCAAACACATTCATACAAACCTATTTGAATCAAATGAAAGTCAAACACATTCTAACAGAGCTAATTGAATCTAATGAAAGTCAAACACATTCAAAAAGAGCTTTTTGAATTAAATGAAGGTCAAATGCAATCTACAAATCTAATTGAATCAAATGAAAGTGAAACACATTCAAACAAAGCTAATTGAATCAAATGAAAGTAAAAAACATTCGAATAAAGCCAATTAAATCAAATAAACGTCAAACACATTCAAACAAAGCTTTTTGAATCAAATGAAAGTCAAATGCATTCAACAAAGCTAATTGAATCAAATGAAATTCAAAAACAACTAAAAAAATCTAATTAAATCAAATGAAAGTCAAACCCATTCAAACAAAACTATTTGAACCAAATGAAAGTCAAATGCATTCTACAAAGCTAATTTAATCAAATGAAAGTCAAATACATTCAAAAAAACCTAGTGAATCAAATGAAAGTCAAACAAATTCTAGCAGAGCTAATTGAATCAAATGAAAGTCAAACACATTCAAAAAGCTCTTTTTGAATCAAATGAAAGTCAAATGCATTCTACAAAGCTAATTGAATCAAATGAAAGTAAAACACATTCAAACAAAGCTAATTGAATCCAACGTAAGTAAAACACATTCAAACGTAGCTTTTTGAATCAAATGTAAGTCAAATGCGTTCAACAAAGCAAATTGAATCAAATGAAATTCAAAAACATCTAAAAAAATTTAATTAGATCAAATGTAAGTCAAACATATTCAAACAAAACTATTTGAATCTAATGAAAGTCAAATGCATTCTACAAAGCTAATTGAATCAAATGAAAGTCAAACACATACAAACAAAGCTAATTGAATCAAATGAAAGTCAAACACATTCAAAAAGAGCTTTTTGAATCATATGAAGGTCAAATGCATGCTACAAAGCTAATTGAATCAAATGAAAGTCAAACACATTCAAACAAAGCTAATTGAATCCAACGTAAGTCAAACACATTCAAACAAAGCTTTTTGAATCAAATTTAAGTCAAATGCATTCAACAAAGCCAATTGAATCAAATAAAAGTAAAACACATTCAAATAAAGCTTTTTGAATCAAATGAAAGTCAAATGCATTCAATAAAGCTAATTGAATCAAATGAAAGTCAAAAACATTCTAACAAAGCTAATTGAATCAAATGTAAGTCAAACACATTAAAATAGAGCTTTTTGAATCAAATGAAAGTCAAATGCATTCAACAAAGCTAATTGAATCAAATGAAAGTAAAAAACATCTAAAAAAATCTAATTAAATCAAATGAAAGTCAAACACATTCAAACAAAATTATTTGAATCAAATGAAAGTCAAATGCATTCTATAAAGTTAATTGAATCAAATAAAAGTGAAAAACATTCGAACAAATCCAATTGAATCAAATGAAAGTCAAATACATTCAACAAAGCTAGTTGAATCAAATAAAAGTCAAACACATTCAAACAAAGCTAATTGAATCAAATGAAAGTCAAACACATTCAAACAGAGCTAATTGAATCAAATGAAAGTCAAACACATTCAAAAAGAGCTTTTTGAATCATATGATGGTCAAATGCATTCTACAAAGCTAATTGAATCAAATGAAAGTCAAACACATTCAAACAAAGCTAATTGAATCCAACGTAAGTCAAACACATTGAAACATAGCTGTTTGAATGAAATGAAAGTCAAATGCATTTAACAAAGCTAATTGAATCAAATGAAATCCAAAAACATTTAAAAAAATCTAATTAGATCAAATGAAAGTCAAACACATTCAAACAAAAGTATTTGAATCAAATGAAAGTCAAATGCATTTTACAAAGCTATTTGATTCAAATGAAAGTCAAAAACATTCGAACAAATCCAATTGAATCAAATGAAAATCAAACACATTCAAACAAAGCTTTTTGAATCAAATGAAAGTCTAATGCATTCAACAAAGCTAATTGAATCAAATGAAAGTCTAAAACATTCTAACAAATCTAATTGAATCAAATGTAAGTCAAGCACATTCAAACATAGCTTTTTGAATCAAATGAAAGTCAAATGCATTCAAAAAGCTAATTGAATCAAATGACATTAAAAAACATCTAAAAAAATCTAATTAAATCAAATGAAAGTCAAACACATTCAAACAAAACTATTTGAATCAAATGAAAGTCAAATGCATTCTACAAAGCAAATTTAATCAAATGAAAGTCAAACACATTCATACAAACCTATTTGAATCAAATGAAAGTCAAACACATTCTAACAGGGCTAATTGAATCTTATGAAAGTCAAACACATTCAAAAAGAGATTTTTGAATTAAATGAAGGTCAAATGCATTCTACAAATCTAATTGAATCAAATGAAAGTGAAACACATTCAAACAAAGCTAATTGAATCAAATGAAAGTCAAAAACATTCGAATAAAGCCAATTGAATCAAATAAACGTCAAACACATTCAAACAAAACTTTTTCAATCAAATGAAAGTCAAATGCATTCAACAAAGCTATTTGAATCAAATGAAATTAAAAAACATCTTAAAAAATCTAATTAAATCAAATGAAAGTCAAACACATTCAAACAAATCTATTTGAACCAAATGAAAGTCAAATGCTTTCTACAACGCTAATTTAATCAAATGAAAGTCAAATACATTCAAAAAAACCTAATTGAATCAAATGAAAGTCAAACACATTCTAACAGAGCTAATTGAATCAAATGAAAGTCAAACCCATTCAAAAAGCTCTTTTTGAATCAAATGAAAAACAAATGCATTCTACAAAGCTAATTGAATCAAATGAAAGTCAAACACATTCAAACAAAGCTAATTGAATCCAACATAAGTCAAACACATTCAAACATAGCTTTTTGAATCAAATGAAAGTCAAATGCGTTCAACAAAGCAAATTGAATCAAATGAAATTCAAAAACATCTAAAAAAATCTAATTAGATCAAATGAAAGTCAAACACATTCAAACAAAACTATTTGAATCAAATGAAATTTAAATGCATTCTACAAAGCTATTTGATTCAAATGAAAGTCAAAAACATTCGAACAATTACAATTGAATCAAATGAAAGTCAAACACATTCAAACAAAGCTTTTTAAATCAAACGAAAGTCAAATGCATTCAACAAAGCCGATTGAATCAAATTAAAGTCAAACACATTCAAATAAAGCTTTTTGAATCAAATGAAAGTCAAATGCATTCAGCAAAGCTAATTGAATCAAATTAAAGTCAAACACATTCAAACAAACCTAATTGAATCAAATGAAATTCAAACACAATCAAAAAGAGCTAATTGAATCAAATGAAGGTCAAATGCATTCTACAAATCTATGACGAGCAAAATTCTAACAGAGCTTATTGAATCAAATGAAGGTCAAATGCGTTCTACAAATCTAATTAAATCAAATGAAAGTCAAACACATTCAAACAATGCTAATTGAATAAGTTGAAAGTCAAAAACATTCGAACAAAATGAAATAAATGTCAAACACATTCAAACAAAGCTTTTTGAATCAAATGAAAGTCAAATGCATTCAATAAAGCTAATTGAATCAAATGAAAGTCAAAAACATCTAAAAAAATCTAATTTAATCAAATGAAAGTCAAACACATTCAAACATAGCTATTTGAATCAAATGAAAGTCAAATGCATTCTATAAAGCTAATTGAATTAAATAAAAGTAAAAAACATTAGAACAAAATCCAATTGAATCAAATGAAAGTCTAATGCATTCAACAAAGATAGTTGAATCAAGTAAAAATCAAACACATTCAAACAAAGCTAATTGAATCAAACGTAAGTAAAAAACATTCAAACATAGCTTTTTGAATCAAATGAAAGTCAAATGCATTCAAAAAAGCTAATTGAATCAAATGACATTAAAAAACATCTAAAAAAATCTAATTAAATCAAATGAAAGTCAAACACATTCAAACAAAACTATTTGAATCAAATGAAAGTCAAGTGCATTCTACAAAGCAAATTTAATCAAATGAAAGTCAAACACATTCATACAAACCTATTTGAATCAAATGAAAGTCAAACACATTCTAACAGAGCTAATTGAATCAAATGAAAGTCAAACACATTCATACAAACCTATTTGAATCAAATGAAAGTCAAACACATTCTAACAGAGCTAATTGAATCTAATGAAAGTCAAACACATTCAAAAAGAGCTTTTTGAATTAAATAAAGGTCAAATGCAATCTACAAATCTAATTGAATCAAATGAAAGTGAAATACATTCAAACAAAGCTAATTGAATCAAATGAAAGTAAAAAACATTCGAATAAATCCAATTAAACGTCAAACACATTCAAACAAAGCTTTTTGAATCAAATGAAAGTCAAATGCATTCAACAAAGCTAATTGAATCAAATGAAATTCAAAAACAACTAAAAAAATCTAATTAAATCAAATGAAAGTCAAACCCATTCAAACAAAACTACTTGAACCAAATGAAAGTCAAATGCATTCTACAAAGCTAATTTAATCAAATGAAAGTCAAATACATTCAAAAAAACCTAATTGAATCAAATGAAAGTCAAACAAATTCTAGCAGAGCTAATTGAATCAAATGAAAGTCAAACACATTCAAAAAGCTCTTTTTGAATCAAATGAAAGTCAAATGCATTCTACAAAACTAATTGAATCAAATGAAAGTAAAACACGTTCAGACAAAGCTAATTGAATCCAACGTAAGTAAAACACATTCAAACATAGCTTTTTGAATCAAATGTAAGTCAAATGCATTCAACAAAGCAAATTGAATCAAATGAAATTAAAAAACATCTAAAAAAATTTAATTAGATCAAATGTAAGTCAAACATATTCAAACAAAACTATTTGAATCTAATGAAAGTCAAATGCATTCTACAAAGCTAATTGAATCAAATGAAAGTCAAACACATACAAACAAAGCTAATTGAATCAAATTAAAGTCAAACACATTCAAAAAGATCTTTTTGAATCATATGAAGGTCAAATGCATGCTACAAAGCTAATTGAATCAAATGAAAGTCAAACACATTCAAACAAAGCTAATTGAATCCAACGTAAGTCAAACACATTCAAACAAAGCTTTATGAATCAAATGAAAGTCAAATGCATTCAACAAAGCCAATAAAATCAAATAAAAGTAAAACACATTCAAATAAAGCTTTTTGAATCAAATGAAAGTCAAACGCATTCAATAAAGCTAATTGAATCAAATGAAAGTCAAAAACATTCTAACAAAGCTAATTGAATCAAATGTAAGTCAAACACATTCAAATAGAGCTTTTTGAATCAAATGAAAGTCAAATGCATTCAACAAAGCTAATTGAATCAAATGAAAGTAAAAAACATCTAAAAAAATCTAATTAAATCAAATGAAAGTCAAACACATTCAAACAAAGCTATTTGAATCAAATGAAAGTCAAATGCATTCTATAAAGTTAATTGAATCAAATAAAAGTGAAAAACATTCGAACAAATCCAATTGAATCAAATGAAAGTGAAATACATTCAACAAAGCTAGTTGAATCAAATAAAAGTCAAACACATTCAAACAAAGCTAATTGAATCAAATGAAAGTCAAACACATTCAAACAGAGCTAATTGAATCAAATGAAAGTCAAACACATTCAAAAAGAGCTTTTAGAATCATATGATGGTCAAATGCATTCTACAAAGCTAATTGAATCAAATGAAAGTCAAACACATTCAAACAAAGCTAATTGAATCCAACGTAAGTCAAACACATTGAAACATAGCTTTTTGAATGAAATGAAAGTCAAATGCATTTAACAAAGCTAATTGAATCAAATGAAATCCAAAAACATTTAAAAAAATCTAATTAGATCAAATGAAAGTCAAACACATTCAAACAAAACTATTTGAATAAAATGAAAGTCAAATGCATTTTACAAAGCTATTTGATTCAAATGAAAGTCAGAAACATTCGAACAAATCCAATTGAATCAAATGAAAATCAAACACATTCAAACAAAGCTTTTTGAATCAAATGAAAGTCTAATGCATTCAACAAAGCTAATTGAATCAAATGAAAGTCTAAAACATTCTAACAAATCTAATTGAATCAAATGTAAGTCAAGCACATTCAAACATAGCTTTTTGAATCAAATGAAAGTCAAATGCATTCAAAAAGCTAATTGAATCAAATGACATTAAAAAACATCTAAAAAAATCTAATTAAATCAAATGAAAGTCAAACACATTCAAACAAAACTATTTGAATCAAATGAAAGTCAAATGCATACTAATAAGCAAATTTAATCAAATGAAAGTCAAACACATTCATACAAACCTATTTGAATCAAATGAAAGTCAAACACATTCTAACAGGGCTAATTGAATCTAATGAAAGTCAAACACATTCAAAAAGAGCTTTTTGAATTAAATGAAGGTCAAATGCATTCTACAAATCTAATTGAATCAAATGAAAGTGAAACACATTCAAACAAAGCTAATTGAATCAAATGAAAGTCAAAAACATTCGAATAAAGCCAATTGAATCAAATAAACGTCAAACACATTCAAACAAAACTTTTTCAATCAAATGAAAGTCAAATGCATTCAACAAAGCTAATTGAATCAAATGAAATTCAAAAACATCTTAAAAAATCTAATTAAATCAAATGAAAGTTAAACACATTCAAACAAATCTATTTGAACCAAATGAAAGTCAAATGCTTTCTACAACGCTAATTTAATCAAATGAAAGTCAAATACATTCAAAAAAACCTAATTGAATCAAATGAAAGTCAAACACATTCTAACAGAGCTAATTGAATCAAATGAAAGTCAAACACATTCAAAAAGCTCTTTTTGAATCAAATGAAAAACAAATGCATTCTACAAAGCTAATTGAATCAAATGAAAGTCAAACACATTCAAACAAAGCTAATTGAATCCAACATAAGTCAAACACATTCAAACATAGCTTTTTGAATCAAATGAAAGTCCAATGCATTCAACAAAGCAAATTCAATCAAATGAAATTCAAAAACATCTAAAAAAATCTAATTAGATCAAATGAAAGTCAAACACATTCAAACAAAACTATTTGAATCAAATTAAATTTAAATGCATTCTACAAAGCTATTTGATTCAAATGAAAGTCAAAAACATTCGAACAATTACAATTGAATCAAATGAAAGTCAAACACATTCAAACAAAGCTTTTTAAATCAAACGAAAGTCAAATGCATTCAACAAAGCTGATTGAATCAAATAAAAGTCAAACACATTCAAATAAAGCTTTTTGAATCAAATGAAAGTCAAATGCATTCAGCAAAGCTAATTGAATCAAATTAAAGTCAAACACATTCAAACAAACCTAATTGAATCAAATGAAACTCAAACACATTCAAACATAGCTTTTTGAATCAAATGAAAGTCAAATGCATTCAATAAAGCTAATTGAATCAAATTAAAGTCAAAAACATCTAAAAAAATCTAATTTAATCAAATGAAAGTCAAACACATTCAAACATAGCTATTTGAATCAAATGAAAGTCAAATGCATTCTATAAAGCTAATTGAATTAAATAAAAGTAAAAAACATTAGAACAAATCCAATTGAATCAAATGAAAGTCTAATGCATTCAACAAAGATAGTTGAATCTAGTAAAAATCAAACACATTCAAACAAAGCTAATTGAATCAAACGTAAGTAAAAAACATTCAAACATAGCTTTTTGAATCAAATGAAAGTCAAATGCATTCAACAAAGCTAATTGAATCAAATGACATTAAAAAACATCTAAAAAAATCTAATTAAATCAAATGAAAGTCAAACACATTCAAACAAAACTATTTGAATCAAATGAAAGTCAAGTGCATTCTACAAAGCAAATTTAATCAAATGAAAGTCAAACACATTCATACAAACCTATTTGAATCAAATGAAAGTCAAACACATTCTAACAGAGCTAATTGAATCTAATGAAAGTCAAACACATTCAAAAAGAGCTTTTTGAATTAAATGAAGGTCAAATGCATTCTACAAATCTAATTGAATCAAATGAAAGTGAAACACATTCAAACAAAGCTAATTGAATCAAATGAAAGTCAAAAACATTCGAATAAAGCCAATTGAATCAAATAAACGTCAAACACATTCAAACAAAGCTTTTTGAATCAAATGAAAGTCAAATGCATTCAACAAAGCTAATTGAATCAAATGAAATTCAAAAACAACTAAAAAAATCTAATTAAATCAAATGAAAGTCAAACTCATTCAAACAAAACTATTTGAACCAAATGAAAGTCAAATGCATTCTACAAAGTTAATTTAATCAAATGAAAGTCAAATACATTCAAAAAAACCTAATTGAATCAAATGAAAGTCAAACACGTTCTAGCAGAGCTAATTGAATCAAATGAAAGTCAAACACATTCAAAAAGCTCTTTTTGAATCAAATGAAAAACAAATGCATTCAACAAAGCAAATTCAATCAAATGAAATTCAAAAACATCTAAAAAAATCTAATTAGATCAAATGAAAGTCAAACACATTCAAACAAAACTATTTGAATCAAATGAAATTTAAATGCATTCTACAAAGCTATTTGATTCAAATGAAATTCAAAAACATTCGAACAATTACAATTGAATCAAATGAAAGTCAAACACATTCAAACAAAGCTTTTTAAATCAAACGAAAGTCAAATGCATTCTACAAAGCTGATTGAATCAAATAAAAGTCAAATACATTCAAATAAAGCTTTTTGAATCAAATGAAATTCAAATGCATTCAGCAAAGCTAATTGAATCAAATTAAAGTCAAACACATTCAAACAAACCTAATTGAATCAAATGAAACTCAAACACATTCGAAAAGAGCTAATTGAATCAAATGAAGGTCAAATGCATTCTACAAATCTATGAGGAGCAAAATTCTAACAGAGCTTATTGAATCAAATGAAGGTCAAATGCGTTCTACAAATCTAATTAAATCAAATGAAAGTCAAACACATTCAAACAATGCTAATTGAATAAGTTGAAAGTCAAAAACATTCGAACAAAATGAAATAAACGTCAAACACATTAAAACAAAGCTTTTTGAATCAAATGAAAGTCAAATGCATTCAATAAAGCTAATTGAATCAAATGAAAGTCAAAAACATCTAAAAAAATCTAATTTAATCAAATGAAAGTCAAACACATTCAAACATAGCTATTTGAATCAAATGAAAGTCAAACACATTCAAACATAGCTATTTGAATCAAATGAAAGTCAAATGCATTCTATAAAGCTAATTGAATTAAATAAAAGTAAAAAACATTAGAACAAATCAAATTGAATCAAATGAAAGTCTAATGCATTCAACAAAGATAGTTGAATCAAGTAAAAATCAAACACATTCAAACAAAGCTAATTGAATCAAACGTAAGTAAAAAACATTCAAACATAGCTTTTTGAATCAAACGAAAGTCAAATGCATTCAACAAAGCTAATTGAATCAAATGACATTAAAAAACATCTAAAAAAATCTAATTAAATCAAATGAAAGTCAAACACATTCAAACAAAACTATTTGAATCAAATGAAAGTCAAGTGCATTCTACAAAGCAAATTTAATCAAATGAAAGTCAAACACATTCATACAAACCTATTTGAATCAAATGAAAGTCAAACACATTCTAACAGAGCTAATTGAATCTAATGAAAGTAAAACACATTCAAAAAGAGCTTTTTGAATTAAATGAAGGTCAAATGCATTCTACAAATCTAATTGAATCAAATGAAAGTGAAACACATTCAAACAAAGCTAATTGAATCAAATGAAAGTCAAAAACATTCGAATAAAGCCAATTGAATCAAATAAACGTCAAACACATTCAAACAAAGCTTTTTGAATCAAATGAAAGTCAAATGCATTCAACAAAGCTAATTGAATCAAATGAAATTCAAAAACAACTAAAAAAATCTAATTAAATCAAATGAAAGTCAAACTCATTCAAACAAAACTATTTGAACAAAATGAAAGTCAAATGCATTCTACAAAGTTAATTTAATCAAATGAAAGTCAAATACATTCAAAAAAACCTAATTGAATCAAATGAAAGTCAAACACGTTCTAGCAGAGCTAATTGAATCAAATGAAAGTCAAACACATTCAAAAAGCTCTTTTTGAATCAAATGAAAAACAAATGCATTCTAAAAAGCTAATTGAATCAAATGAAAGTCAAACACATTCAAACAAAGCTAATTGAATCCAACATAAGTCAAACACATTCAAACATAGCTTTTTGAATCAAATGAAAGTCAAATGCATTCAACAAAGCAAATTCAATCAAATGAAATTCAAAAACATCTAAAAAAATCTAATTAGATCAAATGAAAGTCAAACACATTCAAACAAAACTATTTGAATCAAATGAAATTTAAATGCATTCTACAAAGCTATTTGATTCAAATGAAAGTCAAAAACATTCGAACAATTACAATTGAATCAAATGAAAGTCAAACACATTCAAACAAAGCTTTTTAAATCAAACGAAAGTCAAATGCATTCAACAAAGCTGATTGAATCAAATAAAAGTCAAACACATTCAAATAAAGCTTTTTGAATCAAATGAAAGTCAAATGCATTCAGCAAAGCTAATTGAATCAAATTAAAGTCAAACACATTCAAACAAACCTAATTGAATCAAATGAAATTCAAACACATTCAAAAAGAGCTAATTGAATCAAATGAAGGTCAAATGCATTCTACAAATCTATGACGAGCAAAATTCTAACAGAGCTTATTGAATCAAATGAAGGTCAAATGCGTTCTACAAATCTAATTAAATCAAATGAAAGTCAAACACATTCAAACAATGCTAATGGAATAAGTTGAAAGTCAAAAACATTCGAACAAAATGAAATAAACGTCAAACACATTAAAACAAAGTTTTTTGAATCAAATGAAAGTCAAATGCATTCAATAAAGCTAATTGAATCAAATGAAAGTCAAAAACATCTAAAAAAATCTAATTTAATCAAATGAAAGTCAAACACATTCAAACATAGCTATTTGAATCAAATGAAAGTCAAATGCATTCTATAAAGCTAATTGAATTAAATAAAAGTAAAAAACATTAGAACAAATCCAATTGAATCAAATGAAAGTCTAATGCATTCAACAAAGATAGTTGAATCAAGTAAAAATCAAACACATTCAAACAAAGCTAATTGAATCAAACGTAAGTAAAAAACATTCAAACATAGCTTTTTGAATCAAATGAAAGTCAAATGCATTCAACAAAGCTAATTGAATCAAATGACATTAAAAAACATCTAAAAAAATCTAATTAAATCAAATGAAAGTCAAACACATTCAAACAAAACTATTTGAATCAAATGAAAGTCAAGTGCATTCTACAAAGCAAATTTAATCAAATGAAAGTCAAACACATTCATACAAACCTATTTGAATCAAATGAAAGTCAAACACATTCATACAAACCTATTTGAATCAAATGAAAGTCAAACACATTCTAACAGAGCTAATTGAATCTAATGAAAGTCAAACACATTCAAAAAGAGCTTTTTGAATTAAATGAAGGTCAAATGCATTCTACAAATCTAATTGAATCAAATGAAAGTGAAACACATTTAAACAAAGCTAATTGAATCAAATGAAAGTCAAAAACATTCGAATAAAGCCAATTGAATCAAATAAACGTCAAACACATTCAAACAAAGCTTTTTGAATCAAATGAAAGTCAAATGCATTCAACAAAGCTAATTGAATCAAATGAAATTCAAAAACAACTAAAAAAATCTAATTAAATCAAATGAAAGTCAAACTCATTCAAACAAAACTATTTGAACCAAATGAAAGTCAAATGCATTCTACAAAGTTAATTTAATCAAATTAAAGTCAAATACATTCAAAAAAACCTAATTGAATCAAATGAAAGTCAAACACATTCTAGCAGAGCTAATTGAATCAAATGAAAGTCAAACACATTCAAAAAGCTCTTTTTGAATCAAATGAAAGTCAAATGCATTCTACAAAGCTAATTGAATCAAATGAAAGTCAAACACATTCAAATAAAGCTAATTGAATCCAACGTAAGTAAAACACATTCAAACATAGCTTTTTGAATCAAATGTAAGTCAAATGCATTCAACAAAGCAAATTGAATCACATGAAATTCAAAAACATCTAAAAAAATTTAATTAGATCAAATGTAAGTCAAACATATTCAAACAAAACTATTTGAATCTAATGAAAGTCAAATGCATTCTACAAAGCTAATTGAATCAAATGAAAGTCAAACACATACAAACAAAGCTAATTGAATCAAATGAAAGTCAAACACATTCAAAAAGAGCTTTTTGAATCATATAAAGGTCAAATGCATGCTACAAAGCTAATTGAATCAAATGAAAGTCAAACACATTCAAACAAAGCTAATTGAATCCAACGTAAGTCAAACACATTCAAACAAAGCTTTTTGAATCAAATGAAAGTCAAATGCATTCAACAAAGCCAATTGAATCAAATAAAAGTAAAACACATTCAAATAAAGCTTTTTGAATCAAATGAAAGTCAAACGCATTTAATAAAGCTAATTGAATCAAATGAAAGTCAAAAACATTCTAACAAAGCTAATTGAATCAAATGTAAGTCAAACACATTCAAATAGAGCTTTTTGAATCAAATGAAAGTCAAATGCATTCAACAAAGCTAATTGAATCACATGAAAGTAAAAAACATCTAAAAAAATCTAATTAAATCAAATGAAAGTCAAACACATTCAAACAAAGCTATTTGAATTAAATGAAAGTCAAATGCATTCTATAAAGTTAATTGAATCAAATAAAAGTCAAAAACATTCGAACAAATCCAATTGAATCAAATGAAAGTCAAATGCATTCAACAAAGCTAGTTGAATCAAATGAAAGTCAAACACATTCAAACAAATCTAATTGAATCAAATGAAAGTCAAACACATTCAACCAGAGCTAATTGAATCAAATGAAAGTCAAACACATTCAAAAAGAGCTTTTTGAATCATATGATGGTCAAATGCATTCTACAAAGCTAATTGAATCAAATGAAAGTCAAACACATTCAAACAAAGCTAATTGAATCCAACGTAAGTCAAACACATTGAAACATAGCTTTTTGAATGAAATGAAAGTCAAATGCATTTAACAAAGCTAATTGAATCAAATGAAATCCAAAAACATTTAAAAAAATCTAATTAGATCAAATGAAAGTCAAACACATTCAAACAAAACTATTTGAATCAAATGAAAGTCAAATGCATTTTACAAAGCTATTTGATTCAAATGAAAGTCAAAAACATTCGAACAAATCCAATTGAATCAAATGAAAATCAAACACATTCAAACAAAGCTTTTTGAATCAAATGAAAGTCTAATGCATTCAACAAAGCTAATTGAATCAAATGAAAGTCTAAAACATTCTAACAAATCTAATTGAATCAAATGTAAGTCAAGCACATACAAACATAGCTTTTTGAATCAAATGAAAGTCAAATGCATTCAAAAAGCTAATTGAATCAAATGACATTAAAAAACATCTAAAAAAATCTAATTAAATCAAATGAAAGTCAAACACATTCAAACAAAACTATTTGAATCAAATGAAAGTCAAATGCATTCTACAAAGCAAATTTAATCAAATGAAAGTCAAACACATTCATACAAACCTATTTGAATCAAATGAAAGTCAAACACATTCTAACAGGGCTAATTGAATCTAATGAAAGTCAAACACATTCAAAGAGAGCTTTTTGAATTAAATGAAGGTCAAATGCATTCTACAAATCTAATTGAATCAAATGAAAGTGAAACACATTCAAACAAAGCTAATTGAATCAAATGAAAGTAAAAAACATTCGAATAAAGCCAATTGAATCAAATAAACGTCAAACACATTCAAACAAAACTTTTTCAATCAAATGAAAGTCAAATGCATTCAACAAAGCTAATTGAATCAAATGAAATTCAAAAACATCTTAAAAAATCTAATTAAATCAAATGAAAGTCAAACACATTCAAACAAAACTATTTGAATCAAATGAAAGTCAAGTGCATTCTACAAAGCAAATTTAATCAAATGAAAGTCAAACACATTCATACAAACCTATTTGAATCAAATGAAAGTCAAACACATTCTAACAGAGCTAATTGAATCTAATGAAAGTCAAACACATTCAAAAAGAGCTTTTTGAATTAAATGAAGGTCAAATGCATTCTACAAATCTAATTGAATCAAATGAAAGTGAAACACATTCAAACAAAGCTAATTGAATCAAATGAAAGTCAAAAACATTCGAATAAAGCCAATTGAATCAAATAAACGTCAAACACATTCAAACAAAGCTTTTTGAATCAAATGAAAGTCAAATGCATTCAACAAAGCTAATTGAATCAAATGAAATTCAAAAACAACTAAAAAAATCTAATTAAATCAAATGAAAGTCAAACTCATTCAAACAAAACTATTTGAACAAAATGAAAGTCAAATGCATTCTACAAAGTTAATTTAATCAAATGAAAGTCAAATACATTCAAAAAAACCTAATTGAATCAAATGAAAGTCAAACACGTTCTAGCAGAGCTAATTGAATCAAATGAAAGTCAAACACATTCAAAAAGCTCTTTTTGAATCAAATGAAAAACAAATGCATTCTACAAAGCTAATTGAATCAAATGAAAGTCAAACACATTCAAACAAAGCTAATTGAATCCAACATAAGTCAAACACATTCAAACATAGCTTTTTGAATCAAATGAAAGTCAAATGCATTCAACAAAGCAAATTCAATCAAATGAAATTCAAAAACATCTAAAAAAATCTAATTAGATCAAATGAAAGTCAAACACATTCAAACAAAACTATTTGAATCAAATGAAATTTAAATGCATTCTACAAAGCTATTTGATTCAAATGAAAGTCAAAAACATTCGAACAATTACAATTGAATCAAATGAAAGTCAAACACATTCAAACAAAGCTTTTTAAATCAAACGAAAGTCAAATGCATTCAACAAAGCTGATTGAATCAAATAAAAGTCAAACACATTCAAATAAAGCTTTTTGAATCAAATGAAAGTCAAATGCATTCAGCAAAGCTAATTGAATCAAATTAAAGTCAAACACATTCAAACAAACCTAATTGAATCAAATGAAATTCAAACACATTCAAAAAGAGCTAATTGAATCAAATGAAGGTCAAATGCATTCTACAAATCTATGACGAGCAAAATTCTAACAGAGCTTATTGAATCAAATGAAGGTCAAATGCGTTCTACAAGTCTAATTAAATCAAATGAAAGTCAAACACATTCAAACAATGCTAATGGAATAAGTTGAAAGTCAAAAACATTCGAACAAAATGAAATAAACGTCAAACACATTAAAACAAAGCTTTTTGACTCAAATGAAAGTCAAATGCATTCAATAAAGCTAATTGAATCAAATGAAAGTCAAAAACATCTAAAAAAATCTAATTTAATCAAATGAAAGTCAAACACATTCAAACATAGCTATTTGAATCAAATGAAAGTCAAATGCATTCTATAAAGCTAATTGAATTAAATAAAAGTAAAAAACATTAGAACAAATCCAATTGAATCAAATGAAAGTCTAATGCATTCAACAAAGATAGTTGAATCAAGTAAAAATCAAACACATTCAAACAAAGCTAATTGAATCAAACGTAAGTAAAAAACATTCAAACATAGCTTTTTGAATCAAATGAAAGTCAAATGCATTCAACAAAGCTAATTGAATCAAATGACATTAAAAAACATCTAAAAAAATCTAATTAAATCAAATGAAAGTCAAACACATTCAAACAAAACTATTTGAATCAAATGAAAGTCAAGTGCATTCTACAAAGCAAATTTAATCAAATGAAAGTCAAACACATTCATACAAACCTATTTGAATCAAATGAAAGTCAAACACATTCTAACAGAGCTAATTGAATCTAATGAAAGTCAAACACATTCAAAAAGAGCTTTTTGAATTAAATGAAGGTCAAATGCATTCTACAAATCTAATTGAATCAAATGAAAGTGAAACACATTTAAACAAAGCTAATTGAATCAAATGAAAGTCAAAAACATTCGAATAAAGCCAATTGAATCAAATAAACGTCAAACACATTCAAACAAAGCTTTTTGAATCAAATGAAAGTCAAATGCATTCAACAAAGCTAATTGAATCAAATGAAATTCAAAAACAACTAAAAAAATCTAATTAAATCAAATGAAAGTCAAACTCATTCAAACAAAACTATTTGAACCAAATGAAAGTCAAATGCATTCTACAAAGTTAATTTAATCAAATGAAAGTCAAATACATTCAAAAAAACCTAATTGAATCAAATGAAAGTCAAACACATTCTAGCAGAGCTAATTGAATCAAATGAAAGTCAAACACATTCAAAAAGCTCTTTTTGAATCAAATGAAAGTCAAATGCATTCTACAAAGCTAATTGAATCAAATGAAAGTCAAACACATTCAAATAAAGCTAATTGAATCCAACGTAAGTAAAACACATTCAAACATAGCTTTTTGAATCAAATGTAAGTCAAATGCATTCAACAAAGCAAATTGAATCACATGAAATTCAAAAACATCTAAAAAAATTTAATTAGATCAAATGTAAGTCAAACATATTCAAACAACACTATTTGAATCTAATGAAAGTCAAATGCATTCTACAAAGCTAATTGAATCAAATGAAAGTCAAACACATACAAACAAAGCTAATTGAATCAAATGAAAGTCAAACACATTCAAAAAGAGCTTTTTGAATCATATAAAGGTCAAATGCATGCTACAAAGCTAATTGAATCAAATGAAAGTCAAACACATTCAAACAAAGCTAATTGAATCCAACGTAAGTCAAACACATTCAAACAAAGCTTTTTGAATCAAATGAAAGTCAAATGCATTCAACAAAGCCAATTGAATCAAATAAAAGTAAAACACATTCAAATAAAGCTTTTTGAATCAAATGAAAGTCAAACGCATTTAATAAAGCTAATTGAATCAAATGAAAGTCAAAAACATTCTAACAAAGCTAATTGAATCAAATGTAAGTCAAACACATTCAAATAGAGCTTTTTGAATCAAATGAAAGTCAAATGCATTCAACAAAGCTAATTGAATCACATGAAAGTAAAAAACATCTAAAAAAATCTAATTAAATCAAATGAAAGTCAAACACATTCAAACAAAGCTATTTGAATTAAATGAAAGTCAAATGCATTCTATAAAGTTAATTGAATCAAATAAAAGTCAAAAACATTCGAACAAATCCAATTGAATCAAATGAAAGTCAAATGCATTCAACAAAGCTAGTTGAATCAAATGAAAGTCAAACACATTCAAACAAATCTAATTGAATCAAATGAAAGTCAAACACATTCAACCAGAGCTAATTGAATCAAATGAAAGTCAAACACATTCAAAAAGAGCTTTTTGAATCATATGATGGTCAAATGCATTTTACAAAGCTAATTGAATCAAATGAAAGTCAAACACATTCAAACAAAGCTAATTGAATCCAACGTAAGTCAAACACATTGAAACATAGCTTTTTGAATGAAATGAAAGTCAAATGCATTTAACAAAGCTAATTGAATCAAATGAAATCCAAAAACATTTAAAAAAATCTAATTAGATCAAATGAAAGTCAAACACATTCAAACAAAACTATTTGAATCAAATGAAAGTCAAATGCATTTTACAAAGCTATTTGATTCAAATGAAAGTCAAAAACATTCGAACAAATCCAATTGAATCAAATGAAAATCAAACACATTCAAACAAAGCTTTTTGAATCAAATGAAAGTCTAATGCATTCAACAAAGCTAATTGAATCAAATGAAAGTCTAAAACATTCTAACAAATCTAATTGAATCAAATGTAAGTCAAGCACATACAAACATAGCTTTTTGAATCAAATGAAAGTCAAATGCATTCAAAAAGCTAATTGAATCAAATGACATTAAAAAACATCTAAAAAAATCTAATTAAATCAAATGAAAGTCAAACACATTCAAACAAAACTATTTGAATCAAATGAAAGTCAAATGCATTCTACAAAGCAAATTTAATCAAATGAAAGTCAAACACATTCATACAAACCTATTTGAATCAAATGAAAGTCAAACACATTCTAACAGGGCTAATTGAATCTAATGAAAGTCAAACACATTCAAAGAGAGCTTTTTGAATTAAATGAAGGTCAAATGCATTCTACAAATCTAATTGAATCAAATGAAAGTGAAACACATTCAAACAAAGCTAATTGAATCAAATGAAAGTAAAAAACATTCGAATAAAGCCAATTGAATCAAATAAACGTCAAACACATTCAAACAAAACTTTTTCAATCAAATGAAAGTCAAATGCATTCAACAAAGCTAATTGAATCAAATGAAATTCAAAAACATCTTAAAAAATCTAATTAAATCAAATGAAAGTCAAACACATTCAAACAAATCTATTTGAACCAAATGAAAGTCAAATGCTTTCTACAACGCTAATTTAATCAAATGAAAGTCAAATACATTCAAAAAAACCTAATTGAATCAAATGAAAGTCAAACACATTCTAACAGAGCTAATTTAATCAAATGAAAGTCAAACCCATTCAAAAAGCTCTTTTTGAATCAAATGAAAAACAAATGCATTCTACAAAGCTAATTGAATCAAATAAAAGTCAAACACATTCAAACAAAGCTAATTGAATCCAACATAAGTCAAACACATTCAAACATAGCTTTTTGAATCAAATGAAAGTCAAATGCATTCAACAAAGCAAATTGAATCAAATGAAATTCAAAAACATCTAAAAAAATCTAATTAGATCAAATGAAAGTCAAACACATTCAAACAAAACTATTTGAATCAAATGAAATTTAAATGCATTCTACAAAGCTATTTGATTCAAATGAAAGTCAAAAACATTCGAACAATTACAATTGAATCAAATGAAAGTCAAACAAATTCAAACAAAGCTTTTTAAATCAAACGAAAGTCAAATGCATTCAACAAAGCCGATTGAATCAAATAAAAGTCAATCACATTCAAATAAAGCTTTTTGAATCAAATGAAAGTCAAATGCATTCAGCAAAGCTAATTGAATCAAATTAAAGTCAAACACATTCAAACAAACCTAATTGAATCAAATGAAATTCAAACACAATCAAAAAGAGCTAATTGAATCAAATGAAGGTCAAATGCATTCTACAAATCTATGACGAGCAAAATTCTAACAGAGCTTATTGAATCAAATGAAGGTCAAATGCGTTCTACAAATCTAATTAAATCAAATGAAAGTCAACCACATTCAAACAATGCTAATTGAATAAGTTGAAAGTCAAAAACATTCGAACAAAATGAAATAAACGTCAAACACATTCAAACAAATCTTTTTGAATCAAATGAAAGTCAAATGCATTCAATAAAGCTAATTGAATCAAATGAAAGTCAAAAACATCTAAAAAAATCTAATTTAATCAAATGAAAGTCAAACACATTCAAACATAGCTATTTGAATCAAATGAAAGTCAAATGCATTCTATAAAGCTAATTGAATTAAATAAAAGTAAAAAACATTAGAACAAAATCCAATTGAATCAAATGAAAGTCTAATGCATTCAACAAAGATAGTTGAATCAAGTAAAAATCAAACACATTCAAACAAAGCTAATTGAATCAAACGTAAGTAAAAAACATTCAAACATAGCTTTTTGAATCAAATGAAAGTCAAATGCATTCAAAAAAGCTAATTGAATCAAATGACATTAAAAAACATCTAAAAAAATCTAATTAAATCAAATGAAAGTCAAACACATTCAAACAAAACTATTTGAATCAAATGAAAGTCAAGTGCATTTTACAAAGCAAATTTAATCAAATGAAAGTCAAACACATTCATACAAACCTATTTGAATCAAATGAAAGTCAAACACATTCTAACAGAGCTAATTGAATCAAATGAAAGTCAAACACATTCATACAAACCTATTTGAATCAAATGAAAGTCAAACACATTCTAACAGAGCTAATTGAATCTAATGAAAGTCAAACACATTCAAAAAGAGCTTTTTGAATTAAATAAAGGTCAAATGCATTCTACAAATCTAATTGAATCAAATGAAAGTGAAACACATTCAAACAAAGCTAATTGAATCAAATGAAAGTAAAAAACATTCGAATAAAGCCAATTAAATCAAATAAACGTCAAACACATTCAAACAAAGCTTTTTGAATCAAATGAAGGTCAAATGCATTCAACAAAGCTAATTGAATCAAATGAAATTCAAAAACAACTAAAAAAATCTAATTAAATCAAATGAAAGTCAAACCCATTCAAACAAAACTATTTGAACCAAATGAAAGTCAAATGCATTCTACAAAGCTAATTTAATCAAATGAAAGTCAAATACATTCAAAAAAACCTAATTGAATCAAATGAAAGTCAAACAAATTCTAGCAGAGCTAATTGAATCAAATGAAAGTCAAACACATTCAAAAAGCTCTTTTTGAATCAAATGAAAGTCAAATGCATTCTACAAAGCTAATTGAATCAAATGAAAGTAAAACACTTTCAGACAAAGCTAATTGAATCCAACGTAAGTAAAACACATTCAAACATAGCTTTTTGAATCAAATGTAAGTCAAATGCATTCAACAAAGCAAATTGAATCAAATGAAATTAAAAAACATCTAAAAAAATTTAATTAGATCAAATGTAAGTCAAACATATTCAAACAAAACTATTTGAATCTAATGAAAGTCAAATGCATTCTACAAAGCTAATTGAATCAAATGAAAGTCAAACACATACAAACAAAGCTAATTGAATCAAATTAAAGTCAAACACATTCAAAAAGATCTTTTTGAATCATATGAAGGTCAAATGCATGCTACAAAGCTAATTGAATCAAATGAAAGTCAAACACATTCAAACAAAGCTAATTGAATCCAACGTAAGTCAAACACATTCAAACAAAGCTTTATGAATCAAATGAAAGTCAAATGCATTCAACAAAGCCAATAAAATCAAATAAAAGTAAAACACATTCAAATAAAGCTTTTTGAATCAAATGAAAGTCAAACGCATTCAATAAAGCTAATTGAATCAAATGAAAGTCAAAAACATTCTAACAAAGCTAATTGAATCAAATGTAAGTCAAACACATTCAAATAGAGCTTTTTGAATCAAATGAAAGTCAAATGCATTCAACAAAGCTAATTGAACCAAATGAAAGTAAAAAACATCTAAAAAAATCTAATTAAATCAAATGAAAGTCAAACACATTAAAACAAAGCTATTTGAATCAAATGAAAGTCAAATGCATTCTATAAAGTTAATTGAATCAAATAAAAGTGAAAAACATTCGAACAAATCCAATTGAATCAAATGAAAGTGAAATACATTCAACAGAGCTAATTGAATCAAATGAAAGTCAAACACATTCAAAAAGAGCTTTTAGAATCATATGATGGTCAAATGCATTCTACAAAGCTAATTGAATCAAATGAAAGTCAAACATATTCAAACAAAGCTAATTGAATCCAACGTAAGTCAAACACATTGAAACATAGCTTTTTGAATGAAATGAAAGTCAAATGCATTTAACAAAGCTAATTGAATCAATTGAAATCCAAAAACATTTAAAAAAATCTAATTAGATCAAATGAAAGTCAAACACATTCAAACAAAACTATTTGAATCAAATGAAAGTCAAATGCATTTTACAAAGCTATTTGATTCAAATGAAAGTCAAAAACATTCGAACAAATCCAATTGAATCAAATGAAAATCAAACACATTCAAACAAAGCTTTTTGAATCAATTGAAAGTCTAATGCATTCAACAAAGCTAATTGAATCAAATGAAAGTCTAAAACATTCTAACAAATCTAATTGAATCAAATGTAAGTCAAGCACATTCAAACATAGCTTTTTGAATCAAATGAAAGTCAAATGCATTCAAAAAGCTAATTGAATCAAATGACATTAAAAAACATCTAAAAAAATCTAATTAAATCAAATGAAAGTCAAACACATTCAAACAAAACTATTTGAATCAAATGAAAGTCAAATGCATTCTACAAAGCAAATTTAATCAAATGAAAGTCAAACACATTCATACAAACCTATTTGAATCAAATGAAAGTCAAACACATTCTAACAGGGCTAATTGAATCTAATGAAAGTCAGACACATTCAAAAAGAGCTTTTTGAATTAAATGAAGGTCAAATGCATTCTACAAATCTAATTGAATCAAATGAAAGTGAAACACATTCAAACAAAGCTAATTGAATCAAATGAAAGTCAAAAACATTCGAATAAAGCCAATTGAATCAAATAAACGTCAAACACATTCAAACAAAACTTTTTCAATCAAATGAAAGTCAAATGCATTCAACAAAGCTAATTGAATCAAATGAAATTCAAAAACATCTTAAAAAATCTAATTAAATCAAATGAAAGTTAAACACATTCAAACAAATCTATTTGAACCAAATGAAAGTCAAATGCTTTCGACAACGCTAATTTAATCAAATGAAAGTCAAATACATTCAAAAAAACCTAATTGAATCAAATGAAAGTCAAACACATTCTAACAGAGCTAATTGAATCAAATGAAAGTCAAACACATTCAAAAAGCTCTTTTTGAATCAAATGAAAAACAAATGCATTCTACAAAGCTAATTGAATCAAATGAAAGTCAAACACATTCAAACAAAGCTAATTAAATCCAACATAAGTCAAACACATTCAAACATAGCTTTTTGAATCAAATGAAAGTCAAATGCATTCAACAAAGCAAATTCAATCAAATGAAATTCAAAAACATCTAAAAAAATCTAATTAGATCAAATGAAAGTCAAACACATTCAAACAAAACTATTTGAATCAAATGAAATTTAAATGCATTCTACAAAGCTATTTGATTCAAATGAAAGTCAAAAACATTCGAACAATTACAATTGAATCAAATGAAAGTCAAACACATTCAAACAAAGCTTTTTAAATCAAACGAAAGTCAAATGCATTCAACAAAGCTGATTGAATCAAATAAAAGTCAAACACATTCAAATAAAGCTTTTTGAATCAAATGAAAGTCAAATGCATTCAGCAAAGCTAATTGAATCTAATTAAAGTCAAACACATTCAAACAAACCTAATTGAATCAAATGAAATTCAAACACATTCAAAAAGAGCTAATTGAATCAAATGAAGGTCAAATGCATTCTACAAATCTATGACGAGCAAAATTCTAACAGAGCTTATTGAATCAAATGAAGGTCAAATGCGTTCTACAAATCTAATTAAATCAAATGAAAGTCAAACACATTCAAACAATGCTAATTGAATAAGTTGAAAGTCAAAAACATTCGAACAAAATGAAATAAACGTCAAACACATTAAAACAAAGCTTTTTGAATCAAATGAAAGTCAAATGCATTCAATAAAGCTAATTGAATCAAATGAAAGTCAAAAACATCTAAAAAAATCTAATTTAATCAAATGAAAGTCAAACACATTCAAACATAGCTATTTGAATCAAATGAAAGTCAAATGCATTCTATAAAGCTAATTGAATTAAATAAAAGTAAAAAACATTAGAACAAATCCAATTGAATCAAATGAAAGTCTAATGCATTCAACAAAGATAGTTGAATCAAGTAAAAATCAAACACATTCAAACAAAGCTAATTGAATCAAACGTAAGTAAAAAACATTCAAACATAGCTTTTTGAATCAAATGAAAGTCAAATGCATTCAACAAAGCTAATTGAATCAAATGACATTAAAAAACATCTAAAAAAATCCAATTAAATCAAATGAAAGTCAAACACATTCAAACAAAACTATTTGAATCAAATGAAAGTCAAGTGCATTCTACAAAGCAAATTTAATCAAATGAAAGTCAAACACATTCATACAAACCTATTTGAATCAAATGAAAGTCAAACACATTCTAACAGAGCTAATTGAATCTAATGAAAGTCAAACACATTCAAAAAGAGCTTTTTGAATTAAATGAAGGTCAAATGCATTCTACAAATCTAATTGAATCAAATGAAAGTGAAACACATTCAAACAAAGCTAATTGAATCAAATGAAAGTAAAAAACATTCGAATAAAGCCAATTGAATCAAATAAACGTCAAACACATTCAAACAAAGCTTTTTGATTCAAATGAAAGTCAAATGCATTCAACAAAGCTAATTGAATCAAACGAAATTCAAAAACAACTAAAAAAATCTAATTAAATCAAATGAAAGTCAAACTCATTCAAACAAAACTTTTTGAACCAAATGAAAGTCAAATGCATTCTACAAAGTTAATTTAATCAAATGAAAGTCAAATACATTCAAAAAAACCTAATTGAATCAAATGAAAGTCAAACACATTCTAGCAGAGCTAATTGAATCAAATGAAAGTCAAACACATTCAAAAAGCTCGTTTTGAATCAAATGAAAAACAAATGCATTCTACAAAGCTAATTGAATCAAATGAAAGTCAAACACATTCAAACAAAGCTAATTGAATCCAACATAAGTCAAACACAGTCAAACATAGCTTTTTGAATCAAATGAAAGTCAAATGCATTCAACAAAGCAAATTCAATCAAATGAAATTCAAAAACATCTAAAAAAATCTAATTAGATCAAATGAAAGTCAAACACATTCAAACAAAACTATTTGAATCAAATGAAATTTAAATGCATTCTACAAAGCTATTTGATTCAAATGAAAGTCAAAAACATTCGAACAATTACAATTGAATCAAATGAAAGTCAAACACATTCAAACAAAGCTTTTTAAATCAAACGAAAGTCAAATGCATTCAACAAAGCTGATTGAATCAAATAAAAGTCAAACACATTCAAATAAAGCTTTTTGAATCAAATGAAAGTCAAATGCATTCAGCAAAGCTAATTGAATCAAATTAAAGTAAAACACATTCAAACAAACCTAATTGAATCAAATGAAATTCAAACACATTCAAAAAGAGCTAATTGAATCAAATGAAGGTCAAATGCATTCTACAAATCTATGACGAGAAAAATTCTAACAGAGCTTATTGAATCAAATGAAGGTCAAATGCGTTCTACAAATCTAATTAAATCAAATGAAAGTCAAACACATTCAAACAATGCTAATGGAATAAGTTGAAAGTCAAAAACATTCGAACAAAATGAAATAAACGTCAAACACATTAAAACAAAGCTTTTTGAATCAAATGAAAGTCAAATGCATTCAATAAAGCTAATTGAATCAAATGAAAGTCAAAAACATCTAAAAAAATCTAATTTAATCAAATGAAAGTCAAACACATTCAAACATAGCTATTTGAATCAAATGAAAGTCAAATGCATTCTATAAAGCTAATTAAATTAAATAAAAGTAAAAAACATTAGAACAAATCCAATTGAATCAAATGAAAGTCTAATGCATTCAACAAAGATAGTTGAATCAAGTAAAAATCAAACACATTCAAACAAAGCTAATTGAATTAAACGTAAGTAAAAAACATTCAAACATAGCTTTTTGAATCAAATGAAAGTCAAATGCATTCAACAAAGCTAATTGAATCAAATGACATTAAAAAACATCTAAAAAAATCTAATTAAATCAAATGAAAGTCAAACACATTCAAACAAAACTATTTGAATCAAATGAAAGTCAAGTGCATTCTACAAAGCAAATTTAATCAAATGAAAGTCAAACACATTCATAAAAACCTATTTGAATCAAATGAAAGTCAAACACATTCTAACAGAGCTAATTGAATCTAATAAAAGTCAAACACATTCAAAAAGAGCTTTTTGAATTAAATGAAGGTCAAATGCATTCTACAAATCTAATTGAATCAAATGAAAGTGAAACACATTCAAACAAAGCTAATTGAATCAAATGAAAGTCAAAAACATTCGAATAAAGCCAATTGAATCAAATAAACGGCAAACACATTCAAACAATGCTTTTTGAATCAAATGAAAGTCAAATGCATTCAACAAAGCTAATTGAATCAAATGAAATTCAAAAACAACTAAAAAAATCTAATTAAATCAAATGAAAGTCAAACTCATTCAAACAAAACTATTTGAACCAAATGAAAGTCAAATGCATTCTACAAAGTTAATTTAATCAAATGAAAGTCAAATACATTCAAAAAAACCTAATTGAATCAAATGAAAGTCAAACACATTCTAGCAGAGCTAATTGAATCAAATGAAAGTCAAACACATTCAAAAAGCTCTTTTTGAATCAAATGAAAGTCAAATGCATTCTACAAAGCTAATTGAATCAAATGAAAGTCAAACACATTCAAATAAAGCTAATTGAATCCAACGTAAGTAAAACACATTCAAACATAGCTTTTTGAATCAAATGTAAGTCAAATGCATTCAACAAAGCAAATTGAATCACATGAAATTCAAAAACATCTAAAAAAATTTAATTAGATCAAATGTAAGTCAAACATATTCAAACAAAACTATTTGAATCTAATGAAAGTCAAATGCATTCTACAAAGCTAATTGAATCAAATGAAAGTCAAACACATACAAACAAAGCTAATTAAATCAAATGAAAGTCAAACACATTCAAAAAGAGCTTTTTGAATCATATAAAGTTCAAATGCATGCTACAAAGCTAATTGAATCAAATGAAAGTCAAACACATTCAAACAAAGCTAATTGAATCCAACGTCAGTCAAACACATTCAAACAAAGCTTTTTGAATCAAATGAAAGTCAAATGCATTCAACAAAGCCAATTGAATCAAATAAAAGTAAAACACATTCAAATAAAGCTTTTTGAATCAAATGAAAGTCAAACACATTTAATAAAGCTAATTGAATCAAATGAAGGTCAAAAACATTCTAACAAAGCTAATTGAATCAAATGTAAGTCAAACACATTCAAATAGAGCTTTTTGAATCAAATGAAAGTCAAATGCATTCAACAAAGCTAATTGAATCAAATGAAAGTAAAAAACATCTAAAAAAATCTAATTAAATCAAATGAAAGTCAAACACATTCAAACAAAGCTATTTGAATAAAATGAAAGTCAAATGCATTCTATAAAGTTAATTGAATCAAATAAAAGTCAAAAACATTCGAACAAATCCAATTGAATCAAATGAAAGTCAAATGCATTCAACAAAGCTAGTTGAATCAAATGAAAGTCAAACACATTCAAACAAATCTAATTGAATCAAATGAAAGTCAAACACATTCAACCAGAGCTAATTGAATCAAATGAAAGTCAAACACATTCAAAAAGAGCTTTTTGAATCATATGATGGTCAAATGCATTCTACAAAGCTAATTGAATCAAATGAAAGTCAAACACATTCAAACAAAGATAATTGAATCCAACGTAAGTCAAACACATTGAAACATAGCTTTTTGAATGAAATGAAAGTCAAATGCATTTAACAAAGCTAATTGAATCAAATGAAATCCAAAAACATTTAAAAAAATCTAATTAGATCAAATGAAAGTCAAACACATTCAAACAAAACTATTTGAATCAAATGAAAGTCAAATGCATTTTACAAAGCTATTTGATTCAAATGAAAGTCAAAAACATTCGAACAAATCCAATTGAATCAAATGAAAATCAAACACATTCAAACAAAGCTTTTTGAATCAAATGAAAGTCTAATGCATTCAACAAAGCTAATTGAATCAAATGAAAGTCTAAAAAATTCTAAGAAATCTAATTGAATCAAATGTAAGTCAAGCACATTCAAACATAGCTTTTTGAATCAAATGAAAGTCAAATGCATTCAAAAATCTAATTGAATCAAATGACATAAAAAAACATCTAAAAAAATCTAATTAAATCAAATGAAAGTCAAACACATTCAAACAAAACTATTTGAATCAAATGAAAGTCAAATGCATTCTACAAAGCAAATTTAATCAAATGAAAGTCAAACACATTCATACAAACCTATTTGAATCAAATGAAAGTCAAACACATTCTAACAGGGCTAATTGAATCTAATGAAAGTCAAACACATTCAAAAAGAGCTTTTTGAATTAAATGAAGGTCAAATGCATTCTACAAATCTAATTGAATCAAATGAAAGTGAAACACATTCAAACAAAGCTAATTGAATCAAATGAAAGTAAAAAACATTCGAATAAAGCCAATTGAATCAAATAAACGTCAAACACATTCAAACAAAACTTTTTCAATCAAATGAAAGTCAAATGCATTCAACAAAGCTAATTGAATCAAATGAAATTCAAAAACATCTTAAAAAATCTAATTAAATCAAATGAAAGTCAAACACATTCAAACAAATCTATTTGAACCAAATGAAAGTCAAATGCTTTCTACAACGCTAATTTAATCAAATGAAAGTCAAATACATTCAAAAAAACCTAATTGAATCAAATGAAAGTCAAACACATTCTAACAGAGCTAATTGAATCAAATGAAAGTCAAACACATTCAAAAAGCTCTTTTTGAATCAAATGAAAAACAAATGCATTCTACAAAGCTAATTGAATCAAATGAAAGTCAAACACATTCAAACAAAGCTAATTGAATCCAACATAAGTCAAACACATTCAAACATAGCTTTTTGAATCAAATGAAAGTCAAATGCATTCAATAAAGCAATTTGAATCAAATGAAATTCAAAAACATCTAAAAAAATCTAATTAGATCAAATGAAAGTCAAACACATTCAAACAAAACTATTTGAATCAAATGAAATTTAAATGCATTCTACAAAGCTATTTGATTCAAATGAAAGTCAAAAACATTCGAACAATTACAATTGAATCAAATGAAAGTCAAACACATTCAAACAAAGCTTTTTAAATCAAATGAAAGTCAAATGCATTCAACAAAGCGGATTGAATCAAATAAAAGTCAAACACATTCAAATAAAGCTTTTTGAATCAAATGAAAGTCAAATGCATTCAGCAAAGCTAATTGAATCAAATTAAAGTCAAACACATTCAAACAAACCTAATTGAATCAAATGAAATTCAAACACATTCAAAAAGAGCTAATTGAATCAAATGAAGGTCAAATGCATTCTACAAATCTATGACGAGCAAAATTCTAACAGAGCTTATTGAATCAAATGAAGGTCAAATGCGTTCTACAAATCTAATTAAATCAAATGAACATCAAACACATTCAAACAATGCTAATTGAATAAGTTGAAAGTAAAAAACATTCGAACAAAATGAAATAAACGTCAAACACATTAAAACAAAGCTTTTTGAATCAAATGAAAGTCAAATGCATTCAATAAAGCTAATTGAATCAAATGAAAGTCAAAAACATCTAAAAAAATCTAATTTAATCAAATGAAAGTCAAACACATTCAAACATAGCTATTTGAATCAAATGAAAGTCAAATGCATTCTATAAAGCTAATTGAATTAAATAAAAGTAAAAAACATTAGAACAAATCCAATTGAATCAAATGAAAGTCTAATGCATTCAACAAAGATAGTTGAATCAAGTAAAAATCAAACACATTCAAACAAAGCTAATTGAATCAAACGTAAGTAAAAAACATTCAAACATAGCTTTTTGAATCAAATGAAAGTCAAATGCATTCAACAAAGCTAATTGAATCAAATGACATTAAAAAACATCTAAAAAAATCTAATTAAATCAAATGAAAGTCAAACACATTCAAACAAAACTATTTGAATCAAATGAAAGTCAAGTGCATTCTACAAAGCAAATTTAATCAAATGAAAGTCAAACACATTCATACAAACCTATTTGAATCAAATGAAAGTCAAACACATTCTAACAGAGCTAATTGAATCTAATGAAAGTCAAACACATTCAAAAAGAGCTTTTTGAATTAAATGAAGGTCAAATGCATTCTACAAATCTAATTGAATCAAATGAAAGTGAAACACATTCAAACAAAGCTAATTGAATCAAATGAAAGTCAAAAACATTCGAATAAAGCCAATTGAATCAAATAAACGTCAAACACATTCAAACAAAGCTTTTTGAATCAAATGAAAGTCAAATGCATTCAACAAAGCTAATTGAATCAAATGAAATTCAAAAACAACTAAAAAAATCTAATTAAATCAAATGAAAGTCAAACCCATTCAAACAAAACTATTTGAACCAAATGAAAGTCAAATGCATTCTACAAAGCTAATTTAATCAAATGAAAGTCAAATACATTCTAAAAAACCTAATTGAATCAAATGAAAGTCAAACACATTCTAGCAGAGCTAATTGAATCAAATGAAAGTCAAACACATTCAAAAAGCTCTTTTTGAATCAAATGAAAGTCAAATGCATACTACAAAGCTAATTGAATCAAATGAAAGTCAAACACATTCAAACAAAGCTAATTGAATCCAACGTAAGTAAAACACATTCAAACATAGCTTTTTGAATCAAATGTAAGTCAAATGCATTCAACAAAGCAAATTGAATCAAATGAAATTCAAAAACATCTAAAAAAATTTAATTAGATCAAATGTAAGTCAAACATATTCAAACAAAACTATTTGAATCTAATGAAAGTCAAATGCATTCTACAAAGCTAATTGAATCAAATGAAAGTCAAACACATACAAACAAAGCTAATTGAATCAAATGAAAGACAAACACATTCAAAAAGAGCTTTTTGAATCATATGAAGGTCAAATGCATGCTACAAAGCTAATTGAATCAAATGAAAGTCAAACACATTCAAACAAAGCTTTTTGAATCAAATGAAAGTCAAACGCATTTAATAAAGTTAATTGAATCAAATGAAAGTCAAAAACATTCTAACAAAGCTAATTGAATCAAATGTAAGTCAAACACATTCAAATAGAGCTTTTTGAATCAAATGAAAGTCAAATGCATTCAACAAAGCTAATTGAATCAAATGAAAGTAAAAAACATCTAAAAAAATCTAATTAAATCAAATGAAAGTTAAACACATTCAAACAAAGCTATTTGAATCAAATGAAAGTCAAATGCATTCTATAAAGTTAATTGAATCAAATAAAAGTCAAAAACATTCGAACAAATCCAATTGAATTAAATGAAAGTCAAATGCATTCAACAAAGCTAGTTGAATCAAATGAAAGTCAAACACATTCAAACAAATCTAATTGAATCAAATGAAAGTCAAACACATTCAAACAGAGCTAATTGAATCAAATGAAAGTCAAACACATTCAAAAAGAGTTTTTTGAATCATATGATGGTCAAATGCATTCTACAAAGCTAATTGAATCAAATGAAAGTCAAACACATTCAAACAAAGCTAATTGAATCCAACGTAAGTCAAACACATTGAAACATAGCTTTTTGAATGAAATGAAAGTCAAATGCATTTAACAAAGCTAATTGAATCAAATGAAATCCAAAAACATTTAAAAAAATCTAATTAGATCAAATGAAAGTCAAACACATTCAAACAAAACTATTTGAATCAAATGAAAGTCAAATGCATTTTACAAAGCTATTTGATTCAAATGAAAGTCAAAAACATTCGAACAAATCCAATTGAATTAAATGAAAATCAAACACATTCAAACAAAGCTTTTTGAATCAAATGAAAGTCTAATGCATTCAACAAAGCTAATTGAATCAAATGAAAGTCTAAAACATTCTAACAAATCTAATTGAATAAAATGTAAGTCAAGCACATTCAAACATAGCTTTTTGAATCAAATGAAAGTCAAATGCATTCAAAAAGCTAATTGAATCAAATGACATTAAAAAACATCTAAAAAAATCTAATTAAATCAAATGAAAGTCAAACACATTCAAACAAAACTATTTGAATCAAATGAAAGTCAAATGCATTCTACAAAGCAAATTTAATCAAATGAAAGTCAAACACATTCATACAAACCTATTTGAATAAAATGAAAGTCAAACACATTCTAACAGGGCTAACTGAATCTAATGAAAGTCAAACACATTCAAAAAGAGCTTTTTGAATTAAATGAAGGTCAAATGCATTCTACAAATCTAATTGAATCAAATGAAAGTGAAACACATTCAAACAAAGCTAATAGAATCAAATGAAAGTAAAAAACATTCGAATAAAGCCAATTGAATCAAATAAACGTCAAACACATTCAAACAAAACTTTTTCAATCAAATGAAAGTCAAATGCATTCAACAAAGCTAATTGAATCAAATGAAATTCAAAAACATCTTAAAAAATCTAATTAAATCAAATGAAAGTCAAACACATTCAAACAAATCTATTTGAACCAAATGAAAGTCAAATGCTTTCTACAATGCTAATTTAATCAAATGAAAGTCAAACACATTCAAAAAGCTCTTTTTGAATCAAATTAAAAACAAATGCATTCTACAAAGCTAATTGAATCAAATGAAAGTCAAACACATTCAAACAAAGCTATTTAAATCCAACATAAGTCAAACACATTCAAACATAGCTTTTTGAATCAAATGAAAGTCAAATGCATTCAACAAAGCAAATTGAATCAAATGAAATTCAGAAACATCTAAAAAAATCTAATTAGATTAAATGAAAGTCAAACACATTCAAACAAAACTATTTGAATCAAATGAAATTTAAATGCATTCTACAAAGCGATTTGATTCAAATGAAAGTCAAAAACATTCGAACAATTACAATTGAATCAAATGAAAGTCAAACACATTCAAACAAAGCTTTTTAAATCAAACGAAAGTCAAATGCATTCAACAAAGCCGATTGAATCAAATAAAAGTCAAACACATTCAAATAAAGCTTTGTGAATCAAATGAAAGTCAAATGCATTCAGCAAAGCTAATTGAATCAAATTAAAGTCAAACACATTCAAACAAACCTAATTGAATCAAATGAAATTCAAACACATTCAAAAAGAGCTAATTGAATCAAATGAAGGTCAAATGCATTCTACAAATCTATGACGAGCAAAATTCTAACAGAGCTTATTGAATCAAATGAAGGTCAAATGCGTTCTACAAATCTAATTAAATCAAATGAAAGTCAAACACATTCAAACAATGCTAATTGAATAAGTTGAAAGTCAAAAACATTCGAACAAAATGAAATAAACGTCAAACACATTCAAACAAAGCTTTTTGAATCAAGTGAAAGTCAAATGCATTCAATAAAGCTAATTGAATCAAATGAAAGTCAAAAACACTAAAAAAATCTAATTTAATCAAATGAAAGTCAAACACATTCAAACATAGCTATTTGAATCAAAAGAAAGTCAAATGCATTCTATAAAGCTAATTGAATTAAATAAAAGTAAAAAACATTAGAACAAATCCAATTGAATCAAATGAAAGTGTAATGCATTCAACAAAGATAGTTGAATCAAGTAAAAATCAAACACATTCAAACAAAGCTAATTGAATCAAACGTAAGTAAAAAACATTCAAACATAGCTTTTTGAATCAAATGAAAGTCAAATGCATTCAACAAAGCTAATTGAATCAAATGACATTAAAAAACATCTAAAAAAATCTAATTAAATCAAATGAAAGTCAAACACATTCAAACAAAACTATTTGAATCAAATGAAAGTCAAGTGCATTCTACAAAGCAAATTTAATCAAATGAAAGTCAAACACATTCATACAAACCTATTTGAATCCAACGTAAGTCAAACACATTGCAACATAGCTTTTTGAATGAAATGAAAGTCAAATGCATTTAACAAAGCTAATTGAATCAAATGAAATTCAAAAACATTTAAAAAAATCTAATTAGATCAAATGAAAGTCAAACACATTCAAATAAAACTATTTGAATCAAATGAAACTCAAACACATTCAAACAAAGCTTTTTGAATCAAATGAAAGTCTAATGCATTCAACAAATGTTGTAGCCAAGCCTAACAACTTGGTTATGGACATTTCTTTGGTTCAAGACGTAGCATCATGTATTGGTGCTATGCATTCTATCCATGGGCAGCAAGATATTCAATCCCTTGAATTTCTTGTTGTTCTTATTAACTAGTTTATTCTAGTTATTTTTATGCTTTGAATAAATTGTAAACTTTAGCCTTATTTTAAGTTTGCGAATTAGTTATATTTTCTTTAGTTTCTTTAGCTGATTTAAGTCCGAAATTGTAATGTCACATTCACACAAAGTACAAGTGCAAGATACATCAAGAAGGCAGCCATTTAAGCTTGTGAAAGAAGCATGGAATCCGAAATTCTTTTAAAGGAATTTCAAAGGCTTTAACTTGGGTGTTACAATCAGCTTCAAAGAGGAGTTACAAACCTTCAATTCAGCCTTCAAGTGGCCGTTTATTTCAGTCAGCAATTGAGCAATTAAAAGGCGTCCAAGTACATTCTTGTCCACATAAATTCAAGCTTATTTCAAGGCTTGAAACAAGGAGGAGTTACACTTCTTTTGCTGTTTGAATTTGGGCGTGAATAATGGGGTGTTACACCTCCAAGTTGCTGCTTTGTTGGGCGTCAATCAAGGGGGAGTTATACTCTCTTATTTCTGATTTTATTTGGAGGTTACAAACCACCATTTCCTCTTTGATGTATCTAGTTAAATAAGGCTTCTTTTATTAATGTATCTAGACAACAAAAAGCTGATTTGTACTTAGCTTTAGCTTAGGCGTATAACAAGTGAGCTGAACAGCCACTTAAGTTAGCTTGTACTTAAGGATGCTTGTTTACTATAAATAGCAAGCAAATGTGAATGAAAAGAGGAGATGATTCAAAACAAAAAACTTGTCTTACATTCGTTTCTTGGATTAGAAACAAAAACCTGAAATTCTTGGATTTGGAATTTCGTTTCCTTTGCTTAGTTAGCTAGTTTAGGCTACTAGTTGGCTTGTGATCTTAGGAATCCAAAACGTTTCTTAGTGGTGTGACTTTATCTAAGAAGCCTTTGGTTCTTTAGCCTTATCTATCCCTTGGTTTATCCCTTGTGTATTTCGAGTGTTACTCCAAATATACAACACTACTAGTTGGCTTGTGATCTTAGGAATCCAAAACGTTTCTTAGTAGTGTGACTTTATCTAAGAAGCCTTTGGTTCTTTAGCCTTATCTATCCCTTGGTTTATCCCTTGTGTATTTCGAGTGTCACTCCAAATATACAACATTTGGCGCTAGAAGGAGGGGGATCTAGCAAAACAAATACCCAAACACATACCCAAACACAAACCATGTCCGACATCCCACCCCCTAATTGGCAAGAATATGTCAATAAGGTTGCACAAGAGAAAGAAGATATGGAGCAACGAATGCAATATTTGCAAGGTCAGTTAAAAGATCTTTCTACTAAGTTGCGCCATCAAAAAGAGGGTTCACCCAATCATAGTGATGAAGAAGTGAGTGAATCTAATTTCAATCACAATGATAGACCTTTTCATGAAAGAGAAAGGTCACGGCCTAATAATGACATTAAGGCTGACATCCCGGAGTATGATGGCAAACTCGATGCTGATGAGTTTGTAGAATGGCTTAGAACGGTGGATAGAGTGTTTGATTACAAGCAAACACCGGAAGAAAAAAAGGTGAAGATTGTAGCCTTGAAATTAAGAAAATATGCCTCAACTTGGTGGGCTAGTGTGTGTGCCAAAAGGGAAAGGCAAGACAAAGAGAAAGTGAGATCGTGGAACAAGATGAAAAAGATGCTGAAACAAAAGTTTCTTCCCACATACTATGTGCAAGAAAACTTTTCCAAGTTCCACAACCTCAAACAAGGTACTAAATCAGTAGAAGAATATGCTAGGGAATTTGAAGGATTTGTCATGAAATGTGGAGTAGAGGAAGATGAACCTCAAACATTGGTGCGCTTTTTGGGAGGACTTGACCCAAAAATAGCCAATGTGGCCGAACTACACCCTTACACCACCCTTGAAGAGCTCATTATCTTAGCACATAAGATTGAGCAGCAACAAAAAGCAAGAGGAAAAAGTGAATCATCACGTTTTGCATCTCAAACCTCATTTCCCCAAAAAAAGCAAACATCCAATTTCCCACCTTTCAAACCCACATCCAATCAGCCTACTTCTAAACCACCTTCACAAAACACCCAAAATTCCAACCCAAAACCAGCCCCAAGAAGATGTTTTCGGTGTCAAGGCCTTGGACATTTGGCTAGTGATTGTCCAATTAAAAGGATTGTCACTTTGATTGAGCATGAAGAGGAGGACGAATTAGAAATTGAAGTGGACAGCAACCTTGAGGAGAATGATGATTATGCGTGTCTTGGACCCGATGAAGGAGAATGCTTGGTGGTTCGACGTACACTAAGCAATATGATTGGCAAAGAAGGGAGTTTGCAACGTGAGGCAATCTTTCACACTCGTTGCACCATTGGAGGTAAGGTATGTACCTTGATTATTGATGGAGGTAGTTGTACCAATGTAGCTTCACAAGTAATGATAGACAAGCTGAAAATAAAAACCGTCCCTCACCCTAAACCTTATGTGATTCAATGGCTAAATCATGGTAAAGGGATTCAAGTTACACAACAAGCCTTGTTATCATTTAGCATTGGTAAAACTTATGAGGAAGAATTATGGTGTGATGTTATACCTATGGATGCATGTCATATTTTACTTGGTAGACCTTGGCTGTTTGATAGGCGTGTGATGCATGATGGGTATAAAAACACATATTCCTTCACTAAGGATGGACAGAAAATACTCCTTACCCCTCTAAGCCTCAAAAACGGCCACCCCATATCCACACCCCCTACTTCCCTTACCACTCTCATAAAGTCAGAATTGCATGAGTATAAAGCTCACAAACAATTCATTTTAAGCCAACTTGATACCCCTTCCCAACCGACACAAAAAGAACCACACCCACTCCTCACCCCTCTTCTCAAAACCTTTTCCCATGTTTTCCCCGAAGACATTCCCCATGGCCTACCTCCAAAACGTGACATACAACACAAAATTGATCTTGTTCCCAAATCAATGCTCCCAAACAAACCAGCCTATAGAACCACTCCAAAAGAAACCGAAGAGATTAGGAGGCAAGTGGAAGAATTACTGTCCAAGGGTCTTATTCGTAAGTCTCTTAGTCCATGTGCTTGTCCTACTTTGATTGTGCCTAAAAAGAATGGAGAATGGAGAATGTGTGTTGATAGTAGGTCAATCAATAAAATCACTATCAAGTACCGGTTTCCTATTCCAAGGTTGAATGATTTACTTGATGATTTGCATGGTTCTAAAGTGTTCTCTAAAATTGATTTGAGAAGTGGCTATCATCAAATTCGAATTTTCGAAGGAGATGAATGGAAGACCGCTTTCAAGACAAAGGAGGGCCTCTATGAGTGGCTTGTGATGCCATTTGGTTTGTCTAATGCACCATCTACATTTATGCGCCTTATGAATCAGGTTATGCAACCTTTCATGGGTAAATTTGTTGTAGTTTATTTTGATGATATTTTGGTGTATAGTAGGGAGGAAGAAGAGCATTCTATGCACTTGCAACAGGTTTTTGAAGCCCTTGAATGTGAGAAATTGTATGGTAACTTAGAGAAGTGTCATTTCTTCACTTCCCAAGTTATTTTTCTTGGCTTTAAAGTCTCATCACAAGGCATTGAAGTTGATGAAAAGAAAGTTGCTGCAATTCGTGAGTGGCCCACGCCACAAACCATTCAACAAGTTCGAAGCTTTCATGGACTTGCTTCTTTCTATAGAAGATTTGTGCGGAATTGTAGTACCCTCATGGCACCTATCACGGAGCTAACTAAAAATCAAAAGTTAGTTTGGAATGATAAGGCTCAAAAGGCCTTTGATGAGGTAAAACATCAACTTACTAGTGCACCTATTCTTGCTTTGCCTAACTTTGATGAAGTTTTTGAAGTTGAATGTGATGCTAGTGGAGTTGGTATTGGTGCTGTTTTGTCACAAGTTGGGCGTCCCTTTGCCTACTTTAGTGAAAAACTCAATGAAGCACAACGGAAGTATAGTGTTCCGGGGTTTTCTGATGTCCTGCGGGAGAGTTACAATACCGAGACTGGAACCGGACGCCTGTACCTGCAAAACAACGGAGACTCCTTGGGGTGGGAGCTCCGCCTCCAACGGTCAAGTTAGTACCTGATTAAGGAGTAATTAATGCGGAAATTAAAGCGGTTTGGTCTCTCTAGGTGAGAGTGTTTAATGCGTAATCCGTGTGTTTATCCGTGTTACCCCCCTTAATGAGGATTAAGGGGGGTATTTATAACCTCGGGAAGCGTGCCACTCTCTAGGTTTAGGGTAAACCTAGGGCTGACTGGGCCTCTAAACAGGATTGGGCCTTGTTGGCTGATTTTCCCATGTGTCATGAGAAGGACACGTGGCGTGTCTCAATTGGTCGTAGAGGACGTATCTGTGATTGACACGTGGCAGGCTCCTATTGGCCTACGTGAAGGACACGTGGCGGAACCTGGTTGGTCCACTTGTCAGACGGTGATTGGTGGATAAAAATCCCCTAATCATTTGCCCCTCACAGGTGGCACGTGACTGGTCACGTGTCACCTGTGACAGGTGTCGCATGGTGACAGGCGACGGCCTGCTACAGGTGTCACCTTGCAAATGGCCGAGAGATTTTTCCCGCCCAAATTTTGAATTTGGAAGTGACCCTTCGCCTTCTCACTTTGCCTATATAAGGGAGTGCTGACTTCGGTCATTTTCACACTTGAGAACTTTGTGAGAGAACATTCGGACCCCTGAACTTGCTCTGACACTTTGGACCTTTTCTGCCTACCGCCTGCTCTGACAAGCCGTTTGCAAAGGATTTCAGAATTTCATCAATCGTCACTCGTTCAGGTAACCGTTGGTTCTCTTACTCTTAATTTTTTTTTTATTATTATTTTTTGAAATGGCACCATGGAAGCACACGACACGACCTAAGTTAGTGATCAGCCGGTCACCGGGGACGGCTGAATCTAGGACTAGGAGTGCCGCCTGCCCTTTTCTGGACCCATCTTTGCCCTTTATACAAAGTCCGACTGTATCTGTGTCTATGCAGAACGTGATGGCCAGAACAAAAAAGACTGCTAGGATCTCAAACTCAGACGGCTCCTCCCAAAGGGTGCCAATTAGTGAAACATCTGACCAGGCGCCAGATGTAGAAGTGAAGCAAAGCGGCTGTCAAGCCGACAGTTCTGAGGGAGGGGTCAAGGTGATCCCTTCCCATTTTATAGTGGACATGTCTACATTTTCTCCTGCTCCCTCTAAGGGAGAGGAGGCGAGCCCCTCTGGGAGAGGGGAGGAGTCGTCCTCTTCGGACTCGTCAGAGGACGAGTCCGAGTCCAGTTCTTCTGGCCACGTTTCTCCAGGCACAGAAGAAAGAAACAGCCGCCTACAAGAGGCGAGGCTTTCTCATGCAGTTGAGAAGGGGGATAATTGGGCGGAGCCATCCGCCTCTTACCGAGAGGAAAACACCCCCTACTACTGCACGGTACCCCGGGGCCGGATCACGGCCATGCAAGACAAAGTGGAGAGCTTTATCGCTAACCACAAAATGGGCCCCGGATTTTTAATGTTCGTGCCGGATCCAGAAGACACAGTCGTCTGGCCGGCTGGTACCAGCTACGATGGCGCCTGTTTTGGCTGCTATGTGGCGGCCATCAAGGCTGGACTGCGCTTCCCATTACATCCGGCTATTTAGCAGATTTTTGATGGGTATGATTTAGGGTTATGGCAGTTAGCCCCCAACTCTTGGGTCAACGTACTCGGCTATGTAGTCGGGTGCGAACTGCACGGGGTGGAGCCAAGCTTTGAGGCTTTCGCCCACATGAACTATCTCAGCCGGACCCCTAAGTCGGGCGGTACCGGCTGGTATCAATTGACGAGCCACAGGGGCTACCTCATGACGAGAGGTAAGGCGAACAAGTGGAAGGATTGGCGGAACACCTTCCTTATTATTGAGAGTTCAGACACAGAGCTGAACAAGCGATTCAACAGGTGGAATAGGAATCCGCCTCTTCTTGCAGGCGGCCGCAGCATGCCCCCTGTTCCCCCAAAGGCTAAAAAAGAGATCCTAGACACAGGACTCTTCAAAGTAGAGTCTAGGGTGAACTCTACTTCAGGGGTACGAGAGCAAGTACCCCTACACTGCATCCCGAGCTTCAAGTGGCTCTATGACGAGTACTTTTTGGCCGCCTGTGGCCTCAGTAGTCGGTGCTCTAGAGGTAGCCGGCCTGTCGAATACTCTGTTTTTTCCACGCTTTGTTTACTTGGGACTTTTACTAATTTTGCTGTTTGTTTTTTTTGCAGCTGACGCCATGAGTAAAATCACAGCATCCAAGACTGCGGCGGCCATGTTGCGGGCCTCTATCATGCAACAGTCTTCTACCGACTCCCCCAACAAGGGGGCACCCTTGGTGGGCTTCGAACCTCTTCCTCTTTTTGGAGTTGTCTTATGCATATACTAACTCCTTTTTTTTTTTTTTTTTTTTTTTTTTTTTTTTTTTAGTCGGGCACTCCAAGAGCTTCTTCCACACAACAGCCGGACTCCAAGGCCCGGAGGACGACTGTTGCGAACTCTCCTGGTTCTTCCAGGAAACAGGTGGCGGCTGAGAAGCAGCCGGCCACTCCTTCTAAAACTCTAGCGGGGCCGCCTAGAAGTATGGAAAATTCCTTGTAAAAATTTTTTTACACTTATTTCCTTCTTGACTAGGTCTAACCTGCTTTTTTACGCTTGATGCAGCCGGCCCTCAGGAGCCTGACTTGGTCGAGGTAGCCAAGTCTATGATCAAGGCAATTCCTCCATCTGAAAGGGAGGCGGTCAGGGGTGTCGGCACCCTTGACCTAGATGGGATTGCAGGGGTCCTTGCTGAGGTATACTTAGCATTTTTTGAGTATTTGAATTCCAGGACGCCTGTTATCTTTTTTTTTTTTTTTTTTTTTGCTTGGAAACTGACGCCTGTTTTCTCTTTACTTAGGCCCTGCTCCGAGTGAACGACCTTCGTAAGCCGCTTGATCGGAAGAACAAAGAGGTAAAGGCTGCAAAAGCTATGGCCGCCTCTGATTGTGATAAGGAAATGTTTCAAATTGCCCAAAATGAAGTTCTGACAATTGATATTCTTTATTATCAAGCGCAGGCTACCGCCGCTGTCCAGGCTCAGTTAGAGGCGGCCCAGAAGAGGAACAGCGAGCTGGAGGCGACCGTCACCAACCTCAAGGCCGAGCTTAAACCTCTCCGCCAAAAGATGCTCTCATACGAAGCCTTGGAGTAATCCTTGGCTAACGTAAAGGAACGCCTGGTGACCCAGGAGAAGAGTCTCACTAAGGAGCTCTCGGAGAAGGCCGAGCAAGAGAAGAAAGAGCTCGTCCGAGAGATGATGGAAGACTCTTCTCAGATCCAGCGCATGACCTGGAGCCGCCTCTTCCCCAGTGCCGACTTTGCCTCATGGGAAAAAACGTACCGCCAGTGTTCTGATACATATAATGAAGAGATCCTGGCGACTGCTGAGGACGAGGCGTTTGAGGAGGCCTTGGAGGGGAAGGAGCAGCCGATAGTGGCGCTTGTGCCGCTTGGGGGCAAGGCATCGAAGAAGGATGCAGCTGAAGCCGAGTCCAGCAAGAAGAGTGCTGACCAGGCGGAAGCTGCTAATGTTGAAGATCTGCCCCCTTCTTAAGCTTTTATGTCTTCTTTCACGGCCTGCGTGCCGTTTGCTTATATTTACCCGGCCAGGGGGCCGGGGTTCTGAATATTTTGACTTCTTTTTAATGAATTTTTGTTTTGCTTCAAATTTGTCTAAGTATTGAATATTTGGTAATGAATTGTACACTATACCGACTGTTTTGCATGGCCGATTGTAGACAGGTACGGATGGTTAGTCACGCCGCCTATGCCCCTGGACGACTGGTTGTCTGTTTCCAAGCTAGGCGATCAGTCGGCCATTTATCCAATCGTTATTCAATTCGTTTAAAAGACTGGATCACCTTTAGGCAGGCGGTTCTGTAATTTGTAAAATTAACCAAGTAGGGAAAGGTTTTTCTTGAGTTTTTAAGCTACAGGCAGTCTAGGACGACTGTTTCCTATCATAATCAGTGTGAATAGGTGTTGTATGAACTTTTTAATTTAATACTAAAATTTTTAAGGGGTGACTAAGTAAATATGGCTCTTACCTAGTCGCCGAGTGATGAGTAGTAGAGGTATCAAGCGGTGGGTACCGGTTATTCCCCTTTATTCGCCAATGTTTGTTGGCTATTAACTCATAAAATACCAACTGTTCTTATCCCAAGTAGTTCAGTCGGTCGGTTGACCCGGATGGTTATTGCGAACACTTGCTTGACGTGATTAGTCAGTTTAAGTGAGATATCCTTGTCCGGGAAACGGCTACGTGGTTGTCATGTTTAGACAGTCGTATAGGTGCCGTGTAATGATTTTATAGAACAATGTTCCACCCAAAAGGGAGCTGCTCTCTGCGACGAATTTCATCCGGATGGATGCCGTCGGACGCCTGCTATAATGCTGGGACAGGTCGAATTGAATTTTTATATTTTGATCAGTTGGCTTGATGCCTGGTCTGATCATGTGTTTTTGATAGTTCTTGGTGAACTGTATTATGTGGGGGTAGCCGGTTGAGTGAAACAAGCGGCGTGCCCCTCATAAATTAAACATAGAGAGTGGCCGACTGTTTGTCAGTTGGCATGCCCCTCTTAAAATAAAAATGAATGTAAACATGGAGAGTAGCCGACTGTTTGTCAGTTGGCATGCCCCTCTTAATACAAAATTGAATATTAAGTATGCAAGCTTTATTCAAGTAGTCCTTGACTTTACATTTTTCAAAAGAAATATTTCTTAAGATTATCTACGTTCCAAGTTCGAGGCAACGGTTTGCCGTCTGGTGTTTCCAGACGGTAGGTACCGTCTCTAACCTCTTCATAGATTCGGTAGGGACCTTCCCAGTTGGAAGTTAGCTTGCCAGACTCGTTAGCTCTACCAACAGCTTCCATTTTTCTAAGTACAAAGTCCCCCACTTTGAGTGGACGCCTGTGCACTTTTCTGTTGTATGATCGAGTAATTCTTAGGCGGTAAATCTCATGGCGCAAGACAACATTGCCCCTCTTTTCAGGGAGTGAGTCTAATGCCAGGCGCATGGCTTCCCAGTTTGCCTCTTCGTCATATAGCATTACTCGAAGAGTCGGCTCGTAGTGTTCTATTGGAAGAACAGCTTCCGCACCATAAGTTAGGAGGAATGGAGTTTCTCTAGTCACCCCTTTTTCAGTCGTCCTAATGGGCCAGAGAACATGTGGTAGTTCATCCGCCCATAGGCCGCCTGCTCGTTCAATCTTTTTCTTCAGACCGTCTGAGATGATTTTATTAAAGGCTTCTACTTGGCCGTTTGCTTGTGGACGGCCGACAGATGCAAAGCAGTGTGCAACTCCTTGGTCACCCAACCAGCTTTTGAGAACAGGCGTCTCAAATTGGGGACCATTATCAAAAACCATTGACATGGGAACCCCGAACCGAGTGATTACATTTCTCCAAATGAATGAAATTACATCCCTCGTCTTGATTCCCTTAACAGCCTCCGCCTCTACCCATTTAGTGAAGTAGTCGACGGCAACAAGTATGTACCTTCTTCCGCCTGTAGCAGGCGTATATGGACCCAGAATATCCATGCCCCATTTAGCAAACGGTAGGGGGCTATGAATGGTGGTGAGGTCAGTAGCCGGACGGTGAATTAGTTTGCCAAACCTTTGACACTTGTCACATTTTTTCACCATCTCCATCGCATCTGCTTCTAAAGTAGGCGAAAAGTAGCCCTGCCACCTTGCCCGTTGAGCAAGCGTCCTACCACCTATATGGGAAGCACAGTAACCAGAGTGAAGATCGTCTAGTATCTCTCGCCCCTTTTCTGGAGTAACACATTTTAAGAAGGGTTGGAGGTACCCCCTTTTGTGAAGTTCTCCCTTTATTATTTCAAAACTGGAGGCTCGTTTTTTCAGCATCTGCCGCCTGTTGATGATCATCCGGCAGGGTACCATTTGTCAGATATGCCCTGATTGGATCCATCCAGGTTGAGCTTCTGTCTAAGATTCCAATAGGGTCTCCCTCAATGCTTCTCTTCTCCACTACTTCCCAAAAAACGGTTCGAGGAGTATCACAGGAGGCGGATGATGCTAATTTTGAAAGTGCATCCGCTTGGTTATTTTCTGATCTCGGCACTTGGATCAGATGGAAATCCTCAAGGGAGCCGACTGCTTGACGGACCGCCTGTAAATACTTGATCATGGTCGGATGGTTTGCTTCATATTCGCCATTGTACTGACTCACTATCAATTGTGAATCGGAACAAGCGTCTATTTTTCTTGCCCCTGCCGCCTTGCACATGCGGATCCCGGCTAGTAAAGCTTCATATTCTGCCTCATTGTTTGAAGCCTGAAAGCTGAAGCGTAGGGCATACTCGTACCTGTCGCCTTCTGGCGATTGACATATGACGCCTGCTCCACAACCATTTGAAGTAGAGCTGCCATCCACATATACCTTCCAGACTTGGTCTGGAACTTGAGAGTCAGTAGGACGAGTCATCTCAACAATAAAGTCAGCAAAAGCTTGCCCCTTCACTGCTTTTCTAGGCTCGAAGGTGACTTCGAGGTTCTGTATTTCAATGGCCCATTTGATCATTCGGCCTGACGACTCCATGACAGTCAGTGGCCGCTTGATAGGTTGGTCTGTATACACGACGACTGCATGCGCCAAAAAGTATGGCTTTAACTTCTTAACAGCCATGAAAAGTGCCAGACAAAATTTCTCCACTAAGGGATACCTCAACTCGGCATTTTTCAACACATGGCTGACAAAGTAGACCGGGAGCTGACAGCCGTCTCTTTCAGCAAGAAGAACAGCGCTTAACGCATGATCAGAGACGGCCAGGTACATATAGAGTACTTCTTTGGGCAAAGGGCTGACCAGCCTCGGCAAGGAATGCAAATGAACTTTTAATTTTTGGAAGGCCGCCTCAGCATCCGGCCCCCATTCAAACCTTGCCTTTTTCTTAATTGCCTGGAAAAAGTACAGGCATTTGTCGCCTGATCGACTTAGAAATCTTCCCAAGGCCGCCAGACAACCTGTTAACTTCTGAACCTCTCGGACGGTACGAGGCGACTGCATGTCGATGACCGCCTGCACCTTCTCAGGGTTCGCCTCTATTCCTCTCTGATTAATGAGAAATCCGAGAAATTTCCCAGACTCAACTCCAAAGACACATTTCTTGGGATTGAGCATGACATGGTGCCGCCTGAGTGTGGCGAAAGTTTCTCGGAGGTCCGACAGATGATCTTTCTGAAGTTTAGACTTGACAATCATATCATCAATATATGCCTCGACATTTCTCCCAATCTGATCAAAGAACACAGTGTTTATTATTCTTTGGAAAGTGGCCGGGGCATTCTTAAGACCAAACGGCATGACCGTGTAACAGTATAACCCTTGATCAGTGACGAAGGCCGTCTTCTCCTGATCCTTCTTCCATAAAGGGATTTGATGGAAACCAGAGTAGGCGTCCATAAAACTCATCAAAGCATGGCCGGCTGTTGAGTCGACTAGGTTGTCAATTTTAGGCAGAGGGTAACTGTCTTTTGGGCACACCTTGTTTAAGTCTGTGTAGTCTACACACATTCGCCAGGTACCATTCGGCTTTTTAACAAGCACAACATTTGCAACCCAGTCTGGGAAGTAACATTGCCGAATGAATCCTGCATCAAGTAATTTTTTAACTTCGGCGGCTGCCGCCTGACTTCTTTCTTCGCCATGGTTCCGCTTCTTCTGCCTTACCGGCTTCTTTTTTGGATCCACAGCTAGTTTATGTACCGCCAGCTCAGGACTAATGCCTGGCATTTCATGGACTTCGAATGCAAAGATGTCCTTGTATTCTTTCAACAGATTGTGAAAGTCGTCACCTAGGACCCCTAGAGCAGTCGTCCCAACTTTGACTGTTCTGTCAGGACGCGTGACATCTAAGATTAGGTCCGTATGCTCACCAGCCGGCTGGGGGCGGAATTCATCCGACCGCTCCTCTGCCAATGATTGCTATTTTTTGTCTTTTCTTGCGGCCCCCATCTTGGATGCCTTTCTTTTCTTGCCGCCTGCTTCTTGAACAGGCGCACTCTTCTTGACATTGTCAAGATCAATTTTTCCTCCACTGGACCCAGCGGCCATAACAGTGGGCTTGACATCCGAGAGATAGCACTCTCGGGCCATCCTCTGATCTCCCCTTAGGGATCCGACTGTTCCATTATCCCTCTCAAACTTGAGCAACATAAGAGATGGGATTATTACAGCCTTGGAATTATTTAGGGTTGGTCGTCCCAGAATCATGTTGTAGGCCGAGAGTTCTTCTACCACCAGGAATCGGACTACCATGTGTCGTCTTTCCCCTTTTTCGCCCAGGCGGATGGGTAAATCTACTCGTCCTACAGGGTGGACGACTCCCCCTCCAAACCCTACTAAAGGGTGGGAGGCCGGATGTATGCAATCAGTCTTGTATTTTAATTTTGACAGACATTTGCTACTAATGAGATCTGAGGAGCTTCCGGTATCTATGAGGATTCGGCCAACTCTCTGGTTGGCCACTTTACATTCAATAACGATAGGATCGTCATGCGGCCCGCTGACCCCTCCTAGATCTTCTTCAGTAATGACAATCTCAGGAAATGAATATTTGGAGGGCCGTTCTGGGTGAACGGCATTTATATCTAGCCGCCTGATATTGTCTTTGTTGCCCCTAATAGTGGGACCTCCTCCTGCGAAGCCGCCTGCAATAGTGTAGACGACTGCATCATCTGTATCAAGTTGTCGGCCTGTTGATTCTTTTTGACCGACTGTTTTTTCGAGGAAGTGTTCCCCGTGGATTTCTTGACAAAAGAGTCAAGATCACCTTGCTCAGCCAGGCGGTCCAGATACCGCATGAGACTGATGCATTCGTTGGTGTGATGACCAACATCTTCATGATAATCACAGAATTTTCCTTGGTTCCGGTTGTTTGCAGAACCCTTCATGGGGACCGGCTTCTCAATCGAGATCCGTCCCTTGATTTCTTTTAGGATAGCTTGGCTATCCGTGCTAAACGCATACTTTGGGGAGTATGGCTTGAATTCTTTTTTCTTCTTCTGGGCCGGCTGTTTAGAGGAATCAGCCGCCCAGACCTCTTTTCTCTTCTTATCTTTGTTTGACGACTGTATCTGTCGTCCTTCTTTTCTATCGAACTTTTTTCCGTCCGACTGTTTTACTGTACTACAAAGATCAGTCGCCTGTATATAGGCTTCTGCTTCAATCAAGGCCTCCTGAAGAGTCGCCACCCTCTTTCGAACCAGATCAAATTTGAAGGTCGACCCGTCTTTGAGACCCCTGAAAAAGTCAGTATAGGCTACCTCATCCGGTAACCCTTGAATCTGTATTCTCATCAGGTTAAACCGCCTGATATAAGATCGAAGCCCCTCCTTCTCACCCTGCTGAATTGTTCCCAAATCAGGGGTCGTCTTCTTCGCAGGGATGTTCATGGCGAAGTTGGAGGTGAACAAGTAAGCAAGCGTTCTGAAGTTGTTAACACAACCAGTCGGTAGGTTGCCGAACCATTGCTGTGCGATTCCTTTGAGAGTCGCTGGAAAACACTTGCACCAAGTGGGATCATCCAACCCTTGAAGGTACATTAGGTTGGAGAATGCCATCAGATGATCTTCTGGGTTAGTAGTGCCGTCATAGGCGCCTACTAACACATTTTTCACTTTGGCCAGCTGAGCGGCTTCAGTAATTTCCTTGGAGAAGGCCGACGGCTGTTCACCAAGTCTAAGCAACCGTAGCTGCCAGTCCAAAGGTTGGACATTTTTAGCTGCCTGTCCACCAAACGGGGGTGGCTGCATAAAATACTGTTATTGTGGTACAAACGGTAAGTTTTGTACCGCCTGGTCGCTATGAAAGCCGGACTGACGGGAGGTGCCGCCTGACTGACTCTCATGATACGACTTGGTATGCCTCATCGAGGTATTTCGCAGACTTTCTTGGAAATCTGAAGTAGAGGCCGACTCCGACAGTCGGTCACTCTTCTTCTGCTCTAACAGCAGACGAGCGTCTGTGTATGTTTTCTTCGACCCGTCCGCCTGAATGTGACGAATAGGTTTCCTCTTTCCTGGAGTAGGAAAACGGTATTTTGTGAGATCAAGGGCAGGCGGCTCCCACTTCCTGGATTTAGGATGAGGAGTTCCCTCTCGCCCTTGAACCGGCTTCCTCTTGCCGGAAGTGGAAGGTTTCTTAGCCGACTGTCCCTTGGCCAGTGCAGGCTTCTTATTTAGCAACTCTTGAATCTCTCCCTTGAAGTCCCTCATGAAGGTCATGAGTTCGTTCCTTGTGATGGGAGCAGACCCATCAGTCGCCTGCTGCCGAACAGGCGGTGCGCCTGCTGGCTCGCCTTCAGTTTGAAAATGTTCCCGTTCCCTCCTTTCGGTCTAACGGGTACGTCGGGCCCTTAGGGTCCCGTCTGGAGCTGTGTGAGCTTCAACTTCAAGTTCATTTTCAGTATCATGGTCCGACTGGACTTGAGGGTCGTCTAGGGGACGCCTCTCTTCAAAAGTCGGTACAAACGTGGATGCCATCTCAGAAGTACTCTCCCCACAGACGGCGCCAAAATGTTCCGGGGTTTTCTGATGTCCTGCGGGAGAGTTACAATACCGAGACTAGAACCGGACGCCTGTACCTGCAAAACAACGGAGACTCCTTGGGGTGGGAGCTCCACCTCCAACGGTCAAGTTAGTACCTGATTAAGGAGTAATTAATGCGGAAATTAAAGCGGTTTGGTCTCTCTAGGTGAGAGTGTTTAATGCGTAATCCGTGTGTTTTTCCGTGTTACCCCCCTTAATGAGGATTAAGGGGGGTATTTATAACCTCGGGAAGCGTGCCACTCTCTAGGTTTAGGGTAAACCTAGGGCTGACTGGGCCTCTAAACAGGATTGGGCCTTGTTGGCTGATTTTCCCATGTGTCATGAGAAGGACACGTGGCGTGTCTCAATTGGTCCGTAGAGGACGTATCTGTGATTGACACGTGGCAGGCTCCTATTGGCCTACGTGAAGGACACGTGGCGGAACCTGGTTGGTCCACTTGTCAGACGGTGATTGGTGGATAAAAATCCCCTAATCATATAGCACCTATGATAAGGAGTTCTTTGCTCTTGTTCGTGCTTTGGACCATTGGAGACATTACCTCATTTCCAAGGAGTTCATCCTTCATTCAGATCATGAAGCCCTCAAATATCTTCAAAGCCAACAAAAACTCCAACCTCGCCATGCCAAATGGGTGGAGTATTTGCAAGCTTTTCATTTTGTGATCAAGCATAGGAGAGGCGCCATGAACAAAGGAGCTGATGCGCTTTCAAGGAGATACACACTCTTGAATTCTTTCAAAGCAAGGGTGATTAGTGTTGAAGATGTGAAAGCAAGTTACAAAAATGATCATGACTTTGGTGATTTATTTTTAAAATGTTCTAATCATGCTTACAAAGATTATTACATTTTAGATGGCTATTTGTTCAAAGGAAACAGGTTGTGCATTCCAAGATCAAGCCTAAGAGAATCTCTTATCAAAGAGTTTCATGAAGGAGGAATGGCGGGACACTTTGGCATAGAGAAGACTACTCTTCTTGTCCAAGAATACTTTCATTGGCCTAGGTTGGTCCGTGATGTGGAGTTCATTGTGAAGAGATGTGTGATATGTCAAAAGGCCAAGAGTCATAGTCTACCACAAGGCTATCTTTTGCCCTTACCTATTCCACAAGCACCATGGGAGGATATTAGTCTTGATTTCGTTGTGGGACTTCCTATCACCCAACGAAAGAAAGATTCTATAATGGTTGTTGTGGATCGATTTTCTAAAATGGCTCATTTTATTGCTTGTCATTCAACTTATGATGCTACTCATGTTGCTAACTTGTTTTTCAATGAGATTGTTCGTTTGCATGGTGTACCTAAATCCATGGTGAGTGATCGTGATCCAAAATTTCTAAGTCATTTTTGGCTTACATTATGGAGGAAAATGGGCACGAAATTGAACTTTAGCACTTCAAGTCATCCTCAAACAGATGGTCAAACCGAAGTGACTGATAGAACTTTGGGATCCTTGGTGCGGTCTTTGGCTACTAAACGTCCCAAGCAATGGGAAGAGATGATTCCTTATGCGGAGTTTGCTTACAATCGTGTGCCTAGCAAGACAACAGGTTTGAGTCCTTTTGAAGTGGTGTATGGATTCAATCCGTGCACTCCTATTGATCTCACTCCCATTCCCTCACCAAACAAGTTCAGCAATGATGCCGAGGTGCGCGCAAAAGAAATCAAGTCTATGCATGAGCAAGTTCGTTCCAAAATTGAACAAGCTAATGCAAAGACAAAGGCATACTATGACAAGAAAAGAAGGGAGGTCCGTTTTCAGCCCGGTGACTTAGTTTGGATTCATCTTCAAAAGGAAAGATTTCCTTCCAAAAGGCGGTCCAAGGTTAGTCCTCGTAGTGATGGTCCATTTGCTATTGTTGAAAAGGTGAATGATAATTCTTACAAAGGTTAGTTGCCCGGATATTATGGAGTTTCTAGCACCTTTAATGTGGCTGATTTATCACCTTACTATGATGAGTTTGAAGAGTTGCCGAGTTTGAGGGAAAACTCTTTTCAAGAAGGGGGGAATGTTGTAGCCAAGCCTAACAACTTGGTTATGGACATTTCTTTGGTTCAAGACGTAGCATCATGTATTGGTGCTATGCATTCTATCCATGGGCAGCAAGATATTCAATCCCTTGAATTTCTTGTTGTTCTTATTAACTAGTTTATTCTAGTTATTTTTATGCTTTGAATAAATTGTAAACTTTAGCCTTATTTTAAGTTTGCAAATTAGTTATATTTTCTTTAGTTTCTTTAGCTGATTTAAGTCCGAAATTGTAATGTCACATTCACACAAAGTACAAGTGCAAGATACATCAAGAAGGCAGCCATTTAAGCTTGTGAAAGAAGCATGGAATCCGAAATTCTTTTAAAGGAATTTCAAAGGCTTTAACTTGGGTGTTACAATCAGCTTCAAAGAGGAGTTACAAACCTTCAATTCAGCCTTCAAGTGGCCGTTTATTTCAGTCAGCAATTGAGCAATTAAAAGGCGTCCAAGTACATTCTTGTCCACATACATTCAAGCTTATTTCAAGGCTTGAAACAAGGAGGAGTTACACTTCTTTTGCTGTTTGAATTTGGGCGTGAATAATGGGGTGTTACACCTCCAAGTTGCTGCTTTGTTGGGCGTGAATCAAGGGGGAGTTATACTCTCTTATTTCTAATTTTATTTGGAGGTTACAAACCACCATTTCCTCTTTGATGTATCTAGTTAAATAAGGCTTCTTTTATTAATGTATCTAGACAACAAAAAGCTGATTTGTACTTAGCTTTAGCTTAGGCGTGTAACAAGTGAGCTGAACAGCCACTTAAGTTAGCTTGTACGTAAGGATGCTTGTTTACTATAAATAGCAAGCAAATGTGAATGAAAAGAGGAGATGATTCAAAACAAAAAACTTGTCTTACATTCGTTTCTTGGATTAGAAACAAAAACCTGAAATTCTTGGATTTGGAATTTCGTTTCCTTTGCTTAGTTAGCTAGTTTAGGCTACTAGTTGGCTTGTGATCTTAGGAATCAAAAACGTTTCTTAGTGGTGTGACTTTATCTAAGAAGCCTTTGGTTCTTTAGCCTTATCTATCCCTTGGTTTATCCCTTGTGTATTTCGAGTGTTACTCCAAATATACAACACTACTAGTTGGCCTGTGATCTTAGGAATCCAAAACGTTTCTTAGTGGTGTGACTTTATCTAAGAAGCCTTTGGTTCTTTAGCCTTATCTATCCCTTGGTTTATCCCTTGTGTTTTTTGAGTGTCACTCCAAATATACAACATTTGGCGCTAGAAGGAGGGGGATCTAGCAAAACAAATACCCAAACACATACCCAAACACAAACCATGTCCGACATCCCACCCCCTAATTGGGAAGAATATGTCAATAAGGTTGCACAAGAGAAAGAAGATATGGAGCAACGAATGCAATATTTGCAAGGTCAGTTAAAAGATCTTTCTACTAAGTTGCGCCATCAAAAAGAGGGTTCACCCAATCATAGTGATGAAGAAGTGAGTGAATCTAATTTCAATCACAATGATAGACCTTTTCATGAAAGAGAAAGGTCACGGCCTAATAATGACATTAAGGCTGACATCCCGGAGTATGATGGCAAACTCGATGCTGATGAGTTTGTAGAATGGCTTAGAACGATGGAGAGAGTGTTTGATTACAAGCAAACACCGGAAGAAAAAAAGGTGAAGATTGTAGCCTTAACATTAAGAAAATATGCCTCAACTTGGTGGGCTAGTGTGTGTGCCAAAAGGGAAAGGCAAGACAAAGAGAAAGTGAGATCGTGGACCAAGATGAAAAAGATGCTGAAACAAAAGTTTCTTCCCACATACTATGTGCAAGGAAACTTTTCCAAGTTCCACAACCTCAAACAAGATACTAAATCAGTAGAAGAATATGCTAGGGAATTTGAAGGATTTGTCATGAAATGTGGAGTAGAGGAAGATGAACCTCAAACATTGGTGCGCTTTTTGGGAGGACTTGACCCAAAAATAGCCAATGTGGCCGAACTACACCCTTACACCACCCTTGAAGAGCTCATTATCTTAGCACATAAGATTGAGCAGCAACAAAAAGCAAGAGGAAAAAGTGAATCATCACGTTTTGCATCTCAAACCTCATTTCCCCAAAAAAAGCAAACATCCAATTTCCCACCTTTCAAACCCACATCCAATCAGCCTACTTCTAAACCACCTTCACAAAACACCCAAAATTCCAACCCAAAACCAGCCCCAAGAAGATGTTTTCGGTGTCAAGGCCTTGGACATTTGGCTAGTGATTGTCCAAATAAAAGGATTGTCACTTTGATTGAGCATGAAGATGAGGACGAATTAGAAATTGAAGTGGACAGCAACCTTGAGGAGAATGATGATTATGCGTGTCTTGGACCCGATGAAGGAGAATGCTTGGTGGTTCGACGTACACTAAGCAATATGATTGGCAAAGAAGGGAGTTTGCAACGTGAGGCAATCTTTCACACTCGTTGCACCATTGGAGGTAAGGTATGTACCTTGATTATTGATGGAGGTAGTTGTACCAATGTAGCTTCACAAGTAATGATAGACAAGCTGAAAATAAAAACCGTCCCTCACCCTAAACCTTATGTGATTCAATGGCTAAATCATGGTAAAGGGATTCAAGTTACACAACAAGCCTTGTTATCATTTAGCATTGGTAAAACTTATGAGGAAGAATTATGGTGTGATGTTATACCTATGGATGCATGTCATATTTTACTTGGTAGACCTTGGTTGTTTGATAGGCGTGTGATGCATGATGGGTATAAAAACACATATTCCTTCACTAAGGATGGACAGAAAATACTCCTTACCCCTCTAAGCCTCAAAAACGGCCACCCCATATCCACACCCCCTACTTCCCTTACCACTCTCATAAAGTCAGAATTGCATGAGTATAAAGCTCACAAACAATTCATTTTAAGCCAACTTGATACCCCTTCCCAACCGACACAAAAAGAACCACACCCACTCCTCACCCCTCTTCTCAAAACCTTTTCCCGTGTTTTCCCCGAAGACATTCCCCATGGCCTACCTCCAAAACGTGACATACAACACAAAATTGATCTTGTTCCCGGATCAATGCTCCCAAACAAACCAGCCTATAGAACCACTCCAAAAGAAACCGAAGAGATTAGGAGGCAAGTGGAAGAATTACTGTCCAAGGGTCTTATTCGTAAGTCTCTTAGTCCATGTGCTTGTCCTACTTTGATTGTGCCTAAGAAGAATGGAGAATGGAGAATGTGTGTTGATAGTAGGTCAATAAATAAAATCACTATCAAGTACCGGTTTCCTATTCCAAGGTTGAATGATTTACTTGATGATTTGCATGGTTCTAAAGTGTTCTCTAAAATTGATTTGAGAAGTGGCTATCATCAAATTCGAATTTTCGAAGGAGATGAATGGAAGACCGCTTTCAAGACAAAGGAGGGCCTCTATGAGTGGCTTGTGATGCCATTTGGTTTGTCTAATGCACCATCTACATTTATGCGCCTTATGAATCAGGTTATGCAACCTTTCATGGGTAAATTTGTTGTAGTTTATTTTGATGATATTTTGGTGTATAGTAGGGAGGAAGAAGAGCATTCTATGCACTTGCAACAGGTTTTTGAAGCCCTTGAACGTGAGAAATTGTATGGTAACTTAGAGAAGTGTCATTTCTTCACTTCCCAAGTTATTTTTCTTGGCTTTAAAGTCTCATCACAAGGCATTGAAGTTGATGAAAAGAAAGTTCCTGCAATTCGTGAGTGGCCCACGCCACAAACCATTCAACAAGTTCGAAGCTTTCATGGACTTGCTTCTTTCTATAGAAGATTTGTGCGGAATTTTAGTACCCTCATGGCACCTATCACGGAGCTAACTAAAAATCAAAAGTTAGTTTGGAATGATAAGGCTCAAAAGGCCTTTGATGAGGTAAAACATCAACTTACTAGTGCACCTATTCTTGCTTTGCCTAACTTTGATGAAGTTTTTGAAGTTGAATGTGATGCTAGTGGAGTTGGTATTGGTGCTGTTTTGTCACAAGTTGGGCGTCCCCTTGCCTACTTTAGTGAAAAACTCAATGACGCACAACGGAAGTATAGTACCTATGATAAGGAGTTCTTTGCTCTTGTTCGTGCTTTGGACCATTGGAGACATTACCTCATTTCCAAGGAGTTCATCCTTCATTCAGATCATGAAGCCCTCAAATATCTTCAAAGCCAACAAAAACTCCAACCTCGCCATGCCAAATGGGTGGAGTATTTGCAAGCTTTTCATTTTGTGATCAAGCATAGGAGAAGCGCCATGAACAAAGGAGCTGATGCGCTTTTAAGGAGATACACACTCTTGAATTCTTTCAAAGCAAGGGTGATTAGTGTTGAAGATGTGAAAGCAAGTTACAAAAATGATCATGACTTTGGTGATTTATTTTTAAAGTGTTCTAATCATGCTTACAAAGATTATTACATTTTAGATGGCTATTTGTTCAAAGAAAACAGGTTGTGCATTCCAAGATCAAGCCTAAGAGAATCTCTTATCAAAGAGTTTCATGAAGGAGGAATGGCGGGACACTTTGGCATAGAGAAGACTACTCTTCTTGTCCAAGAATACTTTCATTGGCCTAGGTTGGTCCGTGATGTGGAGTTCATTGTGAAGAGATGTGTGATATGTCAAAAGGCCAAGAGTCATAGTCTACCACAAGGCTATCTTTTGCCCTTACCTATTCCACAAGCACCATGGGAGGATATTAGTCTTGATTTCGTTGTGGGACTTCCTATCACCCAACGAAAGAAAGATTCTATAATGGTTGTTGTGGATCGATTTTCTAAAATGGCTCATTTTATTGCTTGTCATTCAACTTATGATGCTACTCATGTTGCTAACTTGTTTTTCAATGAGATTGTTCGTTTGCATGGTGTACCTAAATCCATGGTGAGTGATCGTGATCCAAAATTTCTAAGTCATTTTTGGCTTACATTATGGAGGAAGATGGGCACGAAATTGAACTTTAGCACTTCAAGTCATCCTCAAACAGATGGTCAAACCGAAGTGACTAATAGAACTTTGGGATCCTTGGTGCGGTCTTTGGCTACTAAACGTCCCAAGCAATGGGAAGAGATGATTCCTCATGCGGAGTTTGCTTACAATCGTGTGCCTAGCAAGACAACAGGTTTGAGTCCTTTTGAAGTGGTGTATGGATTCAATCCGTGCACTCCTATTGATCTCACTCCCATTCCCTCACCAAACAAGTTCAGCAATGATGCCGAGGTGCGCGCAAAAGAAATCAAGTCTATGCATGAGCAAGTTCGTTCCAAAATTGAACAAGCTAATGCAAAGACAAAGGCATACTATGACAAGAAAAGAAGGGAGGTCCGTTTTCATCGCGGTGACTTAGTTTGGATTCATCTTCGGAAGGAAAGATTTCCTTCAAAAAGGCGGTTCAAGGTTAGTCCTCGTAGCGATGGTCCATTTGCTATTGTTGAAAAGGTGAATGATAATGCTTACAAAGTTGAGTTGCCCGGAGATTATGGAGTTTCTAGCACCTTTAATGTGGCTGATTTATCACCTTACTATGATGAGTTTGAAGAGTTGCCGAGTTTGAGGGCAAACTCTTTTCAAGAAGGGGGGAATGTTGTAGCCAAGCCTAACAACTTGGTTATGGAAATTTCTTTGGTTCAAGACGTAGCATCATGTATTGGTGCTATGCATTCTATCCATGGGCAGCAAGATATTCAATCCCTTGAATTTCTTGTTGTTCTTATTAACTAGTTTATTCTAGTTATTTTTATGCTTTGAATAAATTGTAAACTTTAGCCTTATTTTAAGTTTGCAAATTAGTTATATTTTCTTTAGTTTCTTTAGCTGATTTAAGTCCGAAATCGTAATGTCACATTCACACAAAGTACAAGTGCAAGATACATCAAGAAGGCAGCCATTTAAGCTTGTGAAAGAAGCATGGAATCCGAAATTCTTTTAAAGGAATTTTAAAGGCTTTAACTTGGGTGTTACAATCAGCTTCAAAGAGGAGTTACAAACCTTCAATTCAGCCTTCAAGTGGCCGTTTATTTCAGTCAGCAATTGAGCAATTAAAAGGCGTCCAAGTACATTCTTGTCCACATACATTCAAGCTTATTTCAAGGCTTGAAACAAGGAGGAGTTATACTTCTTTTGCTGTTTGAATTTGGGCGTGAATAATGGGGTGTTACACCTCCAAGTTGCTGCTTTGTTGGGCGTGAATCAAGGGGGAGTTATACTCTCTTATTTCTAATTTTATTTGGAGGTTACAAACCACCATTTCCTCTTTGATGTATCTAGTTAAATAAGGCTTCTTTTATTAATGTATCTAGACAACAAAAAGCTGATTTGTACTTAGCTTTAGCTTAGGCGTGTAACAAGTGAGCTGAACAGCCACTTAAGTTAGCTTGTACTTAAGGATGCTTGTTTACTATAAATAGCAAGCAAATGTGAATGAAAAGAGGAGATGATTCAAAACAAAAAACTTGTCTTACATTCGTTTCTTGGATTAGAAACAAAAACCTGAAATTCTTGGATTTGGAATTTCGTTTCCTTTGCTTAGTTAGCTAGTTTAGGCTACTAGTTGGCTTGTGATCTTAGGAATCCAAAACGTTTCTTAGTGGTGTGACTTTATCTAAGAAGCCTTTGGTTCTTTAGCCTTATCTATCCCTTGGTTTATCCCTTGTGTATTTCGAGTGTTACTCCAAATATACAACACTACTAGTTAGCCTGTGATCTTAGGAATCCAAAACGTTTCTTAGTGGTGTGACTTTATCTAAGAAGCCTTTGGTTCTTTAGCCTTATCTATCCCTTGGTTTATCCCTTGTGTATTTTGAGTGTCACTCCAAATATACAACATTTGGCGCTAGAAGGAGGGGGATCTAGCAAAACAAATACCCAAACACATACCCAAACACAAACCATGTCCGACATCCCACCCCCTAATTGGGAAGAATATGTCAATAAGGTTGCACAAGAGAAAGAAAATATGGAGCAACGAATGCAATATTTGCAAGGTCAGTTAAAAGATCTTTCTACTAAGTTGCGCCATCAAAAAGAGGGTTCACCCAATCATAGTGATGAAGAAGTGAGTGAATCTAATTTCAATCACAATGATAGACCTTTTCATGAAAGAGAAAGGTCACGGCCTAATAATGACATTAAGCCTGACATCCCGGAGTATGATGGCAAACTCGATGCTGATGAGTTTGTAGAATGGCTTAGAACGATGGAGAGAGTGTTTGATTACAAGCAAACACCGGAAGAAAAAAAGGTGAAGATTGTAGCCTTGAAATTAAGAAAATATGCCTCAACTTGGTGGGCTAGTGTGTGTGCCAAAAGGGAAAGGCAAGACAAAGAGAAAGTGAGATCGTGGACCAAGATGAAAAAGATGCTGAAACAAAAGTTTCTTCCCACATACTATGTGCAAGGAAACGTTTCCAAGTTCAACAACCTCAAACAAGATACTAAATCAGTAGAAGAATATGCTAGGGAATTTGAAGGATTTGTCATGAAATGTGGAGTAGAGGAAGATGAACCTCAAACATTGGTGCGCTTTTTGGGAGGACTTGACCCAAAAATAGCCAATGTGGCCGAACTACACCCTTACACCACCCTTGAAGAGCTCATTATCTTAGCACATAAGATTGAGCAGCAACAAAAAGCAAGAGGAAAAAGTGAATCATCACGTTTTGCATCTCAAACCTCATTTCCCCAAAAAAAGCAAACATCCAATTTCCCACCTTTCAAACCCACATCCAATCAGCCTACTTCTAAACCACCTTTACAAAACACCCAAAATTCCAACCCAAAACCAGCCCCAAGAAGATGTTTTTGGTGTCAAGGCCTTGGACATTTGGCTAGTGATTGTCCAAATAAAAGGATTGTCACTTTGATTGAGCATGAAGAGGAGGACGAATTAGAAATTGAAGTGGACAGCAACCTTGAGGAGAATGATGATTATGCGTGTCTTGGACCCGATGAAGGAGAATGCTTGGTGGTTCGACGTACACTAAGCAATATGATTGGCAAAGAAGGGAGTTTGCAACGTGAGGCAATCTTTCACACTCGTTGCACCATTGGAGGTAAGGTATGTACCTTGATTATTGATGGAGGTAGTTGTACCAATGTAGCTTCACAAGTAATGATAGACAAGCTGAAAATAAAAACCGTCCCTCACCCTAAACCTTATGTGATTCAATGGCTAAATCATGGTAAAGGGATTCAAGTTACACAACAAGCCTTGTTATCATTTAGCATTGGTAAAACTTATGAGGAAGAATTATGGTGTGATGTTATACCTATGGATGCATGTCATATTTTACTAGGTAGACCTTGGTTGTTTGATAGGCGTGTGATGCATGATGGGTATAAAAACACATATTCCTTCACTAAGGATGGACAGAAAATACTCCTTACCCCTCTAAGCCTCAAAAACGGCCACCCCATATCCACACCCCCTACTTCCCTTACCACTCTCATAAAGTCAGAATTGCATGAGTATAAAGCTCACAAACAATTCATTTTAAGCCAACTTGATACCCCTTCCCAACCGACACAAAAAGAACCACACCCACTCCTCACCCCTCTTCTCAAAACCTTTTCCCGTGTTTTCCCCGAAGACATTCCCCATGGCCTACCTCCAAAACGTGACATACAACACAAAATTGATCTTGTTCCCGGATCAATGCTCCCAAACAAACCAGCCTATAGAACCACTCCAAAAGAAACCGAAGAGATTAGGAGGCAAGTGGAAGAATTACTGTCCAAGGGTCTTATTCGTAAGTCTCTTAGTCCATGTGCTTGTCCTACTTTGATTGTGCCTAAGAAGAATGGAGAATGGAGAATGTGTGTTGATAGTAGGTCAATAAATAAAATCACTATCAAGTACCGGTTTCCTATTCCAAGGTTGAATGATTTACTTGATGATTTGCATGGTTCTAAAGTGTTCTCTAAAATTGATTTGAGAAGTGGCTATCATCAAATTCGAATTTTCGAAGGAGATGAATGGAAGACCGCTTTCAAGACAAAGGAGGGCCTCTATGAGTGGCTTGTGATGCCATTTGGTTTGTCTAATGCACCATCTACATTTATGCGCCTTATGAATCAGGTTATGCAACCTTTCATGGGTAAATTTGTTGTAGTTTATTTTGATGATATTTTGGTGTATAGTAGGGAGGAAGAAGAGCATTCTATGCACTTGCAACAGGTTTTTGAAGCCCTTGAACGTGAGAAATTGTATGGTAACTTAGAGAAGTGTCATTTCTTCACTTCCCAAGTTATTTTTCTTGGCTTTAAAGTCTCATCACAAGGCATTGAAGTTGATGAAAAGAAAGTTCCTGCAATTCGTGAGTGGCCCACGCCACAAACCATTCAACAAGTTCGAAGCTTTCATGGACTTGCTTCTTTCTATAGAAGATTTGTGCGGAATTTTAGTACCCTCATGGCACCTATCACGGAGCTAACTAAAAATCAAAAGTTAGTTTGGAATGATAAGGCTCAAAAGGCCTTTGATGAGGTAAAACATCAACTTACTAGTGCACCTATTCTTGCTTTGCCTAACTTTGATGAAGTTTTTGAAGTTGAATGTGATGCTAGTGGAGTTGGTATTGGTGCTGTTTTGTCACAAGTTGGGCGTCCCCTTGCCTACTTTAGTGAAAAACTCAATGACGCACAACGGAAGTATAGTACCTATGATAAGGAGTTCTTTGCTCTTGTTCGTGCTTTGGACCATTGGAGACATTACCTCATTTCCAAGGAGTTCATCCTTCATTCAGATCATGAAGCCCTCAAATATCTTCAAAGCCAACAAAAACTCCAACCTCGCCATGCCAAATGGGTGGAGTATTTGCAAGCTTTTCATTTTGTGATCAAGCATAGGAGAGGCGCCATGAACAAAGGAGCTGATGCGCTTTCAAGGAGATACACACTCTTGAATTCTTTCAAAGCAAGGGTGATTAGTGTTGAAGATGTGAAAGCAAGTTACAAAAATGATCATGACTTTGGTGATTTATTTTTAAAATGTTCTAATCATGCTTACAAAGATTATTACATTTTAGATGGCTATTTGTTCAAAGGAAACAGGTTGTGCATTCCAAGATCAAGCCTAAGAGAATCTCTTATCAAAGAGTTTCATGAAGGAGGAATGGCGGGACACTTTGGCATAGAGAAGACTACTCTTCTTGTCCAAGAATACTTTCATTGGCCTAGGTTGGTCCGTGATGTGGAGTTCATTGTGAAGAGATGTGTGATATGTCAAAAGGCCAAGAGTCATAGTCTACCACAAGGCTATCTTTTGCCCTTACCTATTCCACAAGCACCATGGGAGGATATTAGTCTTGATTTCGTTGTGGGACTTCCTATCACCCAACGAAAGAAAGATTCTATAATGGTTGTTGTGGATCGATTTTCTAAAATGGCTCATTTTATTGCTTGTCATTCAACTTATGATGCTACTCATGTTGCTAACTCGTTTTTCAATGAGATTGTTCGTTTGCATGGTGTACCTAAATCCATGGTGAGTGATCGTGATCCAAAATTTCTAAGTCATTTTTGGCTTACATTATGGAGGAAGATGGGCACGAAATTGAACTTTAGCACTTCAAGTCATCCTCAAACAGATGGTCAAACCGAAGTGACTAATAGAACTTTGGGATCCTTGGTGCGGTCTTTGGCTACTAAACGTCCCAAGCAATGGGAAGAGATGATTCCTCATGCGGAGTTTGCTTACAATCGTGTGCCTAGCAAGACAACAGGTTTGAGTCCTTTTGAAGTGGTGTATGGATTCAATCCGTGCACTCCTATTGATCTCACTCCCATTCCCTCACCAAACAAGTTCAGCAATGATGCCGAGGTGCGCGCAAAAGAAATCAAGTCTATGCATGAGCAAGTTCGTTCCAAAATTGAACAAGCTAATGCAAAGACAAAGGCATACTATGACAAGAAAAGAAGGGAGGTCCGTTTTCATCGCGGTGACTTAGTTTGGATTCATCTTCGAAAGGAAAGATTTCCTTCAAAAAGGCGGTTCAAGGTTAGTCCTCGTAGCGATGGTCCATTTGCTATTGTTGAAAAGGTGAATGATAATGCTTACAAAGTTGAGTTGCCCGGAGATTATGGAGTTTCTAGCACCTTTAATGTGGCTGATTTATCACCTTACTATGATGAGTTTGAAGAGTTGCCGAGTTTGAGGGCAAACTCTTTTCAAGAAGGGGGGAATGTTGTAGCCAAGCCTAACAACTTGGTTATGGACATTTCTTTGGTTCAAGACGTAGCATCATGTATTGGTGCTATGCATTCTATCCATGGGCAGCAAGATATTCAATCCCTTGAATTTCTTGTTGTTCTTATTAACTAGTTTATTCTAGTTATTTTTATGCTTTGAATAAATTGTAAACTTTAGCCTTATTTTAAGTTTGCGAATTAGTCATATTTTCTTTAGTTTCTTTAGCTGATTTAAGTCGGAAATTGTAATGTCACATTCACACAAAGTACAAGTGCAAGATACATCAAGAAGGCAGCCATTTAAGCTTGTGAAAGAAGCATGGAATCCGAAATTCTTTTAAAGGAATTTCAAAGGCTTTAACTTGGGTGTTACAATCAGCTTCAAAGAGGAGTTACAAACCTTCAATTCAGCCTTCAAGTGGCCGTTTATTTCAGTCAGCAATTGAGCAATTAAAAGGCGTCCAAGTACATTCTTGTCCACATACATTCAAGCTTATTTCAAGGCCTGAAACAAGGAGGAGTTACACTTCTTTTGCTGTTTGAATTTGGGCGTGAATAATGGGGTGTTACACCTCCAAGTTGTTTCTTTGTTGGGCGTGAATCAAGGGGGAGTTATACTCTCTTATTTCTGATTTTATTTGGAGGTTACAAACCACCATTTCCTCTTTGATGTATCTAGTTAAATAAGGCTTCTTTTATTAATGTATCTAGACAACAAAAAGCTGATTTGTACTTAGCTTTAGCTTAGGCGTGTAACAAGTGAGCTGAACAACCACTTAAGTTAGCTTGTACTTAAGGATGCTTGTTTACTATAAATAGCAAGCAAATGTGAATGAAAAGAGGAGATGATTCAAAACAAAAAACTTGTCTTACATTCGTTTCTTGGATTAGAAACAAAAACCTGAAATTCTTGGATTTGGAATTTCGTTTCCTTTGCTTAGTTAGCTAGTTTAGGCTACTAGTTGGCTTGTGATCTTAGGAATCCAAAACGTTTCTTAGTGGTGTGATTTTATCTAAGAAGCCTTTGGTTCTTTAGCCTTATCTATCCCTTGGTTTATCCCTTGTGTATTTCGAGTGTTACTCCAAATATACAACACTACTAGTTGGCGTGTGATCTTAGGAATCCAAAACGTTTCTTAGTGGTGTGACTTTATCTAAGAAGCCTTTGGTTCTTTAGCCTTATCTATCCCTTGGTTTATCCCTTGTGTATTTCGAGTGTCACTCCGAATATACAACATTTGGCGCTAGAAGGAGGGGGATCTAGCAAAACAAATACCCAAACACATACCCAAACACAAACCATGTCCGACATCCCACCCCCTAATTGGCAAGAATATGTCAATAAGGTTGCACAAGAGAAAGAAGATATGGAGCAACGAATGCAATATTTGCAAGGTCAGTTAAAAGATCTTTCTACTAAGTTGCGCCATCAAAAAGAGGGTTCACCCAATCATAGTGATGAAGAAGTGAGTGAATCTAATTTCAATCACAATGATAGACCTTTTCATGAAAGAGAAAGGTCACGGCCTAATAATGACATTAAGGCTGACATCCCGGAGTATGATGGCAAACTCGATGCTGATGAGTTTGTAGAATGGCTTAGAACGGTGGATAGAGTGTTTGATTACACGCAAACACCGGAAGAAAAAAAGGTGAAGATTGTAGCCTTGAAATTAAGAAAATATGCCTCAACTTGGTGGGCTAGTGTGTGTGCCAAAAGGGAAAGGCAAGATAAAGAGAAAGTGAGATCGTGGACCAAGATGAAAAAGATGCTGAAACAAAAGTTTCTTCCCACATACTATGTGCAAGAAAACTTTTCCAAGTTCCACAATGATGCGAATCAAGAAGCTAATTCTTTTGAAGGATCTAATGTACTTTTAGATGGTCTAAACAACTCCATTATAGGTTGCCCAAACAAGGAAATAATCAAGAAAAGGTTCAATAGCTGAAATTGGAAAGAAAGAACCATGATTTCCAAGAACGAAGAAGTTGCGCAGTTCACTTCCGGCGACGATACAGGCGGCCACGCGCCGAGATGGGTCCCACGCTCCTGTCCACCGGCACCGGACTGAGCCCAGCCACAAGGTGGTGTGGCGCGTGTCACAAGTGGTGGCGCGTGAAGTGGTGTTTAGGCGGCGATATGACAAGAATGATTTCTTTTCCTTAGTTTTATTTTGTGAGTCTTTACTTAGGTTTTTGCTTACAAGTTTTTACCTTTCACTTGAAAGGGTTTTTCTTGTTTTAAGCACTTAGGATTTCTAATTGCATTAGGAATTGTTTTAGCTTAATAAGTTCCTAGATTGATTAGGACTAGTTTTAGCAAAGCAAGTTTCTAAGTTGATTAGGATTTGTTTTTAGCAAAGTGAGTTCCTAAGTTGATTAGGAATTGTTTTTAGTCTAGTAGGCGTCAATAATAGCTTGGAGTGCAAGCTTGAGTTAGGATAAAATAGGCAAGTTTTATCTTAAGAGTAGTTAGAGTTTAAATAGGATTAAATAACTAAATCAAAGTTATCTAAACTTGATTAAGTTATGCAATCCGTGGGTTTTTGTTAGGGGATTAGAATTCTAATTCAAGTGGGATTAGGATAGTTGATTGAGTCTATAAATATAGGGTTGTAATCTTGGATAATATACAAGTTTAATCATACATTCATAATAATAATTCTTATTGCTTTTGTTTAAGTTGGATTACTTAAATTCTTGATTGGTGGATTCCAATTTGCTGTTTTGTTTGTTTTAGTTAAAACAATCATCTAGGTTGATTAATTAGGTGGATTCTTGATTAATTAATCTAAGTTTCTTGCTTAATTCTTGGTGAATTTTCTGTATAGAATTAGGTTAGATTCATATCTTTGTGAGGCTTAGTTTTCGGACTAAAAATCACATCATCTTGGTATCAGAGCCAGGTTTCGGTAGAATTTAAACTGGTAACGTTTGGCTTGGAATTTTTGAGTGATTCGTTTTGCATTAGACTGGAAAAACGTCTAGGTATCTTCACCTAAAATTTCGTAGCATTTGGTTGAGTAACGAACTCTGTACAGCCTTAAACATTTGGTGTTGTTTCACTGGAATACGGGTTGGGAGTCCGGTTGTTGTTTGCTTCAAGATTCCTTCAAGATTTGATCTTTTAATCAAGATTTTCGCATAGACTAACTTGGTTTGTGTAGGAATCATGAGTAACGAAGAGGTTCCACAAGTTCCAAGGGGTTTAACCTTAGAACAAGCGCAAAATCTTAGAAGAGATAGGCAAATCACCGAGTTGGCAGCAAGGTTGGAGGAGGTATTGAAGAGACTTGATACTCGTGATGGATCTTCTTCAAAGAGGGGTGATTCTAACCCTAATTCTAGTTCAAGTGAGGAAGAACAACCAAGGAGAAACCCTAGGAGGTCACGAAAGAATTATTCATCAAGTGATGATTCACCTAGACCTAGGAGAAGGGATAGACCTAAAGATGATGATAGAAACCTTAGGTTAGACCTTCCCGAATTCAATGGGAGTATGAATGAACCAGAGAAATATTTTGAATGGATTAGAAGGGCCGAAACACTCTTTGATTACAAGGAGTATGATGAAAGAAAGAAGTGTAAACTTGCGGAGTTGAAGCTCACTGGTTATGCTAGTCTTTGGTATGATAGTTTGAAAAAGAAGAGGCATAAAGAAGGGCGTAACAAAATCACAACTTGGGAGCAACTCAAGAAGCACATGAAAAAGAGGTTCGTTCCTAGTGATTATATTCAAGATATCTATCTGAAGATGCAAACTTTTAAACAAAATTCTATGACTGTTGAGAATTATATTGTTGAATTTGAGAAGTTATGCATGCTATGTGGTTTAGAAGAAATTGTTGAACATAAGATTGCTAGATTTATTTCGGGATTGAATGATAATATTGCTGAAAAAGTTGAATTACAACAATATTGGTCTTTTGAGGATGTGTGTAAAGTGGCTATCAAAGTTGAAAAACAATTAAAAGGGAAGAAAAGCTCATTCTCTAAATCGTTTATAAAAGGATTCTCAAAACCTTTTGAGAAAGCTAATTTGGAAAAGGGTAGTTCAAGTTCGAATTACAAAGATTCTAAACCTAAATTCGAAACTAACAAGAAATTTGTGGAAGGAAGGAAGTGCTTTAAGTGTGGTAGTGTTAGTCACATTGCAAGTGATTGTCCTTCAAAAAGGGTCATGACTGCACAAGAATGGGAGCAAGAAAAGACTTTGTGTGAGAAAGGTAGTGACATTGAAAAGGATCAAGAAAACCTTGAAGAAGAAGAGGAGGAACACATGGAAGAAATTGAACCCGAGACTCATGGTCAAATTTTGGTCCTAAGGAGAGCACTACACTCAAAACCTATGTCTATTGAGGGCAATCAAAGGGAGAAAATCTTTCTAACAAGATGCAAGGTGAAAGATAGGTTGTGTGATATGATCATAGACACGGGAAGTTGCACCAATGTAGTGTCTACTACTTTGGTAGATAAATTAGAGTGGCCAATTACCGAGCATCCAAACCCTTACAAGCTTCATTGGCTCAATAATTCGAGTGATGTCAAGGTGAATAAACAAGCTTTAATATCCTTTTCCATTGGTAAATTTCATTTTAAAGTTTTATGTGACGTTTGTCCTATGGATGTATGTCATATACTATTAGGCCGTCCTTGGCAATATGATAGATTTGTGAAATTTAATGGAAGGACTAATGTGTACTCCGTGGAGGTTGGAAACAAACGTTTAAGTCTACATCCTTTATCTTATAAAGGACAGAATAAGTGCTCAAATGTTACTCGTAGTTCAAGTTTGTTTCTAAGAGAAAAAGTATTCAAGGAAGAAATCGATAGAGGACCCAAGACATGTTTTCTTGTTAAAGAAGGTGACAATTATGAAGATGGTGAGTGCCAAGAAGACTTATCTACTGAAAACGGTGATGAAGATTCTACATATACTATTGAAAACCTTTTTACTTGTTTTGATGAAGTAAATTTGAGGGCAAATTCTTTTGAAGAAGAGGAGGATGATGCGAATCAAGAAGCTAATTCTTTTGAAGGATCTAATGTACTTTTAGATGGTCTAAACAACTCCATTATAGGTTGCCCAAACAAGGAAATAATGAAGAAAAGGTTCAATAGCTTAAATTGGAAAGAAAGAACCATGATTTCCAAGAACGAAGAAGTTGCGCAGTTCACTTCCGGCGACGATACAGGCGGCCACGCGCCGAGATGGGTCCCACGCTCCTGTCCACCGGCACCGGACTGAGCCCAGCCACAAGGTGGTGTGGCGCGTGTCACAAGTGGTGGCGCGTGAAGTGGTGTTTAGGCGGCGATATGAAAAGAATGATTTCTTTTCCTTAGTTTTATATTTTGAATTAGGTGATAATTGCATTAGGAATTGTTTTAGCTTAATAAGTTCCTAGATTGATTAGGACTAGTTTTAGCTAAGCAAGTTCCTAAGTTGATTAGGAATTGTTTTTAGTCTAGTAGGCGTCAATAATAGCTTGGAGTGCAAGCTTCAGTTAGGATAAAATAGGCAAGTTTTATCTTAAGAGTAGTTAGAGTTTAAATAGGATTAAATAACTAAATCAAAGTTATCTAAACTTGATTAAGTTATGCAATCCGTGGGTTTTTTGTTAGGGGATTAGAATTCTATTTCAAGTGGGATTAGGATAGTTGATTGAGTCTATAAATATAGGGTTGTAATCTTGAATAAAAAAAAAAAGTTTAATCATACATTCATAATAATAATTCTTATTGCTTTTGTTTAAGTTGGATTACTTAAATTCTTGATTGGTGGATTCCAATTTGCTGTTTTGTTTGTTTTAATTAAAACAATCATCTAGGTTGATTAATTAGGTGGATTCTTGATTAATTAATCTAAGTTTCTTGCTTAATTCTTGGTGAATTTTCTGTATAGAATTAGGTTAGATTCATATCTTTGTGAGGCTTAGTTTTCGGACTAAAAATCACATCATCTTGGTATCAGAGCACAGGTTCGGTAGAATTTAAACTGGTAACGTTTGGCTTGGAATTTTTAAGTGATTCGTTTTTTAATAGACTCGAAAAACGTCTAGCTATCGTCACCTAAAATTTCGTAGCATTTGGTTGAGTAACGAACTCTGTACAGCCTTAAACATTTGGTGTTGTTTCACTGGAATACGGGTTGGGAGTCCGGTTGTTGTTTGCTTCAAGATTCCATCAAGATTTTATCTTTTAATCAAGATTTTTGCATAGACTAACTTGGTTTGTGTAGGAATCATGAGTGACGAAGAGGTTCCACAAGTTCCAAGGGGTTTAACCTTAGAACAAGCGCAAAATCTTAGAAGAGATAGGCAAATCACCGAGTTGGCAGCAAGGTTGGAGGAGGTATTGAAGAGACTTGATACTCGTGATGGATCTTCTTCAAAGAGGGGTGATTCTAACCCTAATTCTAGTTCAAGTGAGGAAGAACAACCAAGGAGAAACCCTAGGAGGTCACGAAAGAATTATTCATCAAGTGATGATTCACCTAGACCTAGGAGAAGGGATAGACCTAAAGATGATGATAGAAACCTTAGGTTAGACCTTCCCGAATTCAATGGGAGTATGAATGAACCAGAGAAATATTTTGAATGGATTAGAAGGGCCAAAACACTCTTTGATTACAAGGAGTATGATGAGAGGAAGAAGTGTAAACTTGCGGAGTTGAAGCTCACTGGTTATGCTAATCTTTGGTATGATAATTTCAAAAGGAAGAGACATAAGGAAGGGCGTTACAAAATCACAACTTGGGAGCAACTCAAGAAGCACATGAAAAAGAGGTTCGTTCCTAGTGATTATATTCAAGATATCTATCTAAAGATGCAAAATTTTAAACAAAATTCTATGACTGTTGAGAATTATATTGTTGAATTTGAGAAGTTATGCATGCTATGTGGTTTAGAAGAGATTGTTGAACATAAGATTGCTAGATTTATTTCGGGATTGAATGATAATATTGCTGAAAAAGTTGAATTACAACAATATTGGTCTTTTGAGGATGTGTGTAAAGTGGCTATCAAAGTTGAAAAACAATTAAAAGGGAAGAAGGGCTCGTTCACTAAGTCCTATGTACAAGGGTTCTCGAAACCTTTTGAGAAATCTAGTGAGGAAAAATGTGGTTCAAGTTCGAATTACAAAGATTCTAAACCTAAATTTGAAACTAACAAGAAGTTTGTGGAAGGAAGGAAGTGCTTTAAGTGTGGTAGTGTTGGTCACATTGCAAGTGATTGTCCTTATAAAAGGGTCATGACGGCTCAAGAATGGGAACAAGAGCAGGCTATGTGTGAGCAAGGTAGTGACGATGAAAAGGATGAAGAAAACTTTGAAGAAGAGGAGGAACACATGGAAGAAATTGAACCCGAGACTCATGGTCAAATTTTAGTCCTAAGGAGGGCACTACACTCAAAACCTATGTCTATTGAGGGCAATCAGAGGGAGAAAATCTTTCTAACAAGATGCAAGGTGAAAGATAGGTTGTGTGATATGATCATAGACACGGGAAGTTGCACCAATGTAGTGTCTACTACTTTGGTAGATAAATTAGAGTGGCCAATTACCGAGCATCCAAACCCTTACAAGCTTCATTGGCTCAATAATTCGAGTGATGTCAAGGTGAATAAACAAGCGCTAATATCCTTTTCAATTGGTAAATTTCATGATAAAGTTTTATGTGATGTTTGTCCTATGGATGCATGTCATATACTATTAGGCCGTCCTTGGCAATATGATAGATTTGTGAAATTTAATGGAAGGACTAATGTGTACTCCGTGGAGGTTGGAAACAAACGTTTAAGTCTACATCCTTTATCTCATAAAGGACAGAATAAGTGCTCAAATGTTACTCGTAGTTCAAGTTTGTTTCTAAGAGAAAAAGTATTCAAGGAAGAAATCGATAGAGGACCCAAGACATGTTTTCTTGCTAAAGAAGGTGACAATTATGAAGATGGTGAGTGCCAAGAAGACTTGTCTACTGAAAGCGGTGATGAAGATTCTACATATACTATTGAAAACCTTTTTACTTGTTTTGATGAAGTAAATTTGAGGGCAAATTCTTTTGAAGAAGAGGAGGATGATGCGAATCAAGAAGCTAATTCTTTTGAAAGATATAATGTACTTTTAGATGGTCTAAACAACTCCATTATAGGCTACCCAAACAAGGAAATAATCAAGGAAAGGTTCAATAGCTTAAATTGGAAAGAAAGAAGCATGATTTCCAAGAACGAAGAAGTTGCGCAATTCACTTCCGGCGACAATACAAGCGGCCACGCGCCGAGATGGTTCCCACGCGCCTGCCTTCCGGCACCGGACTGAGCCAAGCTACAAGGTGGTGTGGCGCGTGTCATAAGTGGTGGCGCGTGAAGTGGTGTTTAGGCGGCGATATGAAAAGAATGATTTCTTTTCCTTAGTTTTATTTTGTGAGTCTTTACTTAGGTTTTTGCTTACAAGTTTTTACCTTTCACTTGAAAGGGTTTTTCTTGTTTCAAGCACTTAGGATTTCTAATTGCATTAGGAATTGTTTTAGCTTAATAAGTTCCTAGATTGATTAGGACTAGTTTTAGCTAAGCAAGTTTCTAAGTTGATTAGGATTTGTTTTTATCAAAGTGAGTTCCTAAGTTGATTAGGAATTGTTTTTAGTCTAGTAGGCGTCAATAATAGCTTGGAGTGCAAGCTTGAGTTAGGATAAAATAGGCAAGTTTTATCTTAAGAGTAGTTAGAGTTTAAATAGGATTAAATAACTAAATCAAAGTTATCTAAACTTGATTAAGTTATGCAATCCGTGGGTTTTTGTTAGGGGATTAGAATTCTAATTCAAGTGGGATTAGGATAGTTGATTGAGTCTATAAATATAGGGTTGTAATCTTGGATAATATACAAGTTTAATCATACATTCATAATAATAATTCTTATTGCTTTTGTTCAAGTTGGATTACTTAAATTCTTGATTGGTGGATTCCAATTTGCTGTTTTGTTTGTTTTAGTTAAAACAATCATCTAGGTTGATTAATTAGGTGGATTCTTGAATAATTAATCTAAGTTTCTTGCTTAATTCTTGGTGAATTTTCTGTATAGAATTAGGTTAGATTCATATCTTTGTGAGGCTTAGTTTTCGGACTAAAAATCACATCACACAACCTCAAACAAGGTACTAAATCAGTAGAAGAATATGCTAGGGAATTTGAAGGATTTGTCATGAAATATGGAGTAGAGGAAGATGAACCTCAAACATTGGTGCGCTTTTTGGGAGGACTTGACCCAAAAATAGCCAATGTGGCCGAACTACACCCTTACACCACCCTTGAAGAGCTCATTATCTTAGCACATAAGATTGAGCAGCAACAAAAAGCAAGAGGAAAAAGTGAATCATCACGGTTTGCATCTCAAACCTCATTTCCCCAAAAAAAGCAAACATCCAATTTCCCACCTTTCAAACCCACATCCAATCAGCCTACTTCTAAACCACCTTCACAAAACACCCAAAATTCCAACCCAAAACCAGCCCCAAGAAGATGTTTTCGGTGTCAAGGCCTTGGACATTTGGCTAGTGATTGTCCAAATAAAAGGATTGTCACTTTGATTGAGCATGAAGAGGAGGACGAATTAGAAATTGAAGTGGACAGCAACCTTGAGGAGAATGATGATTATGCGTGTCTTGGACCCGATGAAGGAGAATGCTTGGTGGTTCGACGTACACTAAGCAATATGATTGGCAAAGAAGGGAGTTTGCAACGTGAGGCAATCTTTCACACTCGTTGCACCATTGGAGGTAAGGTATGTACCTTGATTATTGATGGAGGTAGTTGTACCAATGTAGCTTCACAAGTAATGATAGACAAGCTGAAAATAAAAACTGTCCCTCACCCTAAACCTTATGTGATTCAATGGCTAAATCATGGTAAAGGGATTCAAGTTACACAACAAGCCTTGTTATCATTTAGCATTGGTAAAACTTATGAGGAAGAATTATGGTGTGATGTTATACCTATGGATGCATGTCATATTTTACTTGGTAGACCTTGGCTGTTTGATAGGCGTGTGATGCATGATGGGTATAAAAACACATATTCCTTCACTAAGGATGGACAGAAAATACTCCTTACCCCTCTAAGCCTCAAAAACGGCCACCCCATATCCACACCCCCTACTTCCCTTACCACTCTCATAAAGTCAGAATTGCATGAGTATAAAGCTCACAAACAATTCATTTTAAGCCAACTTGATACCCCTTCCCAACCGACACAAAAAGAACCACACCCACTCCTCACCCCTCTTCTCAAAACCTTTTCCCATGTTTTCCCCGAAGACATTCCCCATGGCCTACCTCCAAAACGTGACATACAACACAAAATTGATCTTGTTCCCGGATCAATGCTCCCAAACAAACCAGCCTATAGAACCACTCCAAAAGAAACCGAAGAGATTAGGAGGCAAGTGGAAGAATTACTGTCTAAGGGTCTTATTCGTAAGTCTCTTAGTCCATGTGCTTGTCCTACTTTGATTGTGCCTAAGAAGAATGGAGAATGGAGAATGTGTGTTGATAGTAGGTCAATCAATAAAATCACTATCAAGTACCGGTTTCCTATTCCAAGGTTGAATGATTTACTTGATGATTTGCATGGTTCTAAAGTGTTCTCTAAAATTGATTTGAGAAGTGGCTATCATCAAATTCGAATTTTTGAAGGAGATGAATGGAAGACCGCTTTCAAGACAAAGGAGGGCCTCTATGAGTGGCTTGTGATGCCATTTGGTTTGTCTAATGCACCATCTACATTTATGCGCCTTATGAATCAGGTTATGCAACCTTTCATGGGTAAATTTGTTGTAGTTTATTTTGATGATATTTTGGTGTATAGTAGGGAGGAAGAAGAGCATTCTATGCACTTGCAACAGGTTTTTGAAGCCCTTGAACGTGAGAAATTGTATGGCAACTTAGAGAAGTGTCATTTCTTCACTTCCCAAGTTATTTTTCTTGGCTTTAAAGTCTCATCACAAGGCATTGAAGTTGATGAAAAGAAAGTTGCTGCAATTCGTGAGTGGCCCACGCCACAAACCATTCAACAAGTTCGAAGCTTTCATGGACTTGCTACTTTCTATAGAAGATTTGTGCGGAATTTTAGTACCCTCATGGCACCTATCACGGAGCTAACTAAAAATCAAAAGTTAGTTTGGAATGATAAGGCTCAAAAGGCCTTTGATGAGGTAACACATCAACTTACTAGTGCACCTATTCTTGCTTTGCCTAACTTTGATGAAGTTTTTGAAGTTTAATGTGATGCTAATGGAGTTGGTATTGGTGCTGTTTTGTCATAAGTTGGGCGTCCCCTTGCCTACTTTAGTGAAAAACTCAATGAAGCACAACGGAAGTATAGCACCTATGATAAGGAGTTCTTTGCTCTTGTTCGTGCTTTGGACCATTGGAGACATTACCTCATTTCCAAGGAGTTCATCCTTCATTCAGATCATGAAGCCCTCAAATATCTTCAAAGCCAACAAAAACTCCAACCTCGCCATGCCAAATGGGTGGAGTATTTGCAATCTTTTCATTTTGTGATCAAGCATAGGAGAGGCGCCATGAACAAAGGAGCTGATGCGCTTTCCAGGAGATACACACTCTTGAATTCTTTCAAAGCAAGGGTGATTAGTGTTGAAGATGTGAAAGCAAGTTACAAAAATGATCATGACTTTGGTGATTTATTTTTAAAATGTTCTAATCATGCTTACAAAGATTATTACATTTTAGATGGCTATTTGTTCAAAGGAAATAGGTTGTGCATTCCAAGATCAAGCCTAAGAGAATCTCTTATCAAAGAGTTTCATGAAGGAGGAATGGCGGGACACTTTGGCATAGAGAAGACTACTCTTCTTGTCCAAGAATACTTTCATTGGCCTAGGTTGGTCCGTGATGTGGAGTTCATTGTGAAGAGATGTGTGATATGTCAAAAGGCCAAGAGTCATAGTCTACCACAAGGCTATCTTTTGCCCTTACCTATTCACAAAGCACCATGGGAGGATATTAGTCTTGATTTCGTTGTGGGACTTCCTATCACCCAACGAAAGAAAGATTCTATAATGGTTGTTGTGGATCGATTTTCTAAAATGGCTCATTTTATTGCTTGTCATTCAACTTATGATGCTACTCATGTTGCTAACTTGTTTTTCAATGAGATTGTTCGTTTGCATGGTGTACCTAAATCCATGGTGAGTGATCGTGATCCAAAATTTCTAAGTCATTTTTGGCTTACATTATGGAGGAAGATGGGCACGAAATTGAACTTTAGCACTTCAAGTCATCCTCAAACAGATGGTCAAACCGAAGTGACTAATAGAACTTTGGGATCCTTGGTGCGGTCTTTGGCTACTAAACGTCCCAAGCAATGGGAAGAGATGATTCCTCATGCGGAGTTTGCTTACAATCGTGTGCCTAGCAAGACAATAGGTTTGAGTCCTTTTGAAGTGGTGTATGGATTCAATCCGTGCACTCCTATTGATCTCACTCCCATTCCCTCACCAAACAAGTTCAGCAATGATGCCGAGGTGCACGCAAAAGAAATCAAGTCTATGCATGAGCAAGTTCGTTCCAAAATTGAACAAGCTAATGCAAAGAAAAAGGCATACTATGACAAGAAAAGAAGGGAGGTCCGTTTTCAGCCCGGTGACTTAGTTTGGATTCATCTTCGAAAGGAAAGATTTCCTTCCAAAAGGCGGTCCAAGGTTAGTCCTTGTAGTGATGGTCCATTTGCTATTGTTGAAAAGGTGAATGATAATGCTTACAAAGTTGAGTTGCCCGGAGATTATGGAGTTTCTAGCACCTTTAATGTGGCTGATTTATCACCTTACTATGATGAGTTTGAAGAGTTGCCGAGTTTGAGGGCAAACTCTTTTCAAGAAGGGGGGAATGTTGTAGCCAAGCCTAACAACTTGGTTATGGACATTTCTTTGGTTCAAGACGTAGCATCATGTATTGGTGCTATGCATTCTATCCATGGGCAGCAAGATATTCAATCCCTTGAATTTCTTGTTGTTCTTATTAACTAGTTTATTCTAGTTATTTTTATGCTTTGAATAAATTGTAAACTTTAGCCTTATTTTAAGTTTGCAAATTAGTTATATTTTCTTTAGTTTCTTTAGCTGATTTAAGTCCGAAATTGTAATGTCACATTCACACAAAGTACAAGTGCAAGATACATCAAGAAGGCAGCCATTTAAGCTTGTGAAAGAAGCATGGAATCCGAAATTCTTTTAAAGGAATTTCAAAGGCTTTAACTTGGGTGTTACAATCAGCTTCAAAGAGGAGTTACAAACCTTCAATTCAGCCTTCAAGTGGCCGTTTATTTCAGTCAGCAATTGAGCAATTAAAAGGCGTCCAAGTACAATCTTGTCCACATACATTCAAGCTTATTTCAAGGCTTGAAACAAGGAGGAGTTACACTTCTTTTGCTGTTTGAATTTGGGCGTGAATAATGGGGTGTTACACCTCCAAGTTGCTGCTTTGTTGGGCTTGAATCAAGGGGGAGTTATACTCTCTTATTTCTGATTTTATTTGGAGGTTACAAACCACCATTTCCTCTTTGATGTATCTAGTTAAATAAGGCTTCTTTTATTAATGTATCTAGACAACAAAAAGCTGATTTGTACTTAGCTTTAGCTTAGGCGTGTAACAAGTGAGCTGAACAGCCACTTAAGTTAGCTTGTACTTAAGGATGCTTGTTTACTATAAATAGCAAGCAAATGTGAATGAAAAGAGGAGATGATTCAAAACAAAAAACTTGTCTTACATTCGTTTCTTGGATTAGAAACAAAAACCTGAAATTCTTGGATTTGGAATTTCGTTTCCTTTGCTTAGTTAGCTAGTTTAGGCTACTAGTTGGCTTGTGATCTTAGGAATCCAAAACGTTTCTTAGTGGTGTGACTTTATCTAAGAAGCCTTTGGTTCTTTAGCCTTATCTATCCCTTGGTTTATCCCTTGTGTATTTCGAGTGTTACTCCAAATATACAACACTACTAGTTGGCTTGTGATCTTAGGAATCCAAAACGTTTCTTAGTGGTGTGACTTTATCTAAGAAGCCTTTGGTTCTTTAGCCTTATCTATCCCTTGGTTTATCCCTTGTGTATTTCGAGTGTCACTCCAAATATACAACATTTGGCGCTAGAAGGAGGGGGATCTAGCAAAACAAATACCCAAACACATACCCAAACACAAACCATGTCCGACATCCCACCCCCTAATTGGCAAGAATATGTCAATAAGGTTGCACAAGAGAAAGAAGATATGGAGCAACGAATGCAATATTTGCAAGGTCAGTTAAAAGATCTTTCTACTAAGTTGCGCCATCAAAAAGAGGGTTCACCCAATCATTGTGATGAAGAAGTGAGTGAATCTAATTTCAATCACAATGATAGACCTTTTCATGAAAGGGAAAGGTCACGGCCTAATAATGACATTAAGGCTGACATCCCGGAGTATGATGGCAAACTCGATGCTGATGAGTTTGTAGAATGGCTTAGAACGGTGGAGAGAGTGTTTGATTACAAGCAAACACCGGAAGAAAAAAAGGTGAAGATTGTAGCCTTGAAATTAAGAAAATATGCCTCAACTTGGTGGGCTAGTGTGTGTGCCAAAAGGGAAAGGCAAGACAAAGAGAAAGTGAGATCGTGGACCAAGATGAAAAAGATGCTGAAACAAAAGTTTCTTCCCACATACTATGTGCAAGGAAACTTTTCCAAGTTCCACAACCTCAAACAAGGTACTAAATCAGTAGAAGAATATGCTAGGGAATTTGAAGGATTTGTCATGAAATGTGGAGTAGAGGAAGATGAACCTCAAACATTGGTGCGCTTTTTAGGAGGACTTGACCCAAAAATAGCCAATGTGGCCGAACTACACCCTTACACCACCCTTGAAGAGCTCATTATCTTAGCACATAAGATTGAGCAGCAACAAAAGGCAAGAGGAAAAAGTGAATCATCACGTTTTGCATCTCAAACCTCATTTCCCCAAAAAAAGCAAACATCCAATTTCCCACCTTTCAAACCCACATCCAATCAGCCTACTTCTAAACCACCTTCACAAAACACCCAAAATTCCAACCCAAAACCAGCCCAAGAAGATGTTTTCGGTGTCAAAGCCTTGGACATTTGGCTAGTGATTGTCCAAATAAAAGGATTGTCACTTTGATTGAGCATGAAGAGGAGGACGAATTAGAAATTGAAGTGGACAGCGACCTTGAGGAGAATGATGATTATGCGTGTCTTGGACCCGATGAAGGAGAATGCTTGGTGGTTCGACGTACACTAAGCAATATGATTGGCAAAGAAGGGAGTTTGCAACGTGAGGCAATCTTTCACACTCGTTGCACCATTGGAGGTAAGGTATGTACCTTGATTATTGATGGAGGTAGTTGTACCAATGTAGCTTCACAAGTAATGATAGACAAGCTGAAAATAAAATCCGTCCCTCACCCTAAACCTTATGTGATTCAATGGCTAAATCATGGTAAAGGGATTCAAGTTACACAACAAGCCTTGTTATCATTTAGCATTGGTAAAACTTATGAGGAAGAATTATGGTGTGATGTTATACCTATGGATGCATGTCATATTTTACTTGGTAGACCTTGGCTGTTTGATAGGCGTGTGATGCATGATGGGTATAAAAACACATATTCCTTCACTAAGGATGGACAGAAAATACTCCTTACCCCTCTAAGCCTAAAAAACGGCCACCCCATATCCACACCCCCTACTTCCCTTACCACTCTCATAAAGTCAGAATTGCATGAGTATAAAGCTCACAAACAATTCATTTTAAGCAAACTTGATACCCCTTCCCAACCGACACAAAAAGAACCACACCCACTCCTCACCCCTCTTCTCAAAACCTTTTCCCATGTTTTCCCCGAAGACATTCCCCATGGCCTACCTCCAAAACGTGACATACAACACAAAATTGCTCTTGTTCCCGGATCAATGCTCCCAAACAAACCAGCCTATAGAACCACTCCAAAAGAAACCGAAGAGATTAGGAGGCAAGTGGAAGAATTACTGTCCAAGGGTCTTATTCGTAAGTCTCTTAGTCCATGTGCTTGTCCTACTTTGATTGTGCCTAAGAAGAATGGAGAATGGAGAATGTGTGTTGATAGTAGGTCAATCAATAAAATCACTATCCAGTACCGGTTTCCTATTCCAAGGTTGAATGATTTACTTGATGATTTGCATGGTTCTAAAGTGTTCTCTAAAATTGATTTGAGAAGTGGCTATCATCAAATTTGAATTTTCGAAGGAGATGAATGGAAGACCGCTTTCAAGACAAAGGAGGGCCTCTATGAGTGGCTTGTGATGCCATTTGGTTTGTCTAATGCACCATCTACATTTATGCGCCTTATGAATCAGGTTATGCAACCTTTCATGGGTAAATTTGTTGTAGTTTATTTTGATGATATTTTGGTGTATAGTAGGGAGGAAGAAGAGCATTCTATGCACTTGCAACAGGTTTTTGAAGCCCTTGAACGTGAGAAATTGTATAGTAACTTAGAGAAGTGTCATTTCTTCACTTCCCAAGTTATTTTTCTTGGCTTTAAAGTCTCATCACAAGGCATTGAAGTTGATGAAAAGAAAGTTGCTGCAATTCGTGAGTGGCCCACGCCACAAACCATTCAACAAGTTCGAAGCTTTCATGGACTTGCTTCTTTCTATAGAAGATTTGTGCGAAATTTTAGTACCCTCATGGCACCTATCACGGAGCTAACTAAAAATCAAAAGTTAGTTTGGAATGATAAGGCTCAAAAGGCCTTTGATGAGGTAAAACATCAACTTACTAGTGCACCTATTCTTGCTTTGCCTAACTTTGATGAAGTTTTTGAAGTTGAATGTGATGCTAGTGGAGTTGGTATTGGTGCTGTTTTGTCACAAGTTGGGCGTCCCCTTGCCTACTTTAGTGAAAAACTCAATGACGCACAACGGAAGTATAGCACTTATGATAAGGAGTTCTCTGCTCTTGTTCGTGCTTTGGACCATTGGAGACATTACCTCATTTCCAAGGAGTTCATCCTTCATTCAGATCATGAAGCCCTCAAATTTCTTCAAAGCCAACAAAAACTCCAACCTCGCCATGCCAAATGGGTGGAGTATTTGCAAGCTTTTCATTTTGTGATCAAGCATAGGAGAGGCGCCATGAACAAAGGAGCTGATGCGCTTTCAAGGAGATACACACTCTTGAATTCTTTCAAAGCAAGGGTGATTAGTGTTGAAGATGTGAAAGCAAGTTACAAAAATGATCATGACTTTGGTGATTTATTTTTAAAATGTTCTAATCATGCTTACAAAGATTATTACATTTTATGTTGTAGCCAAGCCTAATAACTTGGTTATGGACATTTCTTTGGTTCAAGACGTAGCATCATGTATTGGTGCTATGCATTCTATCCATGGGCAGCAAGATATTCAATCCCTTGAATTTCTTGTTATTCTTATTAACTAGTTTATTCTAGTTATTTTTATGCTTTGAATAAATTGTAAACTTTAGCCTTATTTTAAGTTTGCAAATAAGTTATATTTTCTTTAGTTTCTTTAGCTGATTTAAGTCCGAAATTGTAATGTCACATTCACACAAAGTACAAGTGCAAGATACATCAAGAAGGCAGCCATTTAAGCTTGTGAAAGAAGCATGGAATCCGAAATTCTTTTAAAGGAATTTCAAAGGCTTTAACTTGGGTGTTACAATCAGCTTCAAAGAGGAGTTACAAACCTTCAATTCAGCCTTCAAGTGGCCGTTTATTTCAGTCAGCAATTGAGCAATTAAAAGGCGTCCAAGTACATTCTTGTCCACATACATTCATTCTTATTTCAAGGCTTGAAACAAGGAGGAGTTACACTTCTTTTGCTGTTTGAATTTGGGCGTGAATAATGGGGTGTTACACCTTCAAGTTGCTGCTTTGTTGGGCGTGAATCAAGGGGGAGTTATACTCTCTTATTTCTGATTTTATTTGGAGGTTACAAACCACCATTTCCTCTTTGATGTATCTAGTTAAATAAGGCTTCTTTTATTAATGTATCTAGACAACAAAAAGCTGATTTGTACTTAGCTTTAGCTTAGGCGTGTAACAAGTGAGCTGAACAGCCACTTAAGTTAGCTTGTACTTAAGGATGCTTGTTTACTATAAATAGCAAGCAAATGTGAATGAAAAGAGGAGATTATTCAAAACAAAAAAACTTGTCTTACATTCGTTTCTTGGATTAGAAACAAAAACCTGAAATTCTTGGATTTGGAATTTCGTTTCCTTTGCTTAGTTAGCTAGTTTAGGCTACTAGTTGGCTTGTGATCTTAGGAATCCAAAACGTTTCTTAGTGGTGTGACTTTATCTAAGAAGCCTTTGGTTCTTTAGCCTTATCTATCCCTTGGTTTATCCCTTGTGTATTTCGAGTGTCACTCCAAATATACAACACAAACAAAAGCTATTTGAATCAAATGAGGGTCAAAAGCATTCGATAAAGCTAATTGAATCAAATGAAAGTAAAAAACATTCAAACAAAGCTTTTTGAATCAAAAGAAAGTCAAAAGCATTCAACAAAGCTAATTGAATAAAATGAAAGTCAAAAACATCTAAAAAATCTAATTAAATCAAATAAAAGTCAAACACATTCAAACAAAACTATTAGAATCAAATGAAAGTCAAACACATACAAACAAACCTAATTGAATCAAACGAAAGTCAAACTCAATCAAACAGAGCTAATTGAATCAAATGAAAGTCAAACACATTCAAAAAGAGCTTTTTGACTCATATGAAGGTCAAATGCATTCTACAAAGCTAATTTAATCAAATAATTTCAAACACATTCAAACAAAGCTAATTGAATCCAACGTAAGTTAAACACATTCAAACATAGCTTTTTAAATGAAATGAAAGTCAAATGCATTCAACAAAGCTAATTGAATCAACTGAAATTCAAAAACATCCAAAAAAAATCTAATTAGATCAAATGAAAATCAAACACATTCATAAATAACTATTTGAATCAAATGAAAGTTGTTCCGGGGTTTTCTGATGTCCTGCGGGAGAGTTACAATACCGAGACTGGAACCGGACGCCTGTACCTGCAAAACAACGGAGACTCCTTGGGGTGGGAGCTCCGCCTCCAACGGTCAAGTTAGTACCTGATTAAGGAGTAATTAATGCGAAAATTAAAGCGGTTTGGTCTCTCTAGGTGAGAGTGTTTAATGCGTAATCCGTGTGTTTTTCCGTGTTACCCCTCTTTATGAGGATTAAGGGGGGTATTTATAACCTCGGGAAGCGTGCCACTCTCTAGGTTTAGGTTAAACCTAGGGCTGACTGGGGCTCTAAACAGGATTGGGCCTTGTTGGCTGATTTTCCCATGTGTCATGAGAAGGACACGTGGTGTGTCTCAATTGGTCCGTAGAGGACGTATCTGTGATTGACACGTGGCAGGCTCCTATTGGCCTACGTGAAGGACACGTGGCGGAACCTGGTTGGTCCACTTGTCAGACGGTGATTGGTGGATAAAAATCCCCTAATCATTTACCCCTCACAGGTGGCACGTGACTGGTCACGTGTCACCTGTGACAGGTGTCGCATGGTGACAGGCGACGGCCTGCTACAGGTGTCACCTTGCAAATGGCCGAGAGATTTTTCCCGCCCAAATTTTGAATTTGGAAGTGACCCTTCGCCTTCTCACTTTGCCTATATAAGGGAGTGCTGACTTCGGTCATTTTCACACTTGAGAACTTTGTGAGAGAACATTCGGACCCCTGAACTTGCTCTGACACTTTGGACCTTTTCTGCCTACCGCCTGCTCTGACAAGCCGTTTGCAAAGGATTTCAGAATTTCATCAATCGTCACTCGTTCAGGTAACCGTTGGTTCTCTTACTCTTAATTTTTTTATTATTATTTTTTTTTTGAAATGGCACCATGGAAGCACACGACACGACCTAAGTTAGTGATCAGCCAGTCACCGGGGACGGCTGAATCTAGGACTAGGAGTGCCGCCTGCCCTTTTCTGGACCCATCTTTGCCCTTTATACAAAGTCCGACTGTATCTGTGTCTATGCAGAACGTGATGGCCAGAACAAAAAAGACTGCTAGGCTCTCAAACTCAGACGGCTCCTCCCAAAGGGTGCCAATTAGTGAAACATCTGACCAGGAGCCAGATGTAGAAGTGAAGCAAAGCGGCTGTCAAGCCGACAGTTCTGAGGGAGGGGTCAAGGTGGTCCCTTCCCATTTTATAGTGGACATGTCTACATTTTCTCCTGCTCCCTCTAAGGGAGAGGAGGCGGGCCCCTCTGGGAGAGGGAAGGAGTCGTCCTCTTCGGACTCGTCAGAGGACGAGTCCGAGTCCAGTTCTTCTGGCCACGCTTCTCCAGGCACAGAAGAAAGAAACAGCCGCCTACAAGAGGCGAGGCTTTCTCATGCAGTTGAGAAGGGGGATAATTGGGCGGAGCCATCCGCCTCTTACCGAGAGGAAAACACCCTCTACTACTGCACGGTACCCCAGGGCCGGATCTCGGCCATGCAAGACAAAGTGGAGAGCTTTATCGCTAACCACAAAATGGGCCCCGGATTTTTAATGTTCGTGCCGGATCCAGAAGACACAGTCGTCTGGCCAGCTGGTACCAGCTACGATGGCGCCTGTTTTGGCTGCTATGTGGCGGCCATCATGGCTGGACTGCGCTTCCCATTACATCCGGCTGTTCAGCGGATTTTGGATGGGTATGATTTGGGGTTATGGCAGTTAGCCCCCAACTCTTGGGTAAACGTACTCGGCTATGTGGCCGGGTGCGAACTGCACGGGGTGGAGCCAAGCTTTGAGGCTTTCGCCCACATGAACTATCTCAGCCGGACCCCTAAGTCGGGCGGTACCGGCTGGTATCAATTGACGAGCCACAGGGGCTACCTCATGACGATAGGTAAGGCAAACAAGTGGAAGGATTGGCGGAACACCTTCCTTATTATTGAGGGTTCAAACACAAAGATGAACAAACGCTTTAACAGGTGGAACACGAATCCGCCCCTTCTTGCAGGCGGCCGCAGCATGCCGCCTGTTCCCCCAAAGGCTAAAAAAGATATCCTAGACAAAGGACTCTTCAAAGTAGAGTCTAGGGTGAACTCTACTTCAGGGGTACGAGAGCAAGTACCTCTACACTGCGTCCCGAGCTTCAAGTGGCTCTATGACGAGTACTTTTTGGCCGCCTGTGGCCTCAGCAGTCGGTGCTCTAGAGGTAGCCGGCCTGTCGAATACTCTGTTTTTTCCACGCTTTGTTTACTTGGGACTTTTACTAATTTTGCTGTTTGTTTTTTTTGCAGCTGACGCCATGAGTAAAATCACAGCATCCAAGACTGCGGCGGCCATGTTGCGGGCCTCTATCATGCAGCAGTCTTCTACCGACTCCCCCAACAAGGGGGCACCCTTGGTGGGCTTCGAACCTCTCCCTCTTTTTTTTTTTTTTTTTTTTTTTTTTTCCAGTCGGGCACTCTAAGAGCTTCTTCCTCACAACAGCCGGACTCCAAGGCCCGGAGGACGACTGTTGCAAGCTCTCCTGGTTCTTCCAGGAAACAGGTGGCGGCGGAGAAACAGCCGGCCACTCCTTCTAAAGCTCCAGCGGGGCCGCCTAGAAGTATGGAATTGTCCTTGTAAATTTTTTAGACTTGTTTCCTTCTTGACTAGGTCTAATCTGCTTTTTTATGCTTGATGCAGCCGGCCCTCAGGAGCCTGACTTGGTCGAGGTAGCCAAGTCGATGATCAAGGCAGTTCCTCCATCTGAAAGGGAGGCGGTCAGGGGTGTCGGCACCCTTGACCTAGATGGGATTGCAGGGGTCCTTGCTGAGGTATACTTAGCATTTTTTGAGTGTTTGAATTCCAGGACGCCTGTTATTTTTATTTTTTTTTTGCTTGGAAACTGACGCCTGTTTTCTCTTTACTTAGGCCCTGCTCCGAGTGAACGGCCTTCGCAAGCCGCTTGATCGGAAGAACAAAGAGGTAAAGGCTGCAAAAGCTATGGCCGCCTCTGACTGTGATAAGGCAATGTTTCAAATTGCCCAAAATGAAGTTCTGACAATTGATATTCTTTATTATCAGGCGCAGGCTACCGCCGCTGTCCGGGCTCAGTTAGAGGCGGCCCAGAAGAGGAACAGCGAGCTGGAGGCGGCCGTCACCAACCTCAAGGCCGAGCTTAAACCTCTCCGCCAAAAGATGCTCTCATACGAAGCCTTGGAGAAATCCTTGGCTAACGTAAAGGAACGCCTGGTGACCCAGGAGAAGAGTCTCACTAAGGAGCTCTCGGAGAAGGCCGAGCAAGAGAAGAAAGAGCTCGTCCGAGAGATGATGGAAGACTCTTCTCAGATCCAGCGCATGACCTGGAGCCGCCTCTTCCCCAGTGCCGACTTTGCCTCATGGGAAAAAACGTACCGCCAGTGTTCTGATACATATAATCAAGAGATCCTGGCGGCTGCTGAGGACGAGGCGTTTGAGGAGGCCTTGGGGGGGGAGCAGCCGATAGTGGCGCTTGTGCCGCTTGGGGGCAAGGCATCTAAGAAGGATGCAGCTGAGGCCGAGTCCAGCAAGAAGAGTGCTGACCAGGCGGAAGCTGCTAATGTTGAAGATCTGCCCCCTTCTTAAGCTTTTATGTCTTCTTTCACGGCCTGCGTGTCGTTTGCTTGTATTTACCCGGCCAGGGGGCCGGGGTTCTGAATATTTTGACTTCTTTTTAATGAATTTTTGTTTTGCTTCAAATTTGTCTAAGTATTGAACATTTGGTAATGAATTGTACACTATACCGACTGTTTTGCAAGGCCGATTGTAGACAGGTACGGATGGTTAGTCACGTCGCCTATGCCCCTGGACGACTAGTTGTCTGTTTCCAAGCAAGGCGATCAGTCGGCCATTTATCCAATCGTTATTCGATTCGTTTAAAAGACTGGATCACCTTTAGGCAGACGGTTCTGTCATTTGTAAAATTAACCAAGTAGGGAAAGGTTTTCTTGAGTTTTTAAGCTATAGGCAGTCTAGGACGACTGTTTCCTATAATCAGTGTGAATAGGTGTTGTATGAACTTTTTAATTTCATACTAAAATTTTTAAGGGGTGACTAAGTAAATATGGCTCTTACCTAGTCGCCGAGTGATGAGTAGTAGAGGTATCAAGCGGTGGGTACCGGTTGTTCCCCTTTATTCGCCAATGTTTGTTGGCTATTAACTCATAAAATACCAACTGTTCTTATCCCAAGTAGTTAAGTCGGTCGGTTGACCCTGATGGTTATTGCGAACACTTGCTTGACGTGATTAGTCAGTTTAAGTGAGATATCCTTGTCCGGGAAACGGCTACGTGGTTGTCATGTTTAGACAGTCGTATAGGTGCCGTGTAATGATTTTATAGAACAATGTTCCACCCAAAAGGGAGCTGCTCTCTGCGACGAATTTCATCCGGATGGATGCCGTCGGACGCCTGCTATAATGCTGGGACAGGTCGAATTGAATTTTTATATTTTGATCAGTTGGCTTGATGCCTGGTCTGATCATGTGTTTTTGATAGTTCTTGGTGAACTGTATTATGTGGGGGTAGCCGGTTGAGTGAAATAAGCGGCGTGCCCCTCATAAATTAAACATAGAGAGTGGCCGACTGTTTGTCTGTTGGCATGCCCCTCTTAAAATAAAAATGAATGTAAACATGGAGAGTAGCCGACTGTTTGTCAGTTGGCATGCCCCTCTTAATACAAAATTGAATATTAAGTATGCAAGCTTTATTCAAGTAGTCCTTGACTTTACATTTTTCAAAAGAAATATTTCTTAAGATTATCTACGTTCCAAGTTCGAGGCAACGGTTTGCCGTCTGGTGTTTCCAGACGGTAGGTACCGTCTCTAACCTCTTCATAGATTCGGTAGGGACCTTCCCAGTTGGGAGTTAGCTTGCCAGACTCGTTAGCCCTACCAACAGCTTCCATTTTTCTAAGTACAAAGTCCCCCACTTTGAGTGGACGCCTGTGCACTTTTCTGTTGTATGATCGAGTCATCTCAGGCGGTAAATCTCATGGCGCAAGACAGCATTGCCCCTCTTTTCAGGGAGTGAGTCTAATGCCAGGCGCATGGCTTCCCAGTTTGCCTCTTCGTCATATAGCATTACTCGAAGAGTCGGCTCGTAGTGTTCTATTGGAAGAACAGCTTTCGCACCATAAGTTAGGAGGAATGGAGTTTCTCCAGTCTCCCCTTTTTCAGTCGTCCTAATGGCCCAGAGAACATGTGGTAGTTCATCCGCCCATAGGCCGCCTGCTCGTTCAATCTTTTTCTTCAGACCGTCTGAGATGATTTTATTAAAGGCTTCTACTTGGCCGTTTGCTTGTGGACGGCCGACAGATGCAAAGCAATGTGCAACTCCTTGGTCACCCAACCAGCTTTTGAGAACAGGCGTCTCAAATTGGGGACCATTATCAAAAACCATTGACATGGGAACCCCGAACCGAGTGATGACATTTCTCCAAATGAATGAAATTACATCCCTCGTCTTGATTCCCTTAACAGCCTCCGCCTCTACCCATTTAGTGAAGTAGTCGACGGCAACAAGTATGTACCTTCTTCCGCCTGTAGCAGGCGTATATGGACCCAGAATATCCATGCCCCATTTAGCAAACGGTAGGGGGCTATGAATGGTGGTGAGGTTAGTAGCCGGACGGTGAATTAGTTTGCCAAACCTTTGACACTTGTCACATTTTTTAACCATCTCCATCGCATCTGCTTCTAAAGTAGGCCAAAAGTAGCCCTGCCGCCTTGCCCGTTGAGCAAGCGTCCTACCACCTATATGGGAAGCACAGTAACCAGAGTGAAGATCGTCTAGTATCTCTCGCCCCTTTTCTGGAGTAACACATTTTAAGAAGGGTTGGAGGTACCCCCTTTTGTGAAGTTCTCCCTTTATTATTTCAAAACTGGAGGCTCGTTTTTTCAGCACTGCCGCCTGTTGATGATCATCCGGCAGGGTACCATTTGTCAGATATGCCCTGATTGGATCCATCCAGGTTGAGCTTCTTTCTAAGATTCCAATAGGGTCTCCCTCAATGCTTCTCTTCTCCACTACTTCCCAAAAAACGGTTCGAGGAGTATCACAGGAGGCGGATGATGCTAATTTTGAAAGTGCATCCGCTTGGTTATTTTCTGATCTCGGCACTTGGATCAGATGGAAATCCTCAAGGGAGCCGACTGCTTGCCGGACCGCCTGTAAATACTTGATCATGGCCGGATGGGTTGCTTTGTATTCGCCATTGTACTGACTCACTATCAATTGTGAATCGGAACAGGCGTCTATTTTTCTTGCCCCTACCGCCTTGCACATGCGGATCCCGGCTAGTAAAGCTTCATATTCTGCCTCATTGTTTGAAGCCTGAAAGCTGAAGCGTAGGGCATACTCGTACCTGTCGCCTTCTGGCGATTGACATATGACGCCTGCTCCACAACCATTTGAAGTAGAGCTGCCATCCACATATACCTTCCAGACTTGGTCTGGAACTTGAGAGTCAGTAGGACGAGTCATCTCAACAATAAAGTCAGCAAAGGCTTGCCCCTTCACTGCTTTTCTAGGCTCGAAGGTGACTTCGAGGCTCTGTATTTCAATGGCCCATTTGATCATTCGGCCTGACGACTCCATGACAGTCAGTGGCCGCTTGATAGGTTGGTCTGTATACACGACGACTGCATGCGCCAAAAAGTAGGGCTTTAACTTCTTAACAGCCATGAAAAGTGCCAGACCAAATTTCTCCACTAAGGGATACCTCAACTCGGCATTTTTCAACACATGGCTGACAAAGTAGACCGGGAGCTGACAGCCGTCTCTTTCAGCAAGAAGAACAGCGCTTAACGCATGATCAGAGACGGCCAGGTACATATAGAGTACTTCTTTGGGCAAAGGGCTGACCAGCCTCGGCAAGGAATGCAAATGAACTTTTAATTTTTGGAAGGCCGCCTCAGCATCCGGCCCCCATTCAAACCTTGCCTTTTTCTTAATTGCCTGGAAAAAGTACAGGCATTTGTCGCCTGATTGACTTAGAAATCTTCCCAAGGCCGCCAGACAACCTGTTAACTTCTGAACCTCTCGGACGGTACGAGGCGACTGCATGTCGATGACCGCCTGCACCTTCTCAGGGTTCGCCTCTATTCCTCTCTGATTAATGAGAAATCCGAGAAATTTCCCAGACTCAACTCCAAAGACACATTTCTTGGGATTGAGCATGACATGGTGCCGCCTGAGTGTGGCGAAAGTTTCTCGGAGGTCCGACAGATGATCTTTCTGAAGTTTAGACTTGACAATCATATCATCAATATATGCCTCGACATTTCTCCCAATCTGATCAAAGAACACAGTGTTTATCATTCTTTGGAAAGTGGCCGGGGCATTCTTAAGACCAAACGGCATGACCGTGTAACAGTATAACCCTTGATCAGTGACGAAGGCCGTCTTCTCCTGATCCTTCTTCCATAAAGGGATTTGATGGAAACCAGAGTAGGCGTTCATAAAACTCATCAAAGCATGGCCGGCTGTTGAGTCGACTAGGTTGTCAATTTTAGGCAGAGGGTAACTGTCTTTTGGGCACGCCTTGTTTAAGTCTGTGTAGTCTACATACATTCGCCAGGTACCATTCGGCTTTTTAACAAGCACAACATTTGCAACCCAGTCTGGGAAGTAACATTGCCGAATGAATCCTGCATCAAGTAATTTTTTAACTTCGGCGGCTGCCGCCTGACTTCTTTCTTCGCCATGGTTCCGCTTCTTCTGCCTTACCGGCTTCTTTTTTGGATCCACAGCTAGTTTATGTACCGCTAGCTCAGGACTAATGCCTGGCATTTCATGGACTTCGAATGCAAAGATGTCCTTGTATTCTTTCAACAGATTGTGAAAGTCGTCACCTAGGACCCCTAGAGCAGTCGTCCCAACTTTGACTGTTCTGTCAGGACGCGTGACGTCTAAGATTAGGTCCGTATGCTCACCAGCCGGCTGAGGGCGGAATTCATCCGACCGCTCCTCTGCCAATGATTGCTATTTTTTGTCTTTTCTTGCGGCCCCCATCTGGGATGCCTTTCTTTTCTTGCCGCCTGCTTCTTGAACAGGCGCACTCTTCTTGACATTGTCAAGATCAATTTTTCCTCCACTGGACCCAGCGGCCATAACAGTGGGCTTGACATCCGAGAGATAGCACTCTCGGGCCATCCTCTGATCTCCCCTTAGGGATCCGACTGTTCCATTATCCCTCTCAAACTTGAGCAACATAAGAGATGGGATTATTACAGCTTTGGAATTATTTAGGGTTGGTCGTCCCAGAATCATGTTGTAGGCCGAGAGTTCTTCTACCATCAGGAATCGGACTACCATGTGTCGTCCTTCCCCTTTTTCGCCCAGGCGGATGGGTAAATCTACTCGTCCTACAGGGTGGACGACTCCCCCTCCAAACCCTACTAAAGGGTGGGAGGCCGGATGTGTGCAATCAGTCTTGTATTTCAATTTTGACAAACATTTGCTACTGATGAGATCTGAGGAGCTTCCGGTATCTATGAGGATTCGGCCAACTCTCTGGTTGGCCACTTTACATTCAATAACGATAGGATCGTCATGCGGCCCGCTGACCCCTCCTAGATCTTCTTCAGTAATGACAATCTCAGGAAATGAATATTTGGAGGGCCGTTCTGGGTGAACGGCATTTACATCTAGCCGCCTGATATTGTCTTTGTTGCCCCTAATAGTGGGACCTCCTCCTGAGAAGCCGCCTGCAATAGTGTAGACGACTGCATCATCTGTATCAGAGTTGTCGGCCTATTGATTCTTTTTGGCCGACTGTTTTTTCGAGGAAGTGTTCCCCGTGGATTTCTTGACAAAAGAGTCAAGATCACCTTGCTCAGCCAGGCGGTCCAGATACCGCATGAGACTGATGCATTCGTTGGTGTGATGACCAACATCTTCATGAAAATCACAGAATTTTTCTTGGTTCCGATTGCTTGCAGAACCCTTCATGGGGACCGGCTTCTCAATGGAGATCCGTCCCTTGATTTCTTTTAGGATAGCTTGGCTATCCTTGCTAAACGCATACTTTGGGGAGTATGGTTTGAATTCTTTTTTCTTCTTCTGAGCCGGCTGTTTAGAGGAATCAGCCGCCCAGACCTCTTTTCTCTTTTTATGATCTTTGTTTGACGACTGTATCTGTCGTCCTTCTCTTTTGTCGAACTTTTTTCCGTTCGACTGTTTTACTGTATTACAAAGATCAGTCGCCTGTATATAGGCTTCTGCTTCAACCAAGGCCTCTTGAAGAGTCGCCACCCTCTTTCAAACCAGATCAAATTTGAAGGTCGACCCGTCTTTGAGACCCCTGAAAAAGTCAGTATAGGCTACCTCATCCGCTAACCCTTGAATCTGTATTCTCATCAGGTTAAACCGCCTGATATAAGATCGAAGCCCCTCCTTCTCACCCTGCTGAATTGTTCCCAAATCAAGGGTCGTCTTCTTCGCAGGGATGTTCATGGCGAAGTTGGAGGTGAACAAGTAAGCAAGCGTTCTGAAGTTGTTTACACAACCAGTCGGTAGGTTGCCGAACCATTGCTGTGCGATTCCTTTGAGAGTCGCTGGAAAACACTTGCACCAAGTGGGATCATCCAACCCTTGAAGGTACATTAGGTTGGAGAATGCCATCAGATGATCTTCTTGGTTAGTAGTGCCGTCATAGGCGCCTACTAACACATTTTTCACTTTGGCCGGCTGAGCGGCTTCAGTAATTTCCTTGGAGAAGGCCGACGGCTGTTCACCAAGTCTAAGCAACCGTAGCTGCCAGTCCAAAGGTTGGACATTTTTAGCTGCCTGTCCACCAAACGGGGGTGGCTGCATAAAATACTGTTGTTGTGGTACAAACGGTAAGTTTTGTACCGCCTGGTCGCTATGAAAGCCGGACTGACGGGAGGTGCCGCCTGACTGACCCTCATGATACGACTGGGTATGCCTCATCGAGGTATTTCGCAGACTTTCTTGGAAATCTGAAGTAGAGGCCGACTCCGACAGTCGGTCACTCTTCTTCTGCTCTAACAGCAGACGAGCGTCTGTGTATGTTTTCTTCGACCCGTCCGCCTGAATGTGACGAACAGGTTTCCTCTTTCCTGGAGTAGGAAAATGGTATTTTGTGAGATCAAGGGCAGGCGGCTCCCACTTCCTGGATTTAGGATGAGGAGTTCCCTCTCGCCCTTGAACCGGCTTCCTCTTGCCGGAAGTGGAAGGTTTCGTAGCCGACTGTCCCTTGGCCAGTGCAGGCTTCTTATTTAGCAACTCTTGAATCTCTCCCTTGAAGTCCCTCATGAAGGTCATGAGTTCGTTCCTTGTGATGGGAGCAGACCCATCAGTCGCCTGCTGCCGAACAGGCGGTGCGCCTGCTGGCTCGCTTTCAGTTTGAAAATGTTCCCGTTCCCTTCTTTCGGTCTGACGGGTACGTCGGGCCCTTAGGGTCCCGTCTAGAGCTGTGTGAGCTTCAACTTCAAGTTCATTTTCAGTATCATGGTCCGACTAGACTTGAGGGTCGTCTAGGGGACGCCTCTCTTCAAAAGTCGGTACAAACGTGGATGCCATCTCAGAAGTACTCTCCCCACAGACGGCGCCAAAATGTTCCGGGGTTTTCTGATGTCCTGCGGGAGAGTTACAATACCGAGACTGGAACCGGACGCCTGTACCTGCAAAACAACGGAGACTCCTTGGGGTGGAAGCTCTGCCTCCAACGGTCAAGTTAGTACCTGATTAAGGAGTAATTAATGCGGAAATTAAAGCGGTTTGGTCTCTCTAGGTGAGAGTGTTTAATGCGTAATCCGTGTGTTTTTCCGTGTTACCCCTCTTAATGAGGATTAAGGGGGGTATTTATAACCTCGGGAAGCGTGCCACTCTCTAGGTTTAGGTTAAACCTAGGGCTGACTGGGCCTCTAAACCGGATTGGGCCTTGTTGGCTGATTTTCCCATGGGTCATGAGAAGGACACGTGGCGTGTCTCAATTGGTCCGTAGAGGACGTATCTGTGATTGACACGTGGCAGGCTCCTATTGGCCTACGTAAAGGACACGTGGCGGAACCTGGTTGGTCCACTTGTCAGACGGTGATTGGTGGATAAAAATCCCCTAATCAAAAGTCAAATGCGTTCTACAAAGCTAATTGAATCAAATGAAAGTCAAACACATTGAAACAAAGCTAATTGAATCAAACGTAAGTCAAACACATTCAAACATAGTTTTTTGAACCAAATGAAAGCGAAAAGCATTCAACAAAGATAACTAAATCAAATGAAATTCAAAAACATTTAAAAAAATCTAATTAAATCGAATGAAAGTCAAACACAATCAAACAAATTTATTTGAATCAAATGAAAGTCAAATGTATTTCACAAAGCTAATTAAATCAAATGAAAGTCAAACACATTCAAACAAAGATAATTGAATCAAATGAAAGTCAAACACATTCAAACAAAGCTTTTTGAATCAAAAGAAAGTCAAATGCATTCAACAAAGCTAATTGAATAAAATGAAAGTAAAAAACATCTAAAAAAATCTAATTAAATCAAATAAAATTCAAACACATTCAAACAAAACTATTAGAATCAAATGAAAGTAAAACACATACAAACAAACCTAATTGAATCAACTGAAATTCAAAAACATCCAAAAAAAATCTAATTAGATCAAATGAAAATCAAACACATTCATAAAAAACTATTTGAATCAAATGAAAGTCAAATGCATTCTACAAAGCTAATTGAATCAAATGAAAGTCAAACACATTGAAACAAAGCTAATTGAATCAAACGTAAGTCAAACACATTAAAACATAGTTTTTTGAACCAAATGAAAGCGAAAAGCATTCAACAAAGATAACTAAATCAAATGAAATTCAAAAACATCTAAAAAAATCTAATTAAATCGAATGAAAGTCAAACACAATCAAACAAATTTATTTGAATCAAATGAAAGTCAAATGCATTTCACAAAGCTAATTAAATCAAATGAAAGTCAAACACATTCAAACAAAGATAATTGAATCAAATGAAAGTCAAACACATTCAAACAAAGCTTTTTGAATCAAAAGAAAGTCAAATGCATTCAACAAAGCTAATTGAATAAAATGAAAGTAAAAAACATCTAAAAAAATCTAATTAAATCAAATAAAAGTCAAACACATTCAAACAAAACTATTAGAATCAAATGAAAGTCAAACACATACAAACAAACCTAATTGAATCAACTGAAATTCAAAAACATCCAAAAAAAATCTAATTAGATCAAATGAAAATCAAACACATTCATAAAAAACTATTTGAATCAAATGAAAGTCAAATGCATTCTACAAAGCTAATTGAATTAAATGAAAGTCAAACACATTGAAACAAAGCTAATTGAATCAAACGTAAGTCAAACACATTCAAACATAGTTTTTTGAACCAAATGAAAGCGAAAAGCATTCAACAAAGATAACTAAATCAAATGAAATTCAAAAACTTCTAAAAAAATCTAATTAAATCGAATGAAAGTCAAACACAATCAAACAAATTTATTTGAATCAAATGAAAGTCAAATGCATTTCACAAAGCTAATTAAATCAAATGAAAGTCAAACACATTCAAACAAAGATAATTGAATCAAATGAAAGTCAAACTTATTAAAACAAAGCTTTTTGAATCAAAAGAAAGTCAAATGCATTTAACAAAGCTAATTGAATAAAATGAAAGTAAAAAATATCTAAAAAAATCTAATTAAATCAAATAAAAGTCAAACACATTCAAACAAAACTATTACAATCAAATGAAAGTCAAACACATACAAACAAACCTAATTGAATCGAGTGCTTTCCCTAAATAATGTTGGAAAATTCTCTAATTCCCAAAATACAGCCACTCTTTTTTTAATTCCCACTATACCGTCCACGTCAGCTTAGGGGAAAAAATCGGTTTTTTTTTTATCGGTCCAGCAACAAACCGCTACTTGAAGTAGCGGTGTTTTGAGTATAAACCGCTACTTACTTCAAGTAGCGGTTTCAATTTCATACACCGCTACTTGAAGTAGCGGTTTACACATGAACACCGCTACTTCAAGTAGCGGTTTGCTGTAAATTTTTTTAAAAAAAAATCAGTAAGGAGAAGGGGAAAGTGATCGCCACAACTTACCGTAGCTCCACCCACCACCACCCCACGTAACACCGTACCCACCCACCCTGTCTACCTTGACCACCACCAACAATATAAAATAAAAAATAAAAAAAAAAACAGAAAATCCAAAAAATAGAAAACCGTCTACCTTGACCACTACCACCACAACCCAGTACCCCCACCTTAACCCACCCAAATCCAGATCTACCACCCAAACACACCCAAACCAAACCCAGATTTACAACCTTAACCAAACAACCACCCAAAAATTAAAAAAAAAATACCTTAACACCGAAATTGAATGTTAATTTCTCATCGAATTTGGTTTAATACGGCCAAATTCGATCATGAAACATCTAGATCTAGAGGTTTCATGGTCGAATTTGACCATAATAACCATGCGACGCCGGCGAGAAGGAAGACATACAGCACCTCCAAGGAGTGTAGGTTGCTTAGTGGTGGTGTTGGTTGCGCAGCCTACCATATTTCTCGCAATTTCTAGGCTTCAATTTAACCCACGCTCCCCAATTTCATTGATATCAGAGCTTCATTATTCCTTCAACTTTCCAATCAATTATATAATCTCATCTTTATTTCTTTAAACCCTCCAAAACCCACCTTTAATTTCATCCCAAAAATTGGAAAACCAAGTATTTCTGCTTGAACAATGAAAGAAGAAATCGAAAAACCCAGAAAATTGAAGTTTTCTAATGAAAATCAGCCACCAAAGAATGTAAAAAGGAGAAGAGAGGAGAAGTGAGAAGGAGAAGAGAAGAGAAGAGAAATGACAGAATGGCGGAGGAGAGAGAAGGAGGGAGGAGAGAGAAGGAAAGAGGAGAGGAGGAAAGAGGAGTTCAAAGAGGAGAGGAGAAGGGAAAAGTGAATTTGTAAATACAAACCGCTATTTCAAATAGCGGTTTCTAATAAGAAAACCGCTACTTCAAGTAGCGGTTTTATTCAGTATACCGCTACTTCAAGTAGCGGTTTGTAAAAAAAATCGGTTTAAAAAAAATTCCCACTGAACCGGTGATGTGGAAGGTATGGTGGGAATAAAAAAAAAAGTGGTTGTATTTTGGGAATTAGAGAAATTACCAACATTATTTAGGGAAAGCATTCAATTGAATCAAATGAAATTAAAAAACATCTAAAAAAATCTAATTAAATCAAATGAAAGTCAAACACATTCAAACAAAACTATTTGAATCAAATGAAAGTCAAATGCATTCTACAAAGCTAATTGAATCAAACGATAGTCAAACACATACAAACAAAGCTAATTGAATCAAATGAAAGTCAAACACATTCATACAAAGCTAATTGAATCAAATGAAAGTCAAATGCATTCAACAATTATAATTGAATCAAATGAAAGTCAAACACATTCAAACAAAGCTTTTTAGATCAAACGAAAGTCAAATGCATTCAACAAAGCCGATTGAATCAAATAAAAGTCAAACACATTCAAATAAAGCTTTTTGAATCAAATGAAAGTCAAATGCATTCAGCAAACCTAATTAAATCAAATGAAAGTCAAACACATTCAAACAAACCTAATTGAGTCAAATGAAATTCAAACACATTCAAAAAGAGCTAATTGAATCAAATGAAGGTCAAATGCATTCTACAAACCTATGACGAGCAAAATTCTAACAGAGCTTATTGAATCAAATGAAGGTCAAATGCGTTCTACAAATCTAATTAAATCAAATGAAAGTCAAACACATACAAACAAAGCTAATTGAATAAGTTGAAATTCAAAAACATTCGAACAAAATGAAATAAACGTCAAACACATTCAAACAAAGCTTTTTGAATCAAATGAAAGTCAAATGCATTCAATAAAGCTAATTGAATCAAATGAAAGTCAAAAACATCTAAAAAAATCAAATTTAATCAAATGAAAGTCAAACACATTCAAACATAGCTATTTGAATCAAATGAAAGTCAAACACATTCATACAAAACTATTTGAATCAAATGAAAGTCAAATGCATTCTACAAAGCAAATTGAATCAAATGAAAGTCAAACACATTCATACAAACCTATTTGAATCAAATGAAAGTCAAACACATTCTAACAGAGCTAATTGAATCAAATGAAAGTCAAACATATTCAAAAAGAGCATTTTGAATTAAATGAAGGTCAAATGCATTCTACAAATCTAATTGAATCAAATGAAAGTGAAACACATTCAAACAAAGCTAATTGAATCAAATGAAAGTAAAAAACATTCGAATAAAGCCAATTAAATCAAATAAACGTCAAACACATTCAAACAAAACTTTTTCAATCAAATGAAAGTCAAATGTATTCAACAAAGCTAATTGAATCAAATAAAATTCAAAAACATCTTAAAAAATCTAATTAAATCAAATGAGAGTCAAACACATTCAAACAAAACTATTTGAACCAAATGAAAGTCAAATGCTTTCTACAACGCTAATTTAATCAAATGAAAGTCAAATACATTCAAAAAAACATAATTGAATCAAATGAAAGTCAAACACATTCTAACAAAGCTAACTGAATCAAATGAAAGTCAAACACATTCAAAAAGTTCTTTTTGAATCAAATGAAAAACAAATGCATTCTACAAAGCTAATTGAATCAAATGAAAGTCAAACACATTCAAACAAAGCTAATTGAATCCAACATAAGTCAAACACATTCAAACATAGCTTTTTGAATCAAATGAAAGTCAAATGCATTCAACAAAGCAAATTGAATCAAATGAAATTCAAAAATATCTAAAAAAATCTAATTAGATCAAATGAAAGTTAAACACATTCAAACAAAACTATATGAATCAAATGAAATTTAAATGCATTCTACAAAGCTATTTGATTCAAATGAAAGTCAAAAACATTCGAACAATTACAATTGAATCAAATGAAAGTCAAACACATTCAAACAAAGCTTTTTAAATCAAACGAAAGTCAAATGCATTCAACAAAGCCGATTGAATCAAATAAAAGTCAAACACATTCAAATAAAGCTTTTTGAATCAAATGAAAGTCAAATGCATTCAGCAAAGCTAATTGAATCAAATTAAAGTCAACCACATTCAAACAAACCTAATTGAATCAAATGAAATTCAAACACATTCAAAAAGAGCTAATTGAATCAAATGAAGGTCAAATGCATTCTACAAATCTATGACGAGAAAAATTCTAACAGAGCTTATTGAATCAAATGAAGGTCAAATGCGTTCTACAAATCTAATTAAATCAAATGAAAGTCAAACACATTCAAACAAAACTATTTGAATCAAATGAAAGTCAAGTGCATTCTACAAAGCAAATTTAATCAAATGAAAGTCAAACACATTCATACAAACCTATTTGAATAAAATGAAAGTCAAACACATTCTAACAGAGCTAATTGAATCTAATGAAAATCAAACACATTCAAAAAGAGCTTTTTGAATTAAATGAAGGTCAAATGCATTCTACAAATCTAATTGTATCAAATGAAAGTGAAACACATTCAAAAAAAGCTAATTGAATCAAATGAAAGTCCAAAACATTCGAATAAAGCCAATTGAATCAAATAAACGTCAAACACATTCAAACAAAGCTTTTTGAATCAAATGAAAGTCAAATGCATTCAACAAAGCTAATTGAATCAAATGAAATTCAAAAACAACTAAAAAAATCTAATTAAATCAAATGAAAGTCAAACCCATTCAAACAAAACTATTTGAACCAAATGAAAGTCAAATACATTCTACAAAGCTAATTTAATCAAATGAAAGTTAAATACATTCAAAAAAACCTAATTGAATCAAATGAAAGTCAAACAAATTCTAGCAGAGCTAATTGAATCAAATGAAAGTCAAACACATTAAAAAAGCTCTTTTTGAATCAAATGAAAATCAAATGCATTCTACAAAGCTAATTGAATCAAATGAAAGTCAAACACATTCAAACAAAGCTAATTGAATCCAACGTAAGTAAAACACATTCAAACATAGCTTTTTGAATCAAATGTAAGTCAAATGCATTCAACAAAGCAAATTGAATCAAATGAAATTCAAAAACATCTAAAAAAATCTAATTAAATGAAATGAAAGTCAAACCCATTCAAACAAAACTATTTGAACCAAATGAAAGTCAAATGCATTCTACAAAGCTAATTTAATCAAATGAAAGTTAAATACATTCAAAAAAACCTAATTGAATCAAATGAAAGTCAAACAAATTCTAGCAGAGCTAATTGAATCAAATGAAAGTCAAACACATTCAAAAAGCTCTTTTTGAATCAAATGAAAGTCAAATGCATTCTACAATGCTAATTGAATCAAATGAAAGTCAAACACATTCAAACAAAGCTAATTGAATCCAACGTAAGTAAAACACATTCAAACATAGCTTTTTGAATCAAATGTAAGTCAAATGCATTCAACAAAGCAAATTGAATCAAATGAAATTCAAAAACATCTAAAAAAATTTAATTAGATCAAATGAAAGTCAAACATATTCAAACAAAACTATTTGAATCTAATGAAAGTCAAATGCATTCTACAAAGCTAATTGAATCAAATGAAAGTCAAACACATACAAACAAAGCTAATTGAATCAAATGAAAGTCAAACACATTCAAAAAGAGCTTTTTGAATCATATAAAGGTCAAATGCATGCTACAAAGCTAATTGAATCAAATGAAAGTCAAACACATTCAAACAAAGCTAATTTAATCCAACGTAAGTGAAACACATTCAAACAAAGCTTTTTGAATCAAATGAAAGTCAAATGCATTCAACAAAGCCAATTGAATCAAATAAAAGTAAAACACATTCAAATAAAGCTTTTCGAATCAAATGAAAGTCAAACGCATTCAATAAAGCTAATTGAATCAAATGAAAGTCAAAAACATTCTAACAAAGCTAATTGAATCAAATGTAAGTCAAACACATTCAAATAGAGCTTTTTGAATCAAATGAAAGTCAAATGCATTCAACAAAGCTAATTGAATCAAATGAAAGTAAAAAACATCTAAAAAAATCTAATTAAATCAAATGAAAGTCAAACACATTCAAACAAAGCTATTTGAATCAAATGAAAGTCAAATGCATTCTATAAAGTTAATTGAATCAAATAAAAGTCAAAAACATTCGAACAAATCCATTTGAATCAAATGAAAGTCAAATGCATTCAACAAAGCTAGTTGAATCAAATGGAAGTCAAACACATTCAAACAAAGCTAATTGAATCAAATGAAAGTCAAACACATTCAAACAGAGCTAATTGAATCAAATGAAAGTCAAACACATTCAAAAAGAGCTTTTTGAATCATATGATGGTCAAATGCATTCTACAAAGCTAATTGAATCAAATGAAAGTCAAACACATTCAAACAAAGCTAATTGAATCCAACGTAAGTCAAACACATTGAAACATAGCTTTTTGAATGAAATGAAAGTCAAATGCATTTAACAAAGCTAATTGAATCAAATGAAATTCAAAAACATTTAAAAAAATCTAATTAGATCAAATGAAAGTCAAACACATTCAAACAAAACTATTTGAATCAAATGAAAGTCAAATGCATTTTATAAAGCTATTTGATTCAAATGAAAGTCAAAAACATTCGAACAAATCCAATTGAATCAAATGAAAATGAAACACATTCAAACAAAGCTTTTTGAATCAAATGAAAGTCTAATGCATTCAACAAAGCTAATTGAATCAAATGAAAGTCTAAAACATTCTAACAAATCTAATTGAATCAAATGTAAGTCAAGCACATTCAAACATAGCTTTTTGAATCAAATGAAAGTCAAATGCATTCAACAAAGCTAATTGAATAAAATGAAAGTAAAAAACATCTAAAAAAATCTAATTAAATCAAATAAAAGTCAAACACATTCAAACAAAACTATTAGAATCAAATGAAAGTCAAACACATACAAACAAACCTAATTGAATCAACTGAAATTCAAAAACATCCAAAAAAAATCTAATTAGATCAAATGAAAATCAAACACATTCATAAAAAACTATTTGAATCAAATGAAAGTCAAATGCATTCTACAAAGCTAATTGAATTAAATGAAAGTCAAACACATTGAAACAAAGCTAATTGAATCAAACGTAAGTCAAACACATTCAAACATAGTTTTTTGAACCAAATGAAAGCGAAAAGCATTCAACAAAGATAACTAAATCAAATGAAATTCAAAAACTTCTAAAAAAATCTAATTAAATCGAATGAAAGTCAAACACAATCAAACAAATTTATTTGAATCAAATAAAAGTCAAATGCATTTCACAAAGCTAATTAAATCAAATGAAAGTCAAACACATTCAAACAAAGATAATTGAATCAAATGAAAGTCAAACTTATTCAAACAAAGCTTTTTGAATCAAAAGAAAGTCAAATGCATTTAACAAAGCTAATTGAATAAAATGAAAGTAAAAAATATCTAAAAAAATCTAATTAAATCAAATAAAAGTCAAACACATTCAAACAAAACTATTACAATCAAATGAAAGTCAAACACATACAAACAAACCTAATTGAATCGAGTGCTTTCCCTAAATAATGTTGGAAAATTCTCTAATTCCCAAAATACAGCCACTCTTTTTTTAATTCCCACTATACCGTCCACGTCAGCTTAGGGGAAAAAATCGGTTTTTTTTTTATCGGTCCAGCAACAAACCGCTACTTGAAGTAGCGGTGTTTTGAGTATAAACCGCTACTTCAAGTAGCGGTTTCAATTTCATACACCGCTACTTGAAGTAGAGGTTTACACATGAACACCGCTACTTCAAGTAGCGGTTTGCTGTAAATTTTTTAAAAAAAAATCAGTAAGGAGAAGGGGAAAGTGATCGCCACAACTTACCGTAGCTCCACCCACCAGCACCCCACGTAACACCGTACCCACCCACCCTGTCTACCTTGACCACCACCAACAATATAAAATAAAAAATAAAAAAAAAAACAGAAAATCCAAAAAATAGAAAACCGTCTACCTTGACCACCACCACCACAACCCAGTACCCCCACCTTAACCCACCCAAATCCAGATCTACCACCCAAACACACCCAAACCAAACCCAGATTTACAACCTTAACCAAACAACCACCCAAAAATTAAAAAAAAAATACCTTAACACCGAAATTGAATGTTAATTTCTCATCGAATTTGGTTTAATACGGCCAAATTCGATCATGAAACATCTAGATCTAGAGGTTTCATGGTCGAATTTGACCATAATAACCATGCGACGCCGGCGAGAAGGAAGACATACAGCACCTCCAAGGAGTGTAGGTTGCTTAGTGGTGGTGTTGGTTGCGCAGCCTACCATATTTCTCGCAATTTCTAGGCTTCAATTTAACCCACGCTCCCCAATTTCATTGATATCAGAGCTTCATTATTCCTTCAACTTTCCAATCAATTATATAATCTCATCTTTATTTCTTTAAACCCTCCAAAACCCACCTTTAATTTCATCCCAAAAATTGGAAAACCAAGTATTTCTGCTTGAACAATGAAAGAAGAAATCGAAAAACCCAGAAAATTGAAGTTTTCTAATGAAAATCAGCCACCAAAGAATGTAAAAAGGAGAAGAGAGGAGAAGTGAGAAGGAGAAGAGAAGAGAAGAGAAATGACAGAATGGCGGAGGAGAGAGAAGGAGGGAGGAGAGAGAAGGAAAGAGGAGAGGAGGAAAGAGGAGTTCAAAGAGGAGAGGAGAAGGGAAAAGTGAATTTGTAAATACAAACCGCTATTTCAAATAGCGGTTTCTAATAAGAAAACCGCTACTTCAAGTAGCGGTTTTGTTCAGTATACCGCTACTTCAAGTAGCGGTTTGTAAAAAAAATCGGTTTAAAAAAAATTCCCACTGAACCGGTGATGTGGAAGGTATGGTGGGAATAAAAAAAAAAAGTGGTTGTATTTTGGGAATTAGAGAAATTACCAACATTATTTAGGGAAAGCATTCAATTGAATCAAATGAAATTAAAAAACATCTAAAAAAATCTAATTAAATCAAATGAAAGTCAAACACATTCAAACAAAACTATTTGAATCAAATGAAAGTCAAATGCATTCTACAAAGCTAATTGAATCAAACGATAGTCAAACACATACAAACAAAGCTAATTGAATCAAATGAAAGTCAAACACATTCATACAAAGCTAATTGAATCAAATGAAAGTCAAATGCATTCAACAATTATAATTGAATCAAATGAAAGTCAAACACATTCAAACAAAGCTTTTTAGATCAAACGAAAGTCAAATGCATTCAACAAAGCCGATTGAATCAAATAAAAGTCAAACACATTCAAATAAAGCTTTTTGAATCAAATGAAAGTCAAATGCATTCAGCAAACCTAATTAAATCAAATGAAAGTCAAACACATTCAAACAAACCTAATTGAGTCAAATGAAATTCAAACACATTCAAAAAGAGCTAATTGAATCAAATGAAGGTCAAATGCATTCTACAAATCTATGACGAGCAAAATTCTAACAGAGCTTATTGAATCAAATGAAGGTCAAATGCGTTCTACAAATCTAATTAAATCAAATGAAAGTCAAACACATACAAACAAAGCTAATTGAATAAGTTGAAATTCAAAAACATTCGAACAAAATGAAATAAACGTCAAACACATTCAAACAAATCTTTTTGAATCAAATGAAAGTCAAATGCATTCAATAAAGCTAATTGAATCAAATGAAAGTCAAAAACATCTAAAAAAATCTAATTTAATCAAATGAAAGTCAAACACATTCAAACATACCTATTTGAATCAAATGAAAGTCAAACACATTCATACAAAACTATTTGAATCAAATGAAAGTCAAATGCATTCTACAAAGCAAATTGAATCAAATGAAAGTCAAACACATTCATACAAACCTATTTGAATCAGATGAAAGTCAAACACATTCTAACAGAGCTAATTGAATCAAATGAAAGTCAAACATATTCAAAAAGAGCATTTTGAATTAAATGAAGGTCAAATGCATTCTACAAATCTAATTGAATCAAATGAAAGTGAAACACATTCAAACAAAGCTAATTGAATCAAATGAAAGTAAAAAACATTCGAATAAAGCCAATTAAATCAAATAAACGTCAAACACATTCAAACAAAACTTTTTCAATCAAATGAAAGTCAAATGTATTCAACAAAGCTAATTGAATCAAATAAAATTCAAAAACATCTTAAAAAATCTAATTAAATCAAATGAGAGTCAAACACATTCAAACAAAACTATTTGAACCAAATGAAAGTCAAATGCTTTCTACAACGCTAATTTAATCAAATGAAAGTCAAATACATTCAAAAAAACATAATTGAATCAAATGAAAGTCAAACACATTCTAACAAAGCTAATTGAATCAAATGAAAGTCAAACACATTCAAAAAGTTCTTTTAGAATCAAATGAAAAACAAATGCATTCTACAAAGCTAATTGAATCAAATGAAAGTCAAACACATTCAAACAAAGCTAATTCAATCCAACATAAGTCAAACACATTCAAACATAGCTTTTTAAATCAAATGAAAGTCAAATGCATTCAACAAAGCAAATTGAATCAAATGAAATTCAAAAATATCTAAAAAAATCTAATTAGATCAAATGAAAGTCAAACACATTCAAACAAAACTATTTGAATCAAATGAAATTTAAATGCATTCTACAAAGCTATTTGATTCAAATGAAAGTCAAAAACATTCGAACAATAAAAATTGAATCAAATGAAAGTCAAACACATTCAAACAAAGCTTTTTAAATCAAACGAAAGTCAAATGCATTCAACAAAGCCGATTGAATCAAATAAAAGTCAAACACATTCAAATAAAGCTTTTTGAATCAAATGAAAGTCAAATGCATTCAGCAAAGCTAATTGAATCAAATTAAAGTCAAACACATTCAAACAAACCTAATTGAATCAAATGAAATTCAAACACATTCAAAAAGAGCTAATTGAATCAAATGAAGGTCAAATGCATTCTAAAAATCTATGACGAGCAAAATTCTAACAGAGCTTATTGAATCAAATGAAGGTCAAATGCGTTCTACAAATCTAATAAAATCAAATGAAAGTCAAACACATTCAAACAAAACTATTTGAATCAAATGAAAGTCAAGTGCATTCTACAAAGCAAATTTAATCAAATGAAAGTCAAACACATTCATACAAACCTATTTGAATAAAATGAAAGTCAAACACATTCTAACAGAGCTAATTGAATCTAATGAAAATCAAACACATTCAAAAAGAGCTTTTTGAATTAAATGAAGGTCAAATGCATTCTACAAATCTAATTGTACCAAATGAAAGTGAAACACATTCAAAAAAAGCTAATTGAATCAAATGAAAGTAAAAAACATTCGAATAAAGCCAATTGAATCAAATAAACGTCAAACACATTCAAACAAAGCTTTTTGAATCAAATGAAAGTCAAATGCATTCAACAAAGCTAATTGAATCAAATGAAATTCAAAAACAACTAAAAAAATCTAATTAAATCAAATGAAAGTCAAACCCATTCAAACAAAACTATTTGAACCAAAATGAAAGTCAAATGCATTCTACAAAGCTAATTTAATCAAATGAAAGTTAAATACATTCAAAAAAACCTAATTGAATCAAATGAAAGTCAAACAAATTCTAGCAGAGCTAATTGAATCAAATGAAAGTCAAACACATTCAAAAAGCTCTTTTTGAATCAAATGAAAGTCAAATGCATTCTACAAAGCTAATTGAATCAAATGAAAGTCAAACACATTCAAACAAAGCTAATTGAATCCAACGTAAGTAAAACACATTCAAACATAGCTTTTTGAATCAAATGTAAGTCAAATGCATTCAACAAAGCAAATTGAATCAAATGAAATTCAAAAACATCTAAAAAAATCTAATTAAATCAAATGAAAGTCAAACCCATTCAAACAAAACTATTTGAACCAAATGAAAGTCAAATGCATTCTACAAAGCTAATTTAATCAAATGAAAGTTAAATACATTCAAAAAAACCTAATTGAATCAAATGAAAGTCAAACAAATTCTAGCAGAGCTAATTGAATCAAATGAAAGTCAAACACATTCAAACAAAGCTAATTGAATCCAACGTAAGTAAAACACATTCAAATATAGCTTTTTGAATCAAATGTAAGTCAAATGCATACAACAAAGCAAATTGAATCAAATGAAATTCAAAAACATCTAAAAAAATTTAATTAGATCAAATGAAAGTCAAACATATTCAAACAAAACTATTTGAATCTAATCAAAGTCAAATGCATTCTACAAAGCTAATTGAATCAAATGAAAGTCAAACACATACAAACAAAGCTAATTGAATCAAATGAAAGTCAAACACATTCAAACAGAGCTTTTTGAATCATATGAAGGTCAAATGCATGCTACAAAGCTAATTGAATCAAATGAAAGTCAAACACATTCAAACAAAGCTAATTTAATCCAACGTAAGTGAAACACATTCAAACAAAGCTTTTTGAATCAAATGAAAGTCAAATGCATTCAACAAAGCCAATTGAATCAAATAAAAGTAAAACACATTCAAATAAAGCTTTTCGAATCAAATGAAAGTCAAACGCATTCAATAAAGCTAATTGAATCAAATGAAAGTCAAAAACATTCTAACAAAGCTAATTGAATCAAATGTAAGTCAAACACATTCAAATAGAGCTTTTTGAATCAAATGAAAGTCAAATGCATTCAACAAAGCTAATTGAATCAAATGAAAGTAAAAAACATCTAAAAAAATCTAATTAAATCAAATGAAAGTCAAACACATTCAAACAAAGCTATTTGAATCAAATGAAAGTCAAATGCATTCTATAAAGTTAATTGAATCAAATAAAAGTCAAAAACATTCGAACAAATCCATTTGAATCAAATGAAAGTCAAATGCATTCAACAAAGCTAGTTGAATCAAATGGAAGTCAAACACATTCAAACAAAGCTAATTGAATCAAATGAAAGTCAAACACATTCAAACAGAGCTAATTGAATCAAATGAAAGTCAAACACATTCAAAAAGAGCTTTTTGAATCATATGATGGTCAAATGCATTCTACAAAGCTAATTGAATCAAATGAAAGTCAAACACATTCAAACAAAGCTAATTGAATCCAACGTAAGTCAAACACATTGAAACATAGCTTTTTGAATGAAATGAAAGTCAAATGCATTTAACAAAGCTAATTGAATCAAATGAAATTCAAAAACATCCAAAAAAAATCTAATAAGATCAAATGAAAATCAAACACATTCATAAAAAACTATTTGAATCAAATGAAAGTCAAATGCATTCTACAAAGCTAATTGAATCAAATGAAAGTCAAACACATTGAAACAAAGCTAATTGTATTAAACGTAAGTCAAACACATTCAAACATAGTTTTTTGAACCAAATGAAAGCGAAAAGCATTCAACAAAGATAACTAAATCAAATGAAATTCAAAAACATCTAAAAAAATCTAATTAAATCGAATGAAAGTCAAACACAATCAAACAAATTTATTTGAATCAAATGAAAGTCAAATGCATTTCACAAAGCTAATTAAATCAAATGAAAGTCAAACACATTCAAACAAAGATAATTGAATCAAATGAAAGTCAAACACATTCAAACAAAGCTTTTTGAATCAAAAGAAAGTCAAATGCATTCAACAAAGCTAATTGAATAAAATGAAAGTAAAAAACATCTAAAAAAATCTAATTAAATCAAATAAAAGTCAAACACATTCAAACAAAACTATTAGAATCAAATGAAAGTCAAACACATACAAACAAACCTAATTGAATCAACTGAAATTCAAAAACATCCAAAAAAAATCTAATTAGATCAAATGAAAATCAAACACATTCATAAAAAACTATTTGAATCAAATGAAAGTCAAATGCATTCTACAAAGCTAATTGAATTAAATGAAAGTCAAACACATTGAAACAAAGCTAATTGAATCAAACGTAAGTCAAACACATTCAAACATAGTTTTTTGAACCAAATGAAAGCGAAAAGCATTCAACAAAGATAACTAAATCAAATGAAATTCAAAAACTTCTAAAAAAATCTAATTAAATCGAATGAAAGTCAAACACAATCAAACAAATTTATTTGAATCAAATGAAAGTCAAATGCATTTCACAAAGCTAATTAAATCAAATGAAAGTCAAACACATTCAAACAAAGATAATTGAATCAAATGAAAGTCAAACTTATTCAAACAAAGCTTTTTGAATCAAAAGAAAGTCAAATGCATTTAACAAAGCTAATTGAATAAAATGAAAGTAAAAAATATCTAAAAAAATCTAATTAAATCAAATAAAAGTCAAACACATTCAAACAAAACTATTACAATCAAATGAAAGTCAAACACATACAAACAAACCTAATTGAATCGAGTGCTTTCCCTAAATAATGTTGGAAAATTCTCTAATTCCCAAAATACAGCCACTCTTTTTTTAATTCCCACTATACCGTCCACGTCAGCTTAGGGGAAAAAATCGGTTTTTTTTTTATCGGTCCAGCAACAAACCGCTACTTGAAGTAGCGGTGTTTTGAGTATAAACCGCTACTTCAAGTAGCGGTTTCAATTTCATACACCGCTACTTGAAGTAGAGGTTTACACATGAACACCGCTACTTCAAGTAGCGGTTTGCTGTAAATTTTTTAAAAAAAAAATCAGTAAGGAGAAGGGGAAAGTGATCGCCACAACTTACCGTAGCTCCACCCACCACCACCCCACGTAACACCGTACCCACCCACCCTGTCTACCTTGACCACCACCAACAATATAAAATAAAAAATAAAAAAAAAAACAGAAAATCCAAAAAATAGAAAACCGTCTACCTTGACCACCACCACCACAACCCAGTACCCCCACCTTAACCCACCCAAATCCAGATCTACCACCCAAACACACCCAAACCAAACCCAGATTTACAACCTTAACCAAACAACCACCCAAAAATTAAAAAAAAAATACCTTAACACCGAAATTGAATGTTAATTTCTCATCGAATTTGGTTTAATACGGCCAAATTCGATCATGAAACATCTAGATCTAGAGGTTTCATGGTCGAATTTGACCATAATAACCATGCGACGCCGGCGAGAAGGAAGACATACAGCACCTCCAAGGAGTGTAGGTTGCTTAGTGGTGGTGTTGGTTGCGCAGCCTACCATATTTCTCGCAATTTCTAGGCTTCAATTTAACCCACGCTCCCCAATTTCATTGATATCAGAGCTTCATTATTCCTTCAACTTTCCAATCAATTATATAATCTCATCTTTATTTCTTTAAACCCTCCAAAACCCACCTTTAATTTCATCCCAAAAATTGGAAAACCAAGTATTTCTGCTTGAACAATGAAAGAAGAAATCGAAAAACCCAGAAAATTGAAGTTTTCTAATGAAAATCAGCCACCAAAGAATGTAAAAAGGAGAAGAGAGGAGAAGTGAGAAGGAGAAGAGAAGAGAAGAGAAATGACAGAATGGCGGAGGAGAGAGAAGGAGGGAGGAGAGAGAAGGAAAGAGGAGAGGAGGAAAGAGGAGTTCAAAGAGGAGAGGAGAAGGGAAAAGTGAATTTGTAAATACAAACCGCTATTTCAAATAGCGGTTTCTAATAAGAAAACCGCTACTTCAAGTAGCGGTTTTATTCAGTATACCGCTACTTCAAGTAGCGGTTTGTAAAAAAAATCGGTTTAAAAAAAATTCCCACTGAACCGGTGATGTGGAAGGTATGGTGGGAATAAAAAAAAAAAGTGGTTGTATTTTGGGAATTAGAGAAATTACCAACATTATTTAGGGAAAGCATTCAATTGAATCAAATGAAATTAAAAAACATCTAAAAAAATCTAATTAAATCAAATGAAAGTCAAACACATTCAAACAAAACTATTTGAATCAAATGAAAGTCAAATGCATTCTACAAAGCTAATTGAATCAAACGATAGTCAAACACATACAAACAAAGCTAATTGAATCAAATGAAAGTCAAACACATTCATACAAAGCTAATTGAATCAAATGAAAGTCAAATGCATTCAACAATTATAATTGAATCAAATGAAAGTCAAACACATTCAAACAAAGCTTTTTAGATCAAACGAAAGTCAAATGCATTCAACAAAGCCGATTGAATCAAATAAAAGTCAAACACATTCAAATAAAGCTTTTTGAATCAAATGAAAGTCAAATGCATTCAGCAAACCTAATTAAATCAAATGAAAGTCAAACACATTCAAACAAACCTAATTGAGTCAAATGAAATTCAAACACATTCAAAAAGAGCTAATTGAATCAAATGAAGGTCAAATGCATTCTACAAATCTATGACGAGCAAAATTCTAACAGAGCTTATTGAATCAAATGAAGGTCAAATGCGTTCTACAAATCTAATTAAATCAAATGAAAGTCAAACACATACAAACAAAGCTAATTGAATAAGTTGAAATTCAAAAACATTCGAACAAAATGAAATAAACGTCAAACACATTCAAACAAAGCTTTTTGAATCAAATAAAAGTCAAATGCATTCAATAAAGCTAATTGAATCAAATGAAAGTCAAAAACATCTAAAAAAATCTAATTTAATCAAATGAAAGTCAAACACATTCAAACATAGCTATTTGAATCAAATGAAAGTCAAACACATTCATACAAAACTATTTGAATCAAATGAAAGTCAAATGCATTCTACAAAGCAAATTGAATCAAATGAAAGTCAAACACATTCATACAAACCTATTTGAATCAAATGAAAGTCAAACACATTCTAACAGAGCTAATTGAATCAAATGAAAGTCAAACATATTCAAAAAGAGCATTTTGAATTAAATGAAGGTCAAATGCATTCTACAAATCTAATTGAATCAAATGAAAGTGAAACACATTCAAACAAAGCTAATTGAATCAAATGAAAGTAAAAAACATTCGAATAAAGCCAATTAAATCAAATAAACGTCAAACACATTCAAACAAAACTTTTTCAATGAAATGAAAGTCAAATGTATTCAACAAAGCTAATTGAATCAAATAAAATTCAAAAACATCTTAAAAAATCTAATTAAATCAAATGAGAGTCAAACACATTCAAACAAAACTATTTGAACCAAATGAAAGTCAAATGCTTTCTACAACGCTAATTTAATCAAATGAAAGTCAAATACATTCAAAAAAACATAATTGAATCAAATGAAAGTCAAACACATTCTAACAAAGCTAACTGAATCAAATGAAAGTCAAACACATTCAAAAAGTTCTTTTTGAATCAAATGAAAAACAAATGCATTCTACAAAGCTAATTGAATCAAATGAAAGTCAAACACATTCAAACAAAGCTAATTGAATCCAACATAAGTCAAACACATTCAAACATAGCTTTTTGAATCAAATGAAAGTCAAATGCATTCAACAAAGCAAATTGAATCAAATGAAATTCAATAATATCTAAAAAAATCTAATTAGATCAAATGAAAGTCAAACACATTCAAACAAAACTATTTGAATCAAATGAAATTTAAATGCATTCTACAAAGCTATTTGATTCAAATGAAAGTCAAAAACATTCGAACAATTACAATTGATACAAATGAAAGTCAAACACATTCAAACAAAGCTTTTTAAATCAAACGAAAGTCAAATGCATTCAACAAAGCCGATTGAATCAAATAAAAGTCAAACACATTCAAATAAAGCTTTTTGAATCAAATGAAAGTCAAATGCATTCAGCAAAGCTAATTGAATCAAATTAAAGTCAAACACATTCAAACAAACCTAATTGAATCAAATGAAATTCAAACACATTCAAAAAGAGCTAATTGAATCAAATGAAGGTCAAATGCATTCTACAAATCTATGACGAGCAAAATTCTAACAGAACTTATTGAATCAAATGAAGGTCAAATGCGTTCTACAAATCTAATTAAATCAAATGAAAGTCAAACACATTCAAACAAAACTATTTGAATCAAATGAAAGTCAAATGCATTCTACAAAGCTAATTGAATCAAACGATAGTCAAACACATACAAACAAAGCTAATTGAATCAAATGAAAGTCAAACAAATTCATACAAAGCTAATTGAATCAAATGAAAGTCAAATGCATTCAACAATTATAATTGAATCAAATGAAAGTCAAACACATTCAAACAAAGCTTTTTAGATCAAACGAAAGTCAAATGCATTCAACAAAGCCGATTGAATCAAATAAAAGTCAAACACATTCAAATAAAGCTTTTTGAATCAAATGAAAGTCAAATGCATTCAGCAAACCTAATTAAATCAAATGAAAGTCAAACACATTCAAACAAACCTAATTGAGTCAAATGAAATTCAAACACATTCAAAAAGAGCTAATTGAATCAAATGAAGGTCAAATGCATTCTACAAATCTATGACGAGCAAAATTCTAACAGAGCTTATTGAATCAAATGAAGGTCAAATGCATTCTACAAATCTAATTAAATCAAATGAAAGTCAAACACATACAAACAAAGCTAATTGAATAAGTTGAAATTCAAAAACATTCGAACAAAATGAAATAAACGTCAAACACATTCAAACAAAGCTTTTTGAATCAAATGAAAGTCAAATGCATTCAATAAAGCTAATTGAATCAAATGAAAGTCAAAAACATCTAAAAAAATCTAATTTAATCAAATGAAAGTCAAACACATTCAAACATAGCTATTTGAATCAAATGAAAGTCAAACACATTCATACAAAACTATTTGAATCAAATGAAAGTCAAATGCATTCTACAAAGCAAATTGAATCAAATGAAAGTCAAACACATTCATACAAACCTATTTGAATCAAATGAAAGTCAAACACATTCTAACAGAGCTAATTGAATCAAATGAAAGTCAAACATATTCAAAAAGAGCATTTTGAATTAAATGAAGGTCAAATGCATTCTACAAATCTAATTGAATCAAATGAAAGTGAAACACATTCAAACAAAGCTAATTGAATCAAATGAAAGTAAAAAACATTCGAATAAAGCCAATTAAATCAAATAAACGTCAAACACATTCAAACAAAACTTTTTCAATCAAATGAAAGTCAAATGTATTCAACAAAGCTAATTGAATCAAATAAAATTCAAAACATCTTAAAAAATCTAATTAAATCAAATGAGAGTCAAACACATTCAAACAAAACTATTTGAACCAAATGAAAGTCAAATGCTTTCTACAACGCTAATTTAATCAAAAGAAAGTCAAATACATTCAAAAAAACATAATTGAATCAAATGAAAGTCAAACACATTCTAACAAAGCTAACTGAATCAAATGAAAGTCAAACACATTCAAAAAGTTCTTTTTGAATCAAATGAAAAACAAATGCATTCTACAAAGCTAATTGAATCAAATGAAAGTCAAACACATTCAAACAAAGCTAATTGAATCCAACATAAGTCAAACACATTCAAACATAGCTTTTTGAATCAAATGAAAGTCAAATGCATTCAACAAAGCAAATTGAATCAAATGAAATTCAAAAATATCTAAAAAAATCTAATTAGATCAAATGAAAGTCTAACACATTCAAACAAAACTATTTGAATCAAATGAAATTTAAATGCATTCTACAAAGCTATTTGATTCAAATGAAAGTCAAAAACATTCGAACAATTACAATTGAATCAAATGAAAGTCAAACACATTCAAACAAAGCTTTTTAAATCAAACGAAAGTCAAATGCATTCAACAAAGCCGATTGAATCAAATAAAAGTCAAACACATTCAAATAAAGCTTTTTGAATCAAATGAAAGTCAAATGCATTCTGCAAAGCTAATTGAATCAAATTAAAGTCAAACACATTCAAACAAACCTAATTGAATCAAATGAAATTCAAACACATTCAAAAAGAGCTAATTGAATCAAATGAAGGTCAAATGCATTCTACAAATCTATGACGAGCAAAATTCTAACAGAACTTATTGAATCAAATGAAGGTCAAATGCGTTCTACAAATCTAATTAAATCAAATGAAAGTCAAACACATTCAAACAAAACTATTTGAATCAAATGAAAGTCAAGTGCATTCTACAAAGCAAATTTAATCAAATGAAAGTCAAACACATTCATACAAACCTATTTGAATAAAATGAAAGTCAAACACATTCTAACAGAGCTAATTGAATCTAATGAAAATCAAACACATTCAAAAAGAGCTTTTTGAATTAAATGAAGGTCAAATGCATTCTACAAATCTAATTGTATCAAATGAAAGTGAAACACATTCAAAAAAAGCTAATTGAATCAAATGAAAGTCAAAAACATTCGAATAAAGCCAATTGAATCAAATAAACGTCAAACACATTCAAACAAAGCTTTTTGAATCAAATGAAAGTCAAATGCATTCAACAAAGCTAATTGAATCAAATGAAATACAAAAACAACTAAAAAAATCTAATTAAATCAAATGAAAGTCAAACCCATTCAAACAAAACTATTTGAACCAAATGAAAGTCAAATACATTCTACAAAGCTAATTTAATCAAATGAAAGTTAAATACATTCAAAAAAACCTAATTGAATCAAATGAAAGTCAAACAAATTCTAGCAGAGCTAATTGAATCAAATGAAAGTCAAACACATTAAAAAAGCTCTTTTTGAATCAAATGAAAATCAAATGCATTCTACAAAGCTAATTGAATCAAATGAAAGTCAAACACATTCAAACAAAGCTAATTGAATCCAACGTAAGTAAAACACATTCAAACATAGCTTTTTGAATCAAATGTAAGTCAAATGCATTCAACAAAGCAAATTGAATCAAATGAAATTCAAAAACATCTAAAAAAATCTAATTAAATGAAATGAAAGTCAAACCCATTCAAACAAAACTATTTGAACCAAATGAAAGTCAAATGCATTCTACAAAGCTAATTTAATCAAATGAAAGTTAAATACATTCAAAAAAACCTAATTGAATCAAATGAAAGTCAAACAAATTCTAGCAGAGCTAATTGAATCAAATGAAAGTCAAACACATTCAAAAAGCTCTTTTTGAATCAAATGAAAGTCAAATGCATTCTACAATGCTAATTGAATCAAATGAAAGTCAAACACATTCAAACAAAGCTAATTGAATCCAACGTAAGTAAAACACATTCAAACATAGCTTTTTGAATCAAATGTAAGTCAAATGCATTCAACAAAGCAAATTGAATCAAATGAAATTCAAAAACATCTAAAAAAATTTAATTAGATCAAATGAAAGTCAAACATATTCAAACAAAACTATTTGAATCTAATGAAAGTCAAATGCATTCTACAAAGCTAATTGAATCAAATGAAAGTCAAACACATACAAACAAAGCTAATTGAATCAAATGAAAGTCAAACACATTCAAAAAGAGCTTTTTGAATCATATAAAGGTCAAATGCATGCTACAAAGCTAATTGAATCAAATGAAAGTCAAACACATTCAAACAAAGCTAATTTAATCCAACGTAAGTGAAACACATTCAAACAAAGCTTTTTGAATCAAATGAAAGTCAAATGCATTCAACAAAGCCAATTGAATCAAATAAAAGTAAAACACATTCAAATAAAGCTTTTCGAATCAAATGAAAGTCAAACGCATTCAATAAAGCTAATTGAATCAAATGAAAGTCAAAAACATTCTAACAAAGCTAATTGAATCAAATGTAAGTCAAACACATTCAAATAGAGCTTTTTGAATCAAATGAAAGTCAAATGCATTCAACAAAGCTAATTGAATCAAATGAAAGTAAAAAACATCTAAAAAAATCTAATTAAATCAAATGAAAGTCAAACACATTCAAACAAAGCTATTTGAATCAAATGAAAGTCAAATGCATTCTATAAAGTTAATTGAATCAAATAAAAGTCAAAAACATTCGAACAAATCCATTTGAATCAAATGAAAGTCAAATGCATTCAACAAAGCTAGTTGAATCAAATGGAAGTCAAACACATTCAAACAAAGCTAATTGAATCAAATGAAAGTCAAACACATTCAAACAGAGCTAATTGAATCAAATGAAAGTCAAACACATTCAAAAAGAGCTTTTTGAATCATATGATGGTCAAATGCATTCTACAAAGCTAATTGAATCAAATGAAAGTCAAACACATTCAAACAAAGCTAATTGAATCCAACGTAAGTCAAACACATTGAAACATAGCTTTTTGAATGAAATGAAAGTCAAATGCATTTAACAAAGCTAATTGAATCAAATGAAATTCAAAAACATTTAAAAAAATCTAATTAGATCAAATGAAAGTCAAACACATTCAAACAAAACTATTTGAATCAAATGAAAGTCAAATGCATTTTATAAAGCTATTTGATTCAAATGAAAGTCAAAAACATTCGAACAAATCCAATTGAATCAAATGAAAATGAAACACATTCAAACAAAGCTTTTTGAATCAAATGAAAGTCTAATGCATTCAACAAAGCTAATTGAATCAAATGAAAGTCTAAAACATTCTAACAAATCTAATTGAATCAAATGTAAGTCAAGCACATTCAAACATAGCTTTTTGAATCAAATGAAAGTCAAATGCATTCAACAAAGCTAATTGAATAAAATGAAAGTAAAAAACATCTAAAAAAATCTAATTAAATCAAATAAAAGTCAAACACATTCAAACAAAACTATTAGAATCAAATGAAAGTCAAACACATACAAACAAACCTAATTGAATCAACTGAAATTCAAAAACATCCAAAAAAAATCTAATTAGATCAAATGAAAATCAAACACATTCATAAAAAACTATTTGAATCAAATGAAAGTCAAATGCATTCTACAAAGCTAATTGAATTAAATGAAAGTCAAACACATTGAAACAAAGCTAATTGAATCAAACGTAAGTCAAACACATTCAAACATAGTTTTTTGAACCAAATGAAAGCGAAAAGCATTCAACAAAGATAACTAAATCAAATGAAATTCAAAAACTTCTAAAAAAATCTAATTAAATCGAATGAAAGTCAAACACAATCAAACAAATTTATTTGAATCAAATGAAAGTCAAATGCATTTCACAAAGCTAATTAAATCAAATGAAAGTCAAACACATTCAAACAAAGATAATTGAATCAAATGAAAGTCAAACTTATTCAAACAAAGCTTTTTGAATCAAAAGAAAGTCAAATGCATTTAACAAAGCTAATTGAATAAAATGAAAGTAAAAAATATCTAAAAAAATCTAATTAAATCAAATAAAAGTCAAACACATTCAAACAAAACTATTACAATCAAATGAAAGTCAAACACATACAAACAAACCTAATTGAATCGAGTGCTTTCCCTAAATAATGTTGGAAAATTCTCTAATTCCCAAAATACAGCCACTCTTTTTTTTAATTCCCACTATACCGTCCACGTCAGCTTAGGGGAAAAAATCGGTTTTTTTTTTTATCGGTCCAGCAACAAACCGCTACTTGAAGTAGCGGTGTTTTGAGTATAAACCGCTACTTCAAGTAGCGGTTTCAATTTCATACACCGCTACTTGAAGTAGCGGTTTACACATGAACACCGCTACTTCAAGTAGCGGTTTGCTGTAAATTTTTTAAAAAAAAAATCAGTAAGGAGAAGGGGAAAGTGATCGCCACAACTTACCGTAGCTCCACCCACCACCACCCCACGTAACACCGTACCCACCCACCCTGTCTACCTTGACCACCACCAACAATATAAAATAAAAAATAAAAAAAAAAACAGAAAATCCAAAAAATAGAAAACCGTCTACCTTGACCACCACCACCACAACCCAGTACCCCCACCTTAACCCACCCAAATCCAGATCTACCACCCAAACACACCCAAACCAAACCCAGATTTACAACCTTAACCAAACAACCACCCAAAAATTAAAAAAAATACCTTAACACCGAAATTGAATGTTAATTTCTCATCGAATTTGGTTTAATACGGCCAAATTCGATCATGAAACATCTAGATCTAGAGGTTTCATGGTCGAATTTGACCATAATAACCATGCGACGCCGGCGAGAAGGAAGACATACAGCACCTCCAAGGAGTGTAGGTTGCTTAGTGGTGGTGTTGGTTGCGCAGCCTACCATATTTCTCGCAATTTCTAGGCTTCAATTTAACCCACGCTCCCCAATTTCATTGATATCAGAGCTTCATTATTCCTTCAACTTTCCAATCAATTATATAATCTCATCTTTATTTCTTTAAACCCTCCAAAACCCACCTTTAATTTCATCCCAAAAATTGGAAAACCAAGTATTTCTGCTTGAACAATGAAAGAAGAAATCGAAAAACCCAGAAAATTGAAGTTTTCTAATGAAAATCAGCCACCAAAGAATGTAAAAAGGAGAAGAGAGGAGAAGTGAGAAGGAGAAGAGAAGAGAAGAGAAATGACAGAATGGCGGAGGAGAGAGAAGGAGGGAGGAGAGAGAAGGAAAGAGGAGAGGAGGAAAGAGGAGTTCAAAGAGGAGAGGAGAAGGGAAAAGTGAATTTGTAAATACAAACCGCTATTTCAAATAGCGGTTTCTAATAAGAAAACCGCTACTTCAAGTAGCGGTTTTATTCAGTATACCGCTACTTCAAGTAGCGGTTTGTAAAAAAAATCGGTTTAAAAAAAATTCCCACTGAACCGGTGATGTGGAAGGTATGGTGGGAATAAAAAAAAAAGTGGTTGTATTTTGGGAATTAGAGAAATTACCAACATTATTTAGGGAAAGCATTCAATTGAATCAAATGAAATTAAAAAACATCTAAAAAAATCTAATTAAATCAAATGAAAGTCAAACACATTCAAACAAAACTATTTGAATCAAATGAAAGTCAAATGCATTCTACAAAGCTAATTGAATCAAACGATAGTCAAACACATACAAACAAAGCTAATTGAATCAAATGAAAGTCAAACACATTCATACAAAGCTAATTGAATCAAATGAAAGTCAAATGCATTCAACAATTATAATTGAATCAAATGAAAGTCAAACACATTCAAACAAAGCTTTTTAGATCAAACGAAAGTCAAATGCATTCAACAAAGCCGATTGAATCAAATAAAAGTCAAACACATTCAAATAAAGCTTTTTGAATCAAATGAAAGTCAAATGCATTCAGCAAACCTAATTAAATCAAATGAAAGTCAAACACATTCAAACAAACCTAATCGAGTCAAATGAAATTCAAACACATTCAAAAAGAGCTAATTGAATCAAATGAAGGTCAAATGCATTCTACAAATCTATGACGAGCAAAATTCTAACAGAGCTTATTGAATCAAATGAAGGTCAAATGCGTTCTACAAATCTAATTAAATCAAATGAAAGTCAAACACATACAAACAAAGCTAATTGAATAAGTTGAAATTCAAAAACATTCGAACAAAATGAAATAAACGTCAAACACATTCAAACAAAGCTTTTTGAATCAAATGAAAGTCAAATGCATTCAATAAAGCTAATTGAATCAAATGAAAGTAAAAAACATCTAAAAAAATCTAATTTAATCAAATGAAAGTCAAACACATTCAAACATAGCTATTTGAATCAAATGAAAGTCAAACACATTCATACAAAACTATTTGAATCAAATGAAAGTCAAATGCATTCTACAAAGCAAATTGAATCAAATGAAAGTCAAACACATTCATACAAACCTATTTGAATCAAATGAAAGTCAAACACATTCTAACAGAGCTAATTGAATCAAATGAAAGTCAAACATATTCAAAAAGAGCATTTTGAATTAAATGAAGGTCAAATGCATTCTACAAATCTAATTGAATCAAATGAAAGTGAAACACATTCAAACAAAGCTAATTGAATCAAATGAAAGTAAAAAACATTCGAATAAAGCCAATTAAATTAAATAAACGTCAAACACATTCAAACAAAACTTTTTCAATCAAATGAAAGTCAAATGTATTCAACAAAGCTAATTGAATCAAATAAAATTCAAAAACATCTTAAAAAATCTAATTAAATCAAATGAGAGTCAAACACATTCAAACAAAACTATTTGAACCAAATGAAAGTCAAATGCTTTCTACAACGCTAATTTAATCAAATGAAAGTCAAATACATTCAAAAAAACATAATTGAATCAAATGAAAGTCAAACACATTCTAACAAAGCTAATTGAATCAAATGAAAGTCAAACACATTCAAAAAGTTCTTTTAGAATCAAATGAAAAACAAATGCATTCTACAAAGCTAATTGAATCAAATGAAAGTCAAACACATTCAAACAAAGCTAATTCAATCCAACATATGTCAAACACATTCAAACATAGCTTTTTAAATCAAATGAAAGTCAAATGCATTCAACAAAGCAAATTGAATCAAATGAAATTCAAAAATATCTAAAAAAATCTAATTAGATCAAATGAAAGTCAAACACATTCAAACAAAACTATTTGAATCAAATGAAATTTAAATGCATTCTACAAAGCTATTTGATTCAAATGAAAGTCAAAAACATTCGAACAATAACAATTGAATCAAATGAAAGTCAAACACATTCAAACAAAGCTTTTTAAATCAAACGAAAGTCAAATGCATTCAACAAAGCCGATTGAATCAAATAAAAGTCAAACACATTCAAATAAAGCTTTTTGAATCAAATGAAAGTCAAATGCATTCAGCAAAGCTAATTGAATCAAATTAAAGTCAAACACATTCAAACAAACCTAATTGAATCAAATGAAATTCAAACACATTCAAAAAGAGCTAATTGAATCAAATGAAGGTCAAATGCATTCTACAAATCTATGACGAGCAAAATTCTAACAGAACTTATTGAATCAAATGAAGGTCAAATGCGTTCTACAAATCTAATTAAATCAAATGAAAGTCAAACACATTCAAACAAAACTATTTGAATCAAATGAAAGTCAAATGCATTCTACAAAGCTAATTGAATCAAACGATAGTCAAACACATACAAACAAAGCTAATTGAATCAAATGAAAGTCAAACACATTCATACAAAGCTAATTGAATCAAATGAAAGTCAAATGCATTCAACAATTATAATTGAATCAAATGAAAGTCAAACACATTCAAACAAAGCTTTTTAGATCAAACGAAAGTCAAATGCATTCAACAAAGCCGATTGAATCAAATAAAAGTCAAACACATTCAAATAAAGCTTTTTGAATCAAATGAAAGTCAAATGCATTCAGCAAACCTAATTAAATCAAATGAAAGTCAAACACATTCAAACAAACCTAATTGAGTCAAATGAAATTCAAACACATTCAAAAAGAGCTAATTGAATCAAATGAAGGTCAAATGCATTCTACAAATCTATGACGAGCAAAATTCTAACAGAGCTTATTGAATCAAATGAAGGTCAAATGCATTCTACAAATCTAATTAAATCAAATGAAAGTCAAACACATACAAACAAAGCTAATTGAATAAGTTGAAATTCAAAAACATTCGAACAAAATGAAATAAACGTCAAACACATTCAAACAAAGCTTTTTGAATCAAATGAAAGTCAAATGCATTCAATAAAGCTAATTGAATCAAATGAAAGTCAAAAACATCTAAAAAAATCTAATTTAATCAAATGAAAGTCAAACACATTCAAACATAGCTATTTGAATCAAATGAAAGTCAAACACATTCATACAAAACTATTTGAATCAAATGAAAGTCAAATGCATTCTACAAAGCAAATTGAATCAAATGAAAGTCAAACACATTCATACAAACCTATTTGAATCAAATGAAAGTCAAACACATTCTAACAGAGCTAATTGAATCAAATGAAAGTCAAACATATTCAAAAAGAGCATTTTGAATTAAATGAAGGTCAAATGCATTCTACAAATCTAATTGAATCAAATGAAAGTGAAACACATTCAAACAAAGCTAATTGAATCAAATGAAAGTAAAAAACATTCGAATAAAGCCAATTAAATCAAATAAACGTCAAACACATTCAAACAAAAATTTTTCAATCAAATGAAATTCAAATGTATTCAACAAAGCTAATTGAATCAAATAAAATTCAAAACATCTTAAAAAATCTAATTAAATCAAATGAGAGTCAAACACATTCAAACAAAACTATTTGAACCAAATGAAAGTCAAATGCTTTCTACAACGCTAATTTAATCAAATGAAAGTCAAATACATTCAAAAAAACATAATTGAATCAAATGAAAGTCAAACACATTCTAACAAAGCTAACTGAATCAAATGAAAGTCAAACACATTCAAAAAGTTCTTTTTGAATCAAATGAAAAACAAATGCATTCTACAAAGCTAATTGAATCAAATGAAAGTCAAACACATTCAAACAAAGCTAATTGAATCCAACATAAGTCAAACACATTCAAACATAGCTTTTTGAATCAAATGAAAGTCAAATGCATTCAACAAAGCAAATTGAATCAAATGAAATTCAAAAATATCTAAAAAAATCTAATTAGATCAAATGAAAGTCAAACACATTCAAACAAAACTATTTGAATCAAATGAAATTTAAATGCATTCTACAAAGCTATTTGATTCAAATGAAAGTCAAAAACATTCGAACAATTACAATTGAATCAAATGAAAGTCAAACACATTCAAACAAAGCTTTTTAAATCAAACGAAAGTCAAATGCATTCAACAAAGCCGATTGAATCAAATAAAAGTCAAACACATTCAAATAAAGCTTTTTGAATCAAATGAAAGTCAAATGCATTCAGCAAAGCTAATTGAATCAAATTAAAGTCAAACACATTCAAACAAACCTAATTGAATCAAATGAAATTCAAACACATTCAAAAAGAGCTAATTGAATCAAATGAAGGTCAAATGCATTCTACAAATCTATGACGAGCAAAATTCTAACAGAACTTATTGAATCAAATGAAGGTCAAATGCGTTCTACAAATCTAATTAAATCAAATGAAAGTCAAACACATTCAAACAAAACTATTTGAATCAAATGAAAGTCAAGTGCATTCTACAAAGCAAATTTAATCAAATGAAAGTCAAACACATTCATACAAACCTATTTGAATAAAATGAAAGTCAAACACATTCTAACAGAGCTAATTGAATCTAATGAAAATCAAACACATTCAAAAAGAGCTTTTTGAATTAAATGAAGGTCAAATGCATTCTACAAATCTAATTGTATCAAATGAAAGTGAAACACATTCAAAAAAAGCTAATTGAATCAAATGAAAGTCAAAAACATTCGAATAAAGCCAATTGAATCAAATAAACGTCAAACACATTCAAACAAAGCTTTTTGAATCAAATGAAAGTCAAATGCATTCAACAAAGCTAATTGAATCAAATGAAATACAAAAACAACTAAAAAAATCTAATTAAATCAAATGAAAGTCAAACCCATTCAAACAAAACTATTTGAACCAAATGAAAGTCATATACATTCTACAAAGCTAATTTAATCAAATGAAAGTTAAATACATTCAAAAAAACCTAATTGAATCAAATGAAAGTCAAACAAATTCTAGCAGAGCTAATTGAATCAAATGAAAGTCAAACACATTAAAAAAGCTCTTTTTGAATCAAATGAAAATCAAATGCATTCTACAAAGCTAATTGAATCAAATGAAAGTCAAACACATTCAAACAAAGCTAATTGAATCCAACGTAAGTAAAACACATTCAAACATAGCGTTTTGAATCAAATGTAAGTCAAATGCATTCAACAAAGCAAATTGAATCAAATGAAATTCAAAAACATCTAAAAAAATATAATTAAATCAAATGAAAGTCAAACCCATTCAAACAAAACTATTTGAACCAAATGAAAGTCAAATGCATTCTACAAAGCTAATTTAATCAAATGAAAGTTAAATACATTCAAAAAAACCTAATTGAATCAAATGAAAGTCCAACAAATTCTAGCAGAGCTAATTGAATCAAATGAAAGTCAAACACATTCAAAAAGCTCTTTTTGAATCAAATGAAAGTCAAATGCATTCTACAATGCTAATTGAATCAAATGAAAGTCAAACACATTCAAACAAAGCTAATTGAATCCAACGTAAGTAAAACACATTCAAACATAGCTTTTTGAATCAAATGTAAGTCAAATGCATTCAACAAAGCAAATTGAATCAAATGAAATTCAAAAACATCTAAAAAAATTTAATTAGATCAAATGAAAGTCAAACATATTCAAACAAAACTATTTGAATCTAATGAAAGTCAAATGCATTCTACAAAGCTAATTGAATCAAATGAAAGTCAAACACATACAAACAAAGCTAATTGAATCAAATGAAAGTCAAACACATTCAAAAAGAGCTTTTTGAATCATATAAAGGTCAAATGCATGCTACAAAGCTAATTGAATCAAATGAAAGTCAAACACATTCAAACAAAGCTAATTTAATCCAACTTAAGTGAAACACATTCAAACAAAGCTTTTTGAATCAAATGAAAGTCAAATGCATTCAACAAAGCCAATTGAATCAAATAAAAGTAAAACACATTCAAATAAAGCTTTTCGAATCAAATGAAAGTCAAACGCATTCAATAAAGCTAATTGAATCAAATGAAAGTCAAAAACATTCTAACAAAGCTAATTGAATCAAATGTAAGTCAAACACATTCAAATAGAGCTTTTTGAATCAAATGAAAGTCAAATGCATTCAACAAAGCTAATTGAATCAAATGAAAGTAAAAAACATCTAAAAAAATCTAATTAAATCAAATGAAAGTCAAACACATTCAAACAAAGCTATTTGAATCAAATGAAAGTCAAATGCATTCTATAAAGTTAATTGAATCAAATAAAAGTCAAAAACATTCGAACAAATCCATTTGAATCAAATGAAAGTCAAATGCATTCAACAAAGCTAGTTGAATCAAATGGAAGTCAAACACATTCAAACAAAGCTAATTGAATCAAATGAAAGTCAAACACATTCAAACAGAGCTAATTGAATCAAATGAAAGTCAAACACATTCAAAAAGAGCTTTTTGAATCATATGATGGTCAAATGCATTCTACAAAGCTAATTGAATCAAATGAAAGTCAAACACATTCAAACAAAGCTAATTGAATCCAACGTAAGTCAAACACATTGAAACATAGCTTTTTGAATGAAATGAAAGTCAAATGCATTTAACAAAGCTAATTGAATCAAATGAAATTCAAAAACATTTAAAAAAATCTAATTAGATCAAATGAAAGTCAAACACATTCAAACAAAACTATTTGAATCAAATGAAAGTCAAATGCATTTTATAAAGCTATTTGATTCAAATGAAAGTCAAAAACATTCGAACAAATCCAATTGAATCAAATGAAAATGAAACACATTCAAACAAAGCTTTTTGAATCAAATGAAAGTCTAATGCATTCAACAAAGCTAATTGAATCAAATGAAAGTCTAAAACATTCTAACAAATCTAATTGAATCAAATGTAAGTCAAGCACATTCAAACATAGCTTTTTGAATCAAATGAAAGTCAAATGCATTCAACAAAGCTAATTGAATAAAATGAAAGTAAAAAACATCTAAAAAAATCTAATTAAATCAAATAAAAGTCAAACACATTCAAACAAAACTATTAGAATCAAATGAAAGTCAAACACATACAAACAAACCTAATTGAATCAACTGAAATTCAAAAACATCCAAAAAAAATCTAATTAGATCAAATGAAAATCAAACACATTCATAAAAAACTATTTGAATCAAATGAAAGTCAAATGCATTCTACAAAGCTAATTGAATTAAATGAAAGTCAAACACATTGAAACAAAGCTAATTGAATCAAACGTAAGTCAAACACATTCAAACATAGTTTTTTGAACCAAATGAAAGCGAAAAGCATTCAACAAAGATAACTAAATCAAATGAAATTCAAAAACTTCTAAAAAAATCTAATTAAATCGAATGAAAGTCAAACACAATCAAACAAATTTATTTGAATCAAATGAAAGTCAAATGCATTTCACAAAGCTAATTAAATCAAATGAAAGTCAAACACATTCAAACAAAGATAATTGAATCAAATGAAAGTCAAACTTATTCAAACAAAGCTTTTTGAATCAAAAGAAAGTCAAATGCATTTAACAAAGCTAATTGAATAAAATGAAAGTAAAAAATATCTAAAAAAATCTAATTAAATCAAATAAAAGTCAAACACATTCAAACAAAACTATTACAATCAAATGAAAGTCAAACACATACAAACAAACCTAATTGAATCGAGTGCTTTCCCTAAATAATGTTGGAAAATTCTCTAATTCCCAAAATACAGCCACTCTTTTTTTTAATTCCCACTATACCGTCCACGTCAGCTTAGGGGAAAAAATCGGTTTTTTTTTTATCGGTCCAGCAACAAACCGCTACTTGAAGTAGCGGTGTTTTGAGTATAAACCGCTACTTCAAGTAGCGGTTTCAATTTCATACACCGCTACTTGAAGTAGCGGTTTACACATGAACACCGCTACTTCAAGTAGCGGTTTGCTGTAAATTTTTTAAAAAAAAAATCAGTAAGGAGAAGGGGAAAGTGATCGCCACAACTTACCGTAGCTCCACCCACCACCACCCCACGTAACACCGTACCCACCCACCCTGTCTACCTTGACCACCACCAACAATATAAAATAAAAAATAAAAAAAAAAACAGAAAATCCAAAAAATAGAAAACCGTCTACCTTGACCACCACCACCACAACCCAGTACCCCCACCTTAACCCACCCAAATCCAGATCTACCACCCAAACACACCCAAACCAAACCCAGATTTACAACCTTAACCAAACAACCACCCAAAAATTAAAAAAAAAATACCTTAACACCGAAATTGAATGTTAATTTCTCATCGAATTTGGTTTAATACGGCCAAATTCGATCATGAAACATCTAGATCTAGAGGTTTCATGGTCGAATTTGACCATAATAACCATGCGACGCCGGCGAGAAGGAAGACATACAGCACCTCCAAGGAGTGTAGGTTGCTTAGTGGTGGTGTTGGTTGCGCAGCCTACCATATTTCTCGCAATTTCTAGGCTTCAATTTAACCCACGCTCCCCAATTTCATTGATATCAGAGCTTCATTATTCCTTCAACTTTCCAATCAATTATATAATCTCATCTTTATTTCTTTAAACCCTCCAAAACCCACCTTTAATTTCATCCCAAAAATTGGAAAACCAAGTATTTCTGCTTGAACAATGAAAGAAGAAATCGAAAAACCCAGAAAATTGAAGTTTTCTAATGAAAATCAGCCACCAAAGAATGTAAAAAGGAGAAGAGAGGAGAAGTGAGAAGGAGAAGAGAAGAGAAGAGAAATGATAGAATGGCGGAGGAGAGAGAAGGAGGGAGGAGAGAGAAGGAAAGAGGAGAGGAGGAAAGAGGAGTTCAAAGAGGAGAGGAGAAGGGAAAAGTGAATTTGTAAATACAAACCGCTATTTCAAATAGCGGTTTCTAATAAGAAAACCGCTACTTCAAGTAGCGGTTTTATTCAGTATACCGCTACTTCAAGTAGCGGTTTGTAAAAAAAATCGGTTTAAAAAAAATTCCCACTGAACCGGTGATGTGGAAGGTATGGTGGGAATAAAAAAAAAAGTGGTTGTATTTTGGGAATTAGAGAAATTACCAACATTATTTAGGGAAAGCATTCAATTGAATCAAATGAAATTAAAAAACATCTAAAAAAATCTAATTAAATCAAATGAAAGTCAAACACATTCAAACAAAACTATTTGAATCAAATGAAAGTCAAATGCATTCTACAAAGCTAATTGAATCAAACGATAGTCAAACACATACAAACAAAGCTAATTGAATCAAATGAAAGTCAAACACATTCATACAAAGCTAATTGAATCAAATGAAAGTCAAATGCATTCAACAATTATAATTGAATCAAATGAAAGTCAAACACATTCAAACAAAGCTTTTTAGATCAAACGAAAGTCAAATGCATTCAACAAAGCCGATTGAATCAAATAAAAGTCAAACACATTCAAATAAAGCTTTTTGAATCAAATGAAAGTCAAATGCATTCAGCAAACCTAATTAAATCAAATGAAAGTCAAACACATTCAAACAAACCTAATTGAGTCAAATGAAATTCAAACACATTCAAAAAGAGCTAATTGAATCAAATGAAGGTCAAATGCATTCTACAAATCTATGACGAGCAAAATTCTAACAGAGCTTATTGAATCAAATGAAGGTCAAATGCGTTCTACAAATCTAATTAAATCAAATGAAAGTCAAACACATACAAACAAAGCTAATTGAATAAGTTGAAATTCAAAAACATTCGAACAAAATGAAATAAACGTCAAACACATTCAAACAAAGCTTTTTGAATCAAATGAAAGTCAAATGCATTCAATAAAGCTAATTGAATCAAATGAAAGTCAAAAACATCTAAAAAAATCTAATTTAATCAAATGAAAGTCAAACACATTCAAACATAGCTATTTGAATCAAATGAAAGTCAAACACATTCATACAAAACTATTTGAATCAAATGAAAGTCAAATGCATTCTACAAAGCAAATTGAATCAAATGAAAGTCAAACACATTCATACAAACCTATTTGAATCAAATGAAAGTCAAACACATTCTAACAGAGCTAATTGAATCAAATGAAAGTCAAACATATTCAAAAAGAGCATTTTGAATTAAATGAAGGTCAAATGCATTCTACAAATCTAATTGAATCAAATGAAAGTGAAACACATTCAAACAAAGCTAATTGAATCAAATGAAAGTAAAAAACATTCGAATAAAGCCAATTAAATTAAATAAACGTCAAACACATTCAAACAAAACTTTTTCAATCAAATGAAAGTCAAATGTATTCAACAAAGCTAATTGAATCAAATAAAATTCAAAAACATCTTAAAAAATCTAATTAAATCAAATGAGAGTCAAACACATTCAAACAAAACTATTTGAACCAAATGAAAGTCAAATGCTTTCTACAACGCTAATTTAATCAAATGAAAGTCAAATACATTCAAAAAAACATAATTGAATCAAATGAAAGTCAAACACATTCTAACAAAGCTAATTGAATCAAATGAAAGTCAAACACATTCAAAAAGTTCTTTTAGAATCAAATGAAAAACAAATGCATTCTACAAAGCTAATTGAATCAAATGAAAGTCAAACACATTCAAACAAAGCTAATTCAATCCAACATATGTCAAACACATTCAAACATAGCTTTTTAAATCAAATGAAAGTCAAATGCATTCAACAAAGCAAATTGAATCAAATGAAATTCAAAAATATCTAAAAAAATCTAATTAGATCAAATGAAAGTCAAACACATTCAAACAAAACTATTTGAATCAAATGAAATTTAAATGCATTCTACAAAGCTATTTGATTCAAATGAAAGTCAAAAACATTCGAACAATAACAATTGAATCAAATGAAAGTCAAACACATTCAAACAAAGCTTTTTAAATCAAACGAAAGTCAAATGCATTCAACAAAGCCGATTGAATCAAATAAAAGTCAAACACATTCAAATAAAGCTTTTTGAATCAAATGAAAGTCAAATGCATTCAGCAAAGCTAATTGAATCAAATTAAAGTCAAACACATTCAAACAAACCTAATTGAATCAAATGAAATTCAAATACATTCAAAAAGTGCTAATTGAATCAAATGAAGGTCAAATGCATTCTACAAATCTATGACGAGCAAAATTCTAACAGAGCTTATTGAATCAAATGAAGGTCAAATGCGTTCTACAAATCTAATAAAATCAAATGAAAGTCAAACACATTCAAACAAAACTATTTGAATCAAATGAAAGTCAAGTGCATTCTACAAAGCAAATTTAATCAAATGAAAGTCAAACACATTCATACAAACCTATTTGAATAAAATGAAAGTCAAACACATTCTAACAGAGCTAATTGAATCTAATGAAAATCAAACACATTCAAAAAGAGCTTTTTGAATTAAATGAAGGTCAAATGCATTCTACAAATCTAATTGTATCAAATGAAAGTGAAACACATTCAAAAAAAGCTAATTGAATCAAATGAAAGTCAAAAACATTCGAATAAAGCCAATTGAATCAAATAAACGTCAAACACATTCAAACAAAGCTTTTTGAATCAAATGAAAGTCAAATGCATTCAACAAAGCTAATTGAATCAAATGAAATTCAAAAACAACTAAAAAAATCTAATTAAATCAAATGAAAGTCAAACCCATTCAAACAAAATTATTTGAACCAAAATGAAAGTCAAATGCATTCTACAAATCTAATTTAATCAAATGAAAGTTAAATAGATTCAAAAAAACCTAACTGAATCAAATGAAAGTCAAACAAATTCTAGCAGAGCTAATTGAATCAAATGAAAGTCAAACACATTCAAAAAGCTCTTTTTGAATCAAATGAAAGTCAAATGCATTCTACAAAGCTAATTGAATCAAATGAAAGTCAAACACATTCAAACAAAGCTAATTGAATCCAATGTAAGTAAAACACATTCAAACATAGCTTTTTGAATCAAATGTAAGTCAAATGCATTCAACAAAGCAAATTGAATCAAATGAAATTCAAAAACATCTAAAAAAATCTAATTAAATCAAATGAAAGTCAAACCCATTCAAACAAAACTATTTGAACCAAATGAAAGTCAAATGCATTCTACAAAGCTAATTTAATCAAATGAAAGTTAAATACATTCAAAAAAACCTAATTGAATCAAATGAAAGTCAAACAAATTCTAGCAGAGCTAATTGAATCAAATGAAAGTCAAACACATTCAAAAAGCTCTTTTTGAATCAAATGAAAGTCAAATGCATTCTACAAAGCTAATTGAATCAAATGAAAGTCAAACACATTCAAACAAAGCTAATTGAATCCAACGTAAGTAAAACACATTCAAACATAGCTTTTTGAATCAAATGTAAGTCAAATGCATACAACAAAGCAAATTGAATCAAATGAAATTCAAAAACATCTAAAAAAATTTAATTAGATCAAATGAAAGTCAAACATATTCAAACAAAACTATTTGAATCTAATGAAAGTCAAATGCATTCTACAAAGCTAATTGAATCAAATGAAAGTCAAACACATACAAACAAAGCTAATTAAATCAAATGAAAGTCAAACACATTCAAAAAGAGCTTTTTGAATCATATGAAGGTCAAATGCATGCTACAAAGCTAATTGAATCAAATGAAAGTCAAACACATTCAAACAAAGCTAATTTAATCCAACGTAAGTGAAACACATTCAAACAAAGCTTTTTTAATCAAATGAAAGTCAAATGCATTCAACAAAGCCAATTGAATCAAATAAAAGTAAAACACATTCAAATAAAGCTTTTCGAATCAAATGAAAGTCAAATGCATTCAATAAAGCTAATTGAATCAAATGAAAGTCAAAAACATTCTAACAAAGCTAATTGAATCAAATGTAAGTCAAACACATTCAAATAGAGCTTTTTGAATCAAATGAAAGTCAAATGCATTCAACAAAGCTAATTGAATCAAATGAAAGTAAAAAACATCTAAAAAAATCTAATTAAATCAAATGAAAGTCAAACACATTCAAACAAAGCTATTTGAATCAAATGAAAGTCAAATGCATTCTATAAAGTTAATTGAATCAAATAAAAGTCAAAAACATTCGAACAAATCCATTTGAATCAAATGAAAGTCAAATGCATTCAACAAAGCTAGTTGAATCAAATGGAAGTCAAACACATTCAAATAAAGCTAATTGAATCAAATGAAAGTCAAACACATTCAAACAGAGCTAATTGAATCAAATGAAAGTCAAACACATTCAAAAAGAGCTTTTTGAATCATATGATGGTCAAATGCATTCTACAAAGCTAATTGAATCAAATGAAAGTCAAACACAATCAAACAAAGCTAATTGAATCCAACGTAAGTCAAACACATTGAAACATAGCTTTTTGAATGAAATGAAAGTCAAATGCATTTAACAAAGCTAATTGAATCAAATGAAATTCAAAAACATTTAAAAAAATCTAATTAGATCAAATGAAAGTCAAACACATTCAAACAAAACTATTTGAATCAAATGAAAGTCAAATGCATTTTACAAAGCTATTTGATTCAAATGAAAGTCAAAAACATTCGAACAAATCCAATTGAATCAAATGAAAATGAAACACATTCAAACAAAGCTTTTTGAATCAAATGAAAGTCTAATGCATTCAACAAAGCTAATTGAATCAAATGAAAGTCTAAAACATTCTAACAAATCTAATTGAATCAAATGTAAGTCAAGCACATTCAAACATAGCTTTTTGAATCAAATGAAAGTCAAATGCATTCAAAAAGCTAATTGAATCAAATGACATTAAAAAACATCTAAAAAAATATAATTAAATCAAATGAAAGTCAAACACATTCAAACAAAACTATTTGAATCAAATGAAAGTCAAATGCATTCTACAAAGCAAATTTAATCAAATGAAAGTCAAACACATTCATACAAACTTATTTGAATCAAATGAAAGTCAAACACATTCTAACAGGGCTAATTGAATCTAATGAAAGTCAAACACATTCAAAAAGAGCTTTTTGAATTAAATGAAGGTCAAATGCATTCTACAAATCTAATTGAATCAAATGAAAGTGAAACACATTCAAACAAAGCTAATTGAATCAAATGAAAGTAAAAAACATTCGAATAAAGCCAATTGAATCAAATAAACGTCAAACACATTCAAACAAAACTTTTTCAATCAAATGAATGTCAAATGCATTCAACAAAGCTAATTGAATCAAATGAAATTCAAAAACATCTTAAAAAATCTAATTAAATCAAATGAAAGTCAAACACATTCAAACAAATCTATTTGAACCAAATGAAAGTCAAATGCTTTCTACAACGCTAATTTAATCAAATGAAAGTCAAATACATTCAAAAAAACCTAATTGAATCAAATGAAAGTCAAACACATTCTAACAGAGCTAATTGAATCAAATGAAAGTCAAACACATTCAAAAAGCTCTTTTTGAATCAAATGAAAAACAAATGCATTCTACAAAGCTAATTGAATCAAATGAAAGTCAAACACATTCAAACAAAGCTAATTGAATCCAACGTAAGTCAAACACATTCAAACATAGCTTTTTGAATCAAATGAAAATCAAATGCATTCAACAAAGCAAATTGAATCAAATGAAATTCAAAAACATCTAAAAAAATCTAATTAAATCAAATGAAAGTCAAACCCATTCAAACAAAACTATTTGAACCAAATGAAAGTCAAATGCATTCTACAAAGCTAATTTAATCAAATGAAAGTTAAATACATTCAAAAAAACCTAATTGAATCAAATGAAAGTCAAACAAATTCTAGCAGAGCTAATTGAATCAAATGAAAGTCAAACACATTCAAAAAGCTCTTTTTGAATCAAATGAAAGTCAAATGCATTTGACAAAGCTAATTGAATCAAATGAAAGTCAAACACATTCAAACAAAGCTAATTGAATCCAACGTAAGTAAAACACATTCAAACATAGCTTTTTGAATCAAATGTAAGTCAAATGCATTCAACAAAGCAAATTGAATCAAATGAAATTCAAAAACATCTAAAAAAATTTAATTAGATCAATTGAAAGTCAAACATATTCAAACAAAACTATTTGAATCTAATGAAAGTCAAATGCATTCTACAAAGCTAATTGAATCAAATGAAAGTCAAACACATACAAACAAAGCTAATTGAATCAAATGAAAGTCAAACACATTCAAAAAGAGCTTTTTGAATCATATGAAGGTCAAATGCATGCTACAAAGCTAATTGAATCAAATGAAAGTCAAACACATTCAAACAAAGCTAATTTAATCCAACGTAAGTGAAACACATTCAAACAAAGCTTTTTGAATCAAATGAAAGTCAAATGCATTCAACAAAGCCAATTGAATCAAATAAAAGTAAAACACATTCAAATAAAGCTTTTCGAATCAAATGAAAGTCAAATGCATTCAATAAAGCTAATTGAATCAAATGAAAGTCAAAAACATTCTAACAAAGCTAATTGAATCAAATGTAAGTCAAACACATTCAAATAGAGCTTTTTGAATCAAATGAAAGTCAAATGCATTCAACAAAGCTAATTGAATCAAATGAAAGTAAAAAACATCTAAAAAAATCTAATTAAATCAAATGAAAGTCAAACACATTCAAACAAAGCTATTTGAATCAAATGAAAGTCAAATGCATTCTATAAAGTTAATTGAATCAAATAAAAGTCAAAAACATTCGAACAAATCCATTTGAATCAAATGAAAGTCAAATGCATTCAACAAAGCTAGTTGAATCAAATGGAAGTCAAACACATTCAAACAAAGCTAATTGAATCAAATGAAAGTCAAACACATTCAAACAGAGCTAATTGAATCAAATGAAAGTCAAACACATTCAAAAAGAGCTTTTTGAATCATATGATGGTCAAATGCATTCTACAAAGCTAATTGAATCAAATGAAAGTCAAACACATTCAAACAAAGCTAATTGAATCCAACGTAAGTCAAACACATTGAAACATAGCTTTTTGAATGAAATGAAAGTCAAATGCATTTAACAAAGCTAATTGAATCAAATGAAATTCAAAAACATTTAAAAAAATCTAATTAGATCAAATGAAAGTCAAACACATTCAAACAAAACTATTTGAATCAAATGAAAGTCAAATGCATTTTACAAAGCTATTTGATTCAAATGAAAGTCAAAAACATTCGAACAAATCCAATTGAATCAAATGAAAATGAAACACATTCAAACAAAGCTTTTTGAATCAAATGAAAGTCTAATGCATTCAACAAAGCTAATTGAATCAAATGAAAGTCTAAAACATTCTAACAAATCTAATTGAATCAAATGTAAGTCAAGCACATTCAAACATAGCTTTTTGAATCAAATGAAAGTCAAATGCATTCAAAAAGCTAATTGAATCAAATGACATTAAAAAACATCTAAAAAAATATAATTAAATCAAATGAAAGTCAAACACATTCAAACAAAACTATTTGAATCAAATGAAAGTCAAATGCATTCTACAAAGCAAATTTAATCAAATGAAAGTCAAACACATTCATACAAACTTATTTGAATCAAATGAAAGTCAAACACATTCTAACAGGGCTAATTGAATCTAATGAAAGTCAAACACATTCAAAAAGAGCTTTTTGAATTAAATGAAGGTCAAATGCATTCTACAAATCTAATTGAATCAAATGAAAGTGAAACACATTCAAACAAAGCTAATTGAATCAAATGAAAGTAAAAAACATTCGAATAAAGCCAATTGAATCAAATAAACGTCAAACACATTCAAACAAAACTTTTTCAATCAAATGAATGTCAAATGCATTCAACAAAGCTAATTGAATCAAATGAAATTCAAAAACATCTTAAAAAATCTAATTAAATCAAATGAAAGTCAAACACATTCAAACAAATCTATTTGAACCAAATGAAAGTCAAATGCTTTCTACAACGCTAATTTAATCAAATGAAAGTCAAATACATTCAAAAAAACCTAATTGAATCAAATGAAAGTCAAACACATTCTAACAGAGCTAATTGAATCAAATGAAAGTCAAACACATTCAAAAAGCTCTTTTTGAATCAAATGAAAAACAAATGCATTCTACAAAGCTAATTGAATCAAATGAAAGTCAAACACATTCAAACAAAGCTAATTGAATCCAACGTAAGTCAAACACATTCAAACATAGCTTTTTGAATCAAATGAAAATCAAATGCATTCAACAAAGCAAATTGAATCAAATGAAATTCAAAAACATCTAAAAAAATCTAATTAAATCAAATGAAAGTCAAACCCATTCAAACAAAACTATTTGAACCAAATGAAAGTCAAATGCATTCTACAAAGCTAATTTAATCAAATGAAAGTTAAATACATTCAAAAAAACCTAATTGAATCAAATGAAAGTCAAACAAATTCTAGCAGAGCTAATTGAATCAAATGAAAGTCAAACACATTCAAAAAGCTCTTTTTGAATCAAATGAAAGTCAAATGCATTTGACAAAGCTAATTGAATCAAATGAAAGTCAAACACATTCAAACAAAGCTAATTGAATCCAACGTAAGTAAAACACATTCAAACATAGCTTTTTGAATCAAATGTAAGTCAAATGCATTCAACAAAGCAAATTGAATCAAATGAAATTCAAAAACATCTAAAAAAATTTAATTAGATCAATTGAAAGTCAAACATATTCAAACAAAACTATTTGAATCTAATGAAAGTCAAATGCATTCTACAAAGCTAATTGAATCAAATGAAAGTCAAACACATACAAACAAAGCTAATTGAATCAAATGAAAGTCAAACACATTCAAAAAGAGCTTTTTGAATCATATGAAGGTCAAATGCATGCTACAAAGCTAATTGAATCAAATGAAAGTCAAACACATTCAAACAAAGCTAATTTAATCCAACGTAAGTGAAACACATTCAAACAAAGCTTTTTGAATCAAATGAAAGTCAAATGCATTCAACAAAGCCAATTGAATCAAATAAAAGTAAAACACATTCAAATAAAGCTTTTCGAATCAAATGAAAGTCAAATGCATTCAATAAAGCTAATTGAATCAAATGAAAGTCAAAAACATTCTAACAAAGCTAATTGAATCAAATGTAAGTCAAACACATTCAAATAGAGCTTTTTGAATCAAATGAAAGTCAAATGCATTCAACAAAGCTAATTGAATCAAATGAAAGTAAAAAACATCTAAAAAAATCTAATTAAATCAAATGAAAGTCAAACACATTCAAACAAAGCTATTTGAATCAAATGAAAGTCAAATGCATTCTATAAAGTTAATTGAATCAAATAAAAGTCAAAAACATTCGAACAAATCCATTTGAATCAAATGAAAGTCAAATGCATTCAACAAAGCTAGTTGAATCAAATGGAAGTCAAACACATTCAAACAAAGCTAATTGAATCAAATGAAAGTCAAACACATTCAAACAGAGCTAATTGAATCAAATGAAAGTCAAACACATTCAAAAATAGCTTTTTGAATCATATGATGGTCAAATGCATTCTACAAAGCTAATTGAATCAAATGAAAGTCAAACACATTCAAACAAAGCTAATTGAATCCAACGTAAGTCAAACACATTGAAACATAGCTTTTTGAATGAAATGAAAGTCAAATGCATTTAACAAAGCTAATTGAATCAAATGAAATTCAAAAACATTTAAAAAAATCTAATTAGATCAAATGAAAGTCAAACACATTCAAACAAAACTATTTGAATCAAATGAAAGTCAAATGCATTTTACAAAGCTATTTGATTCAAATGAAAGTCAAAAACATTCGAACAAATCCAATTGAATCAAATGAAAATGAAACACATTCAAACAAAGCTTTTTGAATCAAATGAAAGTCTAATGCATTCAACAAAGCTAATTGAATCAAATGAAAGTCTAAAACATTCTAACAAATCTAATTGAATCAAATGTAAGTCAAGCACATTCAAACATAGCTTTTTGAATCAAATGAAAGTCAAATGCATTCAAAAAGCTAATTGAATCAAATGACATTAAAAAACATCTAAAAAAATATAATTAAATCAAATGAAAGTCAAACACATTCAAACAAAACTATTTGACTCAAATGAAAGTCAAATGCATTCTACAAAGCAAATTTAATCAAATGAAAGTCAAACACATTCATACAAACTTATTTGAATCAAATGAAAGTCAAACACATTCTAACAGGGCTAATTGAATCTAATGAAAGTCAAACACATTCAAAAAGAGCTTTTTGAATTAAATGAAGGTCAAATGCATTCTACAAATCTAATTGAATCAAATGAAAGTGAAACACATTCAAACAAAGCTAATTGAATCAAATGAAAGTAAAAAACATTCGAATAAAGCCAATTGAATCAAATAAACGTCAAACACATTCAAACAAAACTTTTTCAATCAAATGAATGTCAAATGCATTCAACAAAGCTAATTGAATCAAATGAAATTCAAAAACATCTTAAAAAATCTAATTAAATCAAATGAAAGTCAAACACATTCAAACAAATCTATTTGAACCAAATGAAAGTCAAATGCTTTCTACAACGCTAATTTAATCAAATGAAAGTCAAATACATTCAAAAAAACCTAATTGAATCAAATGAAAGTCAAACACATTCTAACAGAGCTAATTGAATCAAATGAAAGTCAAACACATTCAAAAAGCTCTTTTTGAATCAAATGAAAAACAAATGCATTCTACAAAGCTAATTGAATCAAATGAAAGTCAAACACATTCAAACAAAGCTAATTGAATCCAACGTAAGTCAAACACATTCAAACATAGCTTTTTGAATCAAATGAAAATCAAATGCATTCAACAAAGCAAATTGAATCAAATGAAATTCAAAAACATCTAAAAAAATCTAATTAAATCAAATGAAAGTCAAACCCATTCAAACAAAACTATTTGAACCAAATGAAAGTCAAATGCATTCTACAAAGCTAATTTAATCAAATGAAAGTTAAATACATTCAAAAAAACCTAATTGAATCAAATGAAAGTCAAACAAATTCTAGCAGAGCTAATTGAATCAAATGAAAGTCAAACACATTCAAAAAGCTCTTTTTGAATCAAATGAAAGTCAAATGCATTCTACAAAGCTAATTGAATCAAATGAAAGTCAAACACATTCAAACAAAGCTAATTGAATCCAACGTAAGTAAAACACATTCAAACATAGCTTTTTGAATCAAATGTAAGTCAAATGCATTCAACAAAGCAAATTGAATCAAATGAAATTCAAAAACATCTAAAAAAATTTAATTAGATCAATTGAAAGTCAAACATATTCAAACAAAACTATTTGAATCTAATGAAAGTCAAATGCATTCTACAAAGCTAATTGAATCAAATGAAAGTCAAACACATACAAACAAAGCTAATTGAATCAAATGAAAGTCAAACACATTCAAAAAGAGCTTTTTGAATCATATGAAGGTCAAATGCATGCTACAAAGCTAATTGAATCAAATGAAAGTCAAACACATTCAAACAAAGCTAATTTAATCCAACGTAAGTGAAACACATTCAAACAAAGCTTTTTGAATCAAATGAAAGTCAAATGCATTCAACAAAGCCAATTGAATCAAATAAAAGTAAAACACATTCAAATAAAGCTTTTCGAATCAAATGAAAGTCAAATGCATTCAATAAAGCTAATTGAATCAAATGAAAGTCAAAAACATTCTAACAAAGCTAATTGAATCAAATGTAAGTCAAACACATTCAAATAGAGCTTTTTGAATCAAATGAAAGTCAAATGCATTCAACAAAGCTAATTGAATCAAATGAAAGTAAAAAACATCTAAAAAAATCTAATTAAATCAAATGAAAGTCAAACACATTCAAACAAAGCTATTTGAATCAAATGAAAGTCAAATGCATTCTATAAAGTTAATTGAATCAAATAAAAGTCAAAAACATTCGAACAAATCCATTTGAATCAAATGAAAGTCAAATGCATTCAACAAAGCTAGTTGAATCAAATGGAAGTCAAACACATTCAAACAAAGCTAATTGAATCAAATGAAAGTCAAACACATTCAAACAGAGCTAATTGAATCAAATGAAAGTCAAACACATTCAAAAAGAGCTTTTTGAATCATATGATGGTCAAATGCATTCTACAAAGCTAATTGAATCAAATGAAAGTCAAACACATTCAAACAAAGCTAATTGAATCCAACGTAAGTCAAACACATTGAAACATAGCTTTTTGAATGAAATGAAAGTCAAATGCATTTAACAAAGCTAATTGAATCAAATGAAATTCAAAAACATTTAAAAAAATCTAATTAGATCAAATGAAAGTCAAACACATTCAAACAAAACTATTTGAATCAAATGAAAGTCAAATGCATTTTACAAAGCTATTTGATTCAAATGAAAGTCAAAAACATTCGAACAAATCCAATTGAATCAAATGAAAATGAAACACATTCAAACAAAGCTTTTTGAATCAAATGAAAGTCTAATGCATTCAACAAAGCTAATTGAATCAAATGAAAGTCTAAAACATTCTAACAAATCTAATTGAATCAAATGTAAGTCAAGCACATTCAAACATAGCTTTTTGAATCAAATGAAAGTCAAATGCATTCAAAAAGCTAATTGAATCAAATGACATTAAAAAACATCTAAAAAAATATAATTAAATCAAATGAAAGTCAAACACATTCAAACAAAACTATTTGACTCAAATGAAAGTCAAATGCATTCTACAAAGCAAATTTAATCAAATGAAAGTCAAACACATTCATACAAACTTATTTGAATCAAATGAAAGTCAAACACATTCTAACAGGGCTAATTGAATCTAATGAAAGTCAAACACATTCAAAAAGAGCTTTTTGAATTAAATGAAGGTCAAATGCATTCTACAAATATAATTGAATCAAATGAAAGTGAAACACATTCAAACAAAGCTAATTGAATCAAATGAAAGTAAAAAACATTCGAATAAAGCCAATTGAATCAAATAAACGTCAAACACATTCAAACAAAACTTTTTCAATCAAATGAAAGTCAAATGCATTCAACAAAGCTAATTGAATCAAATGAAATTCAAAAACATCTTAAAAAATCTAATTAAATCAAATGAAAGTCAAACACATTCAAACAAATCTATTTGAACCAAATGAAAGTCAAATGCTTTCTACAACGCTAATTTAATCAAATGAAAGTCAAATACATTCAAAAAAACCTAATTGAATCAAATGAAAGTCAAACACATTCTAACAGAGCTAATTGAATCAAATGAAAGTCAAACACATTCAAAAAGCTCTTTTTAAATCAAATGAAAAACAAATGCATTCTACAAAGCTAATTGAATCAAATGAAAGTCAAACACATTCAAACAAAGCTAATTGAATCCAACGTAAGTCAAACACATTCAAACATAGCTTTTTGAATCAAATGAAAATCAAATGCATTCAACAAAGCAAATTGAATCAAATGAAATTCAAAAACATCTAAAAAAATCTAATTAAATCAAATGAAAGTCAAACCCATTCAAACAAAACTATTTGAACCAAATGAAAGTCAAATGCATTCTACAAAGCTAATTTAATCAAATGAAAGTTAAATACATTCAAAAAAACCTAATTGAATCAAATGAAAGTCAAACAAATTCTAGCAGAGCTAATTGAATCAAATGAAAGTCAAACACATTCAAAAAGCTCTTTTTGAATCAAATGAAAGTCAAATGCATTCTACAAAGCTAATTGAATCAAATGAAAGTCAAACACATTCAAACAAAGCTAATTGAATCCAACGTAAGTAAAACACATTCAAACATAGCTTTTTGAATCAAATGTAAGTCAAATGCATTCAACAAAGCAAATTGAATCAAATGAAATTCAAAAACATCTAAAAAAATTTAATTAGATCAATTGAAAGTCAAACATATTCAAACAAAACTATTTGAATCTAATGAAAGTCAAATGCATTCTACAAAGCTAATTGAATCAAATGAAAGTCAAACACATACAAACAAAGCTAATTGAATCAAATGAAAGTCAAACACATTCAAAAAGAGCTTTTTGAATCATATGAAGGTCAAATGCATGCTACAAAGCTAATTGAATCAAATGAAAGTCAAACACATTCAAACAAAGCTAATTTAATCCAACGTAAGTGAAACACATTCAAACAAAGCTTTTTGAATCAAATGAAAGTCAAATGCATTAAACAAAGCCAATTGAATCAAATAAAAGTAAAACACATTCAAATAAAGCTTTTCGAATCAAATGAAAGTCAAATGCATTCAATAAAGCTAATTGAATCAAATGAAAGTCAAAAACATTCTAACAAAGCTAATTGAATCAAATGTAAGTCAAACACATTCAAATAGAGCTTTTTGAATCAAATGAAAGTCAAATGCATTCAACAAAGCTAATTGAATCAAATGAAAGTAAAAAACATCTAAAAAAATCTAATTAAATCAAATGAAAGTCAAACACATTCAAACAAAGCTATTTGAATCAAATGAAAGTCAAATGCATTCTATAAAGTTAATTGAATCAAATAAAAGTCAAAAACATTCGAACAAATCCATTTGAATCAAATGAAAGTCAAATACATTCAACAAAGCTAGTTGAATCAAATGGAAGTCAAACACATTCAAACAAAGCTAATTGAATCAAATGAAAGTCAAACACATTCAAACAGAGCTAATTGAATCAAATGAAAGTCAAACACATTCAAAAAGAGCTTTTTGAATCATATGATGGTCAAATGCATTCTACAAAGCTAATTGAATCAAATGAAAGTCAAACACATTCAAACAAAGCTAATTGAATCCAACGTAAGTCAAACACATTGAAACATAGCTTTTTGAATGAAATGAAAGTCAAATGCATTTAACAAAGCTAATTGAATCAAATGAAATTCAAAAACATTTAAAAAAATCTAATTAGATCAAATGAAAGTCAAACACATTCAAACAAAACTATTTGAATCAAATGAAAGTCAAATGCATTTTACAAAGCTATTTGATTCAAATGAAAGTCAAAAACATTCGAACAAATCCAATTGAATCAAATGAAAATGAAACACATTCAAACAAAGCTTTTTGAATCAAATGAAAGTCTAATGCATTCAACAAAGCTAATTGAATCAAATGAAAGTCTAAAACATTCTAACAAATCTAATTGAATCAAATGTAAGTCAAGCACATTCAAACATAGCTTTTTGAATCAAATGAAAGGCAAATGCATTCAAAAAGCTAATTGAATCAAATGACATTAAAAAACATCTAAAAAAATATAATTAAATCAAATGAAAGTCAAACACATTCAAACAAAACTATTTGAATCAAATGAAAGTCAAATGCATTCTACAAAGCAAATTTAATCAAATGAAAGTCAAACACATTCATACAAACTTATTTGAATCAAATGAAAGTCAAACACATTCTAACAGGGCTAATTGAATCTAATGAAAGTCAAACACATTCAAAAAGAGCTTTTTGAATTAAATGAAGGTCAAATGCATTCTACAAATCTAATTGAATCAAATGAAAGTGAAACACATTCAAACAAAGCTAATTGAATCAAATGAAAGTAAAAAACATTCGAATAAAGCCAATTGAATCAAATAAACGTCAAACACATTCAAACAAAACTTTTTCAATCAAATGAAAGTCAAATGTATTCAACAAAGCTAATTGAATCAAATGAAATTCAAAAACATCTTAAAAAATCTAATTAAATCAAATGAAAGTCAAACACATTCAAACAAATCTATTTGAACCAAATGAAAGTCAAATGCTTTCTACAACGCTAATTTAATCAAATGAAAGTTAAATACATTCAAAAAAACCTAATTGAATCAAATGAAAGTCAAACACATTCTAACAGAGCTAATTGAATCAAATGAAAGTCAAACACATTCAAAAAGCTCTTTTTGAATCAAATGAAAAACAAATGCATTCTACAAAGCTAATTGAATCAAATGAAAGTCAAACACATTCAAACAAAGCTAATTGAATCCAACGTAAGTCAAACACATTCAAACATAGCTTTTTGAATCAAATGAAAATCAAATGCATTCAACAAAGCAAATTGAATCAAATGAAATTCAAAAACATCTAAAAAAATCTAATTAAATCAAATGAAAGTCAAACCCATTCAAACAAAACTATTTGAACCAAATGAAAGTCAAATGCATTCTACAAAGCTAATTTAATCAAATGAAAGTTAAATACATTCAAAAAAACCTAATTGAATCAAATGAAAGTCAAACAAATTCTAGCAGAGCTAATTGAATCAAATGAAAGTCAAACACATTCAAAAAGCTCTTTTTGAATCAAATGAAAGTCAAATGCATTCTACAAAGCTAATTGAATCAAATGAAAGTCAAACACATTCAAACAAAGCTAATTGAATCCAACGTAAGTAAAACACATTCAAACATAGCTTTTTGAATCAAATGTAAGTCAAATGCATTCAACAAAGCAAATTGAATCAAATGAAATTCAAAAACATCTAAAAAAATTTAATTAGATCAATTGAAAGTCAAACATATTCAAACAAAACTATTTGAATCTAATGAAAGTCAAATGCATTCTACAAAGCTAATTGAATCAAATGAAAGTCAAACACATACAAACAAAGCTAATTGAATCAAATGAAAGTCAAACACATTCAAAAAGAGCTTTTTGAATCATATGAAGGTCAAATGCATGCTACAAAGCTAATTGAATCAAATGAAAGTCAAACACATTCAAACAAAGCTAATTTAATCCAACGTAAGTGAAACACATTCAAACAAAGCTTTTTTAATCAAATGAAAGTCAAATGCATTCAACAAAGCCAATTGAATCAAATAAAAGTAAAACACATTCAAATAAAGCTTTTCGAATCAAATGAAAGTCAAATGCATTCAATAAAGCTAATTGAATCAAATGAAAGTCAAAAACATTCTAACAAAGCTAATTGAATCAAATGTAAGTCAAACACATTCAAATAGAGCTTTTTGAATCAAATGAAAGTCAAATGCATTCAACAACGCTAATTGAATCAAATGAAAGTAAAAAACATCTAAAAAAATCTAATTAAATCAAATGAAAGTCAAACACATTCAAACAAAGCTATTTGAATCAAATGAAAGTCAAATGCATTCTATAAAGTTAATTGAATCAAATAAAAGTCAAAAACATTCGAACAAATCCATTTGAATCAAATGAAAGTCAAATGCATTCAACAAAGCTAGTTGAATCAAATGGAAGTCAAACACATTCAAACAAAGCTAATTGAATCAAATGAAAGTCAAACACATTCAAACAGAGCTAATTGAATCAAATGAAAGTCAAACACATTCAAAAAGAGCTTTTTGAATCATATGATGGTCAAATGCATTCTACAAAGCTAATTGAATCAATTGAAAGTCAAACACATTCAAACAAAGCTAATTGAATCCAACGTAAGTCAAACACATTGAAACATAGCTTTTTGAATGAAATGAAAGTCAAATGCATTTAACAAAGCTAATTGAATCAAATGAAATTCAAAAACATTTAAAAAAATCTAATTAGATCAAATGAAAGTCAAACACATTCAAACAAAACTATTTGAATCAAATGAAAGTCAAATGCATTTTACAAAGCTATTTGATTCAAATGAAAGTCAAAAACATTCGAACAAATCCAATTGAATCAAATGAAAATGAAACACATTCAAACAAAGCTTTTTGAATCAAATGAAAGTCTAATGCATTCAACAAAGCTAATTGAATCAAATGAAAGTCTAAAACATTCTAACAAATCTAATTGAATCAAATGTAAGTCAAGCACATTCAAACATAGCTTTTTGAATCAAATGAAAGTCAAATGCATTCAAAAAGCTAATTGAATCAAATGACATTAAAAAACATCTAAAAAAATATAATTAAATCAAATGAAAGTCAAACACATTCAAACAAAACTATTTGAATCAAATGAAAGTGAAATGCATTCTACAAAGCAAATTTAATCAAATGAAAGTCAAACACATTCATACAAACCTATTTGAATCAAATGAAAGTCAAACACATTCTAACAGGGCTAATTGAATCTAATGAAAGTCAAACACATTCAAAAAGAGCTTTTTGAATTAAATGAAGGTCAAATGCATTCTACAAATCTAATTGAATCAAATGAAAGTGAAACACATTCAAACAAAGCTAATTGAATCAAATGAAAGTAAAAAACATTCGAATAAAGCCAATTGAATCAAATAAACGTCAAACACATTCAAACAAAACTTTTTCAATCAAATGAAAGTCAAATGCATTCAACAAAGCTAATTGAATCAAATGAAATTCAAAAACATCTTAAAAAATCTAATTAAATCAAATGAAAGTCAAACACATTTTAACAAATCTATTTGAACCAAATGAAAGTCAAATGCTTTCTACAACGCTAATTTAATCAAATGAAAGTCAAATACATTCAAAAAAACCTAATTGAATCAAATGAAAGTCAAACACATTCTAACAGAGCTAATTGAATCAAATGAAAGTCAAACACATTCAAAAAGCTCTTTTTGAGTCAAATGAAAAACAAATGCATTCTACAAAGCTAATTGAATCAAATGAAAGTCAAACACATTCAAACAAAGCTAATTGAATCCAACGTAAGTCAAACACATTCAAACATAGCTTTTTGAATCAAATGAAAGTCAAATGCATTCAACAAAGCAAATTGAATCAAATGAAATTCAAAAACATCTTAAAAATCTAATTAGATCAAATGAAAGTCAAACACATTCAAACAAAACTATTTGAATCAAATGAAATTTAAATGCATTCTACAAAGCTATTTGATTCAAATGAAAGTCAAAAACATTCGAACAATTACAATTGAATCAAATGAAAGTCAAACACATTCAAACAAAGCTTTTTAAATCAAACGAAAGTCAAATGCATTCAACAAATGTTGTAGCCAAGCCTAACAACTTGGTTATGGACATTTCTTTGGTTCAAGACGTAGCATCATGTATTGGTGCTATGCATTCTATCCATGGGCAGCAAGATATTCAATCCCTTGAATTTCTTGTTGTTCTTATTAACTAGTTTATTCTAGTTATTTTTATGCTTTGAATAAATTGTAAACTTTAGCCTTATTTTAAGTTTGCAAATTAGTTATATTTTCTTTAGTTTCTTTAGCTGATTTAAGTCCGAAATTGTAATGTCACATTCACACAAAGTACAAGTGCAAGATACATCAAGAAGGCAGCCATTTAAGCTTGTGAAAGAAGCATGGAATCCGAAATTCTTTTAAAGGAATTTCAAAGGCTTTAACTTGGGTGTTACAATCAGCTTCAAAGAGGAGTTACAAACCTTCAATTCAGCCTTCAAGTGGCCGTTTATTTCAGTCAGCAATTGAGCCATTAAAAGGCGTCCAAGTACATTCTTGTCCACATACATTCAAGCTTATTTCAAGGCTTGAATGTTGTATATTTGGAGTAACACTCGAAATACACAAGGGATAAACCAAGGGATAGATAAGGCTAAAGAACCAAAGGCTTCTTAGATAAAGTCACACCACTAAGAAACGTTTTGGATTCCTAAGATCACAAGCCAACTAGTAGCCTAAACTAGCTAACTAAGCAAAGGAAACGAAATTCCAAATCCAAGAATTTCAGGTTTTTGTTTCTAATCCAAGAAACGAATGTAAGACAAGTTTTTTGTTCTTAATAATCTGATTTTTTCATTCACATTTGCTTGCTATTTATAGTAAACAAGCATCCTTAAGTACAAGCTAACTTAAGTGGCTGTTCAACTCACTTGTTACACGCCTAAGCTAAAGCTAAGTACAAATCAGCTTTTTGTTGTCTAGATACATTATTAAAAGAAGCCTTATTTAACTAGATACATCAAAGAGAAAATGGTGGCTTATAACCTCCAAATTAAGGCTGAAATAAAATCAGAATTAAGAGAGTGTAACTCCCCTTTATTCACGCCCATCCAAGCAGCAAGTTGGAGATGTATTTCCTCCAATTTTCACGCCCAAATTCAAACAGCAAAGAAGTGTAACTCCTCCTTGGTTCAAGCCTTGAAATTAGCTTGAATGTATGTGGACAAGGGTGTACTTGGACGCCTTTTAGTTGCTCTAAAAGCTGACTGAAATAAACAGCCAATTGAAGGCTGAAATTAAGGCTTAAGATGCTCCAATGTTGACTGATATCAACGGCCACTTGAAGGCTGAAGTTAAGGCTTGTAATGGCTTGTAATTCCTCTTTGAAAACTGATTGTAACTCCCAAGTCAAAGCTTTGAAATTCCTTGTAAAAGAATTTCGGATTCCAAGCTTAAATGGCTGCCATTTTGATGTATCTTTGCACTTGTACTTTTGTGTGAATGTGACAATATTTTTCGAACTAAAATCAGCTAAAAAGAACAAAGAAAAAATATAACTAATTTGCAAACTTAAAATGACTAAAGTTTACAATTTATTAAAAGCATAAAAAGAACTAGAATAAACTAGTTAATAAGAACAACAAGAAATTCAAGGGATTGAATATCTTGCTGCCCATGGATAGAATGCATAGCACCAATACATTGATGTGGATTTAAACCCCTTAACCTAATAAAGAATCTAAAATCACACAATTAACACAAGCCCTTCGAATTCCCTAAGAAAATCGAACAACTTAAGAATAACGGATCGGATATGACTTTGAAAACGACCACTCTTGGAACGAATTCAACGCCTCTCAAATTACCTAGACCACTCCTGGAACTAAGTACTTTGATGAACAAAACTTAGACTACTCCTAGAACTAAGAATTGAACGTTCTAATTATCAAAACAACTCCTTGAATTGAAAATTAGCAAAAGAATTTGTAAGCAATTAAGCAAAACAAACAATTAACTTGTATTGAATTTTCTGGTTGTGTGTCCTTTGAAGACCCACGAAAAAAACTATTTATAGGCCTCAAAAGAGGTCTCCTAGTCCTCCTAGAAGTAGGAGATCTAACCTAGATAGGATTCTAATAATCCTACATAAGATAGAATTTCCAATCCCATTAAAGATAAGATTGCTAGGTAGTTTAGTCCTAATCAAACTCTAACTAACTAAAAACTTTCCTAATCATCTTAGGAAGTTTATAGCAACTAAAAGACAGAAAATAAACTTTTCCTAAGTGCTTAAACCAAGAAAAACCCTTTCAAGTGAAAGGTAAAAACTTGCAAGCAAAACTCTAGAAAAAAAAACTAAGTTAGGAAAATCTTTCTTTTCGTACTGCCGCCGAACCACCACCTCACGCGCCGCCATCATCGACGAGCTTGGAGTAAAGAATCAAGAATGGTTAACATGCGCAGCCATTGAAGAAGAAGTCAAGGACCAGTTGGGTTCCGACGACGGCAGCGGCGGCGACGCGCCGATCTGGGTGCCACGCGCCCCACCGCCGTGTAGCTGGACTCAGGCCGGAGCTAGGGAGCCGGCGCGTGGCGCCCAGATCGGCGCGTCGCCGCCGCTTCCGTCGTCGGAACCCAACTGGTCCTTGACTTCTTCTTCAATGGCTGCGCATGTTAACCATTCTTGATTCTTTACTCCAAGCTCGAACCCTTTTGGCCTTAAAACCAATATGATTGGCTCTTCAAAAGAATTTCCCTCTTGATTCACATCATTCTCCCCTTCTTCAAAAGAATTTGTCCTCAAATTCGCATCATCCATGTAAGGAGAACAATTCCATGAAACCATCCAAATTCGACGAATACAAGCCAAAAGAACTATTACCTCAACGCTAACAATTTTAAGCAATGTAACAACATCACCACGAGCAAGGCAATATTTTAGAAACAACCAATTCTCAATTTGGTCCTTGGTCTTCGAAGTTGACCATAAGAACACTTTAGGTTTCATGATATTTTTCTCATGTATGACTAACAATTTCTTCTCTTTATGCATGCCTAATGAATCCACCACTTCTAAAGAAACCATTAAATTATTATCTTGATTCACGAATGGCTCCTCAATAGTATCAAAAACCTTTTCCGACACCACTATTGGTAGATCTTTATGAATAATCTCATCATGAACAAAGTCACACACAATTGGAACATCAATTATTTCAATCCCCCTTTCGTCGAGCTCTTTAGCACCTACATGTTCCGCTTCCTTGTCCTTTTGACAAACTTCCTCTATCTCTTTAACTTTAACGCGGCATGGAATAGTAGTTAAAGGCATAAGTTTGAACCTCTTGTTTCCCATCTTGATCGAATATGTGTTGGCCACACCATCATGTATAACATGTCGATCAAATTGCCATGGTCTTCCTAAAAGAATGTGACAAGCACTCATAGGAATCACATCGCACCATAATTCTTCCTTATAATTGCCAATGGAGAAATTCACCAAAGCTTGTTGTTCTACATGAAAACCCATAGAATCATCTAGCCAACCCAACTTATATGGTTTTTCATGATCTCTTGTAGGAAGTTGGAGTTTAGTAACCATCTCTGTAGACGCTACATTGGTACACGAACCACTATCAATGATCACCCTACAAGTTCTATCACCAACTTTGCATCGAGTATGAAACAAACTATCTTGTTGACCTTGATTAGAATTAGCTTCAGCATGTAAATTCAGTCGTACCATAAGCATACTTTTGTTACTAAAGCCAAAATCTACGTTATCATCTTCATGTTTTTTCTTCTTTTTATGACCTTGAAGTAACTTTGCGAATTAATCCATAGATTTTCGGATCTCTTCCTCCATAAGTATAAGATAAAAACAGGCCTAATAGGACCCTACCCTCACAGGTAATTCCCTCAAAAGATCACAGCACAACTTCGAATAAAAACGCACACACAAAAACAAGGAGCAATTAATCGGACCAAACTGACACCGTTGCGGAAAAACAGTCCAGTTTAATAGCAAACGACAACCAAAAATTCCGAAATTTTACAGGCAGAAAGTAGACAAAATTTCACCCAAAATCAAAAAAAGAATCACCTGAAAAGTCCTTGTAACGAAGGAGAACGAGCCTTCTGAAGTTGACAGAAAAACTGGTTATCCGAGAACAAGTGCGCCTTGTAAGAACGAGTTGTGGAACGATCAAAATCTCCCCAAATCTTACATGATGCTACATCTTGAACCAAAGAAATGTCCATAACCAAGTTGTTAGGCTTGGCTACAACAATTCCCCCTTCTTGAAAAGAGTTTGCCCTCAAACTCGGCAACTCTTCAAACTCATCATAGTAAGGTGATAAATCAGCCACATTAAAGTTGCTAGAAACACCATAATCTCCGGGCAACTCAACTTTGTAAGCATTATCATTCACCTTTTCAACAATAGCAAATGGACCATCACTACGAGGACTAACCTTGGACCGCCTTTTGGAAGGAAATCTTTCCTTTCGAAGATGAATCCAAACTAAGTCACCGGGCTGAAAACGGACCTCCTTTCTTTTCTTGTCATAGTATGCCTTTGTCTTTGCATTAGCTTGTTCAATTTTGGAACGAACTTGCTCATGCATAGACTTGATTTCTTTTGCGCGCATCTCGGCATCATTGCTGAACTTGTTTGGTGAGGGAATGGGAGTGAGATCAATAGGAGTGCACGGATTGAATCCATACACTACTTCAAAAGGACTCAAACCTGTTGTCTTGCTAGGCACACGATTGTAAGCAAACTCCGCATGAGGAATCATCTGTTCCCATTGCTTGGGACGTTTAGTAGCCAAAGACCGCAGCAAGGATCCCAAAGTTCTATTAGTCACTTCGGTTTGACCATCTGTTTGAGGATGACTTGAAGTGCTAAAGTTCAATTTCGTGCCCATCTTCCTCCATAATGTAAGCCAAAAATGACTTAGAAATTTTGGATCACGATCACTCACCATGGATTTAGGTACACCATGCAAACGAACAATCTCATTGAAAAACAAGTTAGCAACATGAGTAGCATCATAAGTTGAATGACAAGTAATAAAATGAGCCATTTTAGAAAATCGATCCACAACAACCATTATAGAATCTTTCTTTCGTTGGGTGATAGGAAGTCCCACAACGAAATCAAGACTAATATCCTCCCATGGTGCTTGTGGAATAGGTAAGGGCAAAAGATAGCCTTGTGGTAGACTATGACTCTTGGCCTTTTGACATATCACACATCTCTTCACAATGAACTCCACATCACGGACCAACCTAGGCCAATGAAAGTATTCTTGGATAAGAAGAGTAGTCTTCTCTATGCCAAAGTGTCCCGCCATTCCTCCTTCATGAAACTCTTTGATAAGATATTCTCTTAGGCTTGATCTTGTAATGCACAACCTGTTTTCTTTGAACAAATAGCCATCTAAAATGTAATAATCTTTGTAAGCATGATTAGAACATTTTAAAAATAAATCACCAAAGTCATGATCATTTTTGTAACTTGCTTTCACATCTTCAACACTAATCACCCTTGCTTTGAAAGAATTCAAGAGTGTGTATCTCCTTGAAAGCGCATCAGCTCCTTTGTTCATGGCGCCTCTCCTATGCTTGATCACAAAATGAAAAGCTTGCAAATACTCCACCCATTTGGCATGGCGAGGTTGGAGTTTTTGTTGGCTTTGAAGATATTTGAGGGCTTCATGATCTGAATGAAGGATGAACTCCTTGGAAATGAGGTAATGTCTCCAATGGTCCAAAGCACGAACAAGAGCAAAGAACTCCTTATCATAGGTGCTATACTTCCGTTGTGCTTCATTGAGTTTTTCACTAAAGTAGGCAAGGGGACGCCCAACTTGTGACAAAACAGCACCAATACCAACTCCACTAGCATCACATTCAACTTTAAAAACTTCATCAAAGTTAGGCAAAGCAAGAATAGGTGCACTAGTAAGTTGATGTTTTACCTCATCAAAGGCCTTTTGAGCCTTATCATTCCAAACTAACTTCTGATTTTTAGTTAGCTCCGTGATAGGTGCCATGAGGGTACTAAAATTCCGCACAAATCTTCTATAGAAAGAAGCAAGTCCATGAAAGCTTCGAACTTGTTGCATGGTTTGTGGCGTAGGCCACTCACGAATTGTAGCAACTTTCTTTTCATCAACTTCAATGCCTTGTGATGAGACTTTAAAGCCAAGAAAAATAACTTGGGAAGTGAAGAAATGACACTTCTCTAAGTTACCATACAATTTCTCACGTTCAAGGGCTTCAAAAACCTGTTGCAAGTGCATAGAATGCTCTTCTTCCTCCCTACTATACACCAAAATATCATCAAAATAAACTACAACAAATTTACCCATGAAAGGTTGCATAACCTGATTCATAAGGCGCATAAATGTAGATGGTGCATTAGACAAACCAAATGGCATCACAAGCCACTCATAGAGGCCCTCCTTTGTCTTGAAAGCGGTCTTCCATTCATCTCCTTCGAAAATTCGAATTTGATGATAGCCACTTCTCAAATCAATTTTAGAGAACACTTTAGAACCATGCAAATCATCAAGTAAATCATTCAACCTTGGAATAGGAAACCGGTACTTGATAGTGATTTTATTGATTGACCTACTATCAACACACATTCTCCATTCTCCATTCTTCTTAGGCACAATCAAAGTAGGACAAGCACATGGACTAAGAGACTTACGAATAAGACCCTTGGACAGTAACTCTTCCACTTGCCTCCTAATCTCTTCGGTTTCTTTTGGAGTGGTTCTATAGGCTGGTTTGTTTGGGAGCATTGATCCGGGAACAAGATCAATTTTGTGTTGTATGTCACGTTTTGGGGGTAGGCCATGGGGAATGTCTTCGGGGAAAACATGGGAAAAGGTTTTGAGAAGAGGGGTGAGGAGTGGGTGTGGTTCTTTTTGTGTCGGTTGGGAAGGGGTATCAAGTTGGCTTAAAATGAATTGTTTGTGAGCTTTATACTCATGCAATTCTGACTTTATGAGAGTGGTAAGGGAAGTGGGGGGTGTGGATATGGGGTGGCCGTTTTTTTGGTTTAGAGGGGTAAGGAGTATTTTCTGTTCATCCTTAGTGAAGGAATATGTGTTTTTATACCCATCATGCATCACACGCCTATCAAATAGCCAAGGTCTACCAAGTAAAATATGACATGCATCCATAGGTATAACATCACACCATAATTCTTCCTCATAAGTTTTACCAATGCTAAATGATAACAAGGCTTGTTGTGTTACTTGAATCCCTTTACCATGATTTAGCCATTGAATCACATAAGGTTTAGGGTGAGGGACGGTTTTTATTTTCAGCTTGTCTATCATTACTTGTGAAGCTACATTGGTACAACTACCTCCATCAATAATCAAGGTACATACCTTACCTCCAATGGTGCAACGAGTGTGAAAGATTGCCTCACGTTGCAAACTCCCTGCTTTGCCAATCATATTGCTTAGTGTACGTCGAACCACCAAGCATTCTCCTTCATCGGGTCCAAGACACGCATAATCATCATTCTCCTCAAGGTTGCTGTCCACTTCAATTTCTAATTCGTCCTCCTCTTCATGCTCAATCAAAGTGACAATCCTTTTATTTGGACAATCACTAGCCAAATGTCCAAGGCCTTGACACCGAAAACATCTTCTTGGGGCTGGTTTTGGGTTGGAATTTGGGGTGTTTTGTGAAGGTGGTTTAGAAGTAGGCTGATTGGACGTGGGTTTGAAAGGTGGGAAATTGGATGTTTGCTTTTTTTGGGGAAATGAGGTTTGAGATGCAAAACGTGATGATTCACTTTTTCCTCTTGCTTTTTGTTGCTGCTCAATCTTATGTGCTAAGATAATGAGCTCTTCAAGGGTGGTGTAAGGGTGTAGTTCGGCCACATTGGCTATTTTTGGGTCAAGTCCTCCCAAAAAGCGCACCAATGTTTGAGGTTCATCTTCCTCTACTCCACATTTCATGACAAATCCTTTAAATTCCCTAGCATATTCTTCTACTGATTTTGTACCTTGTTTGAGGTTGTGGAACTTGGAAAAGTTTTCTTGCACATAGTATGTGGGAAGAAACTTTTGTTTCAGCATCTTTTTCATCTTGGTCCACGATCTCACTTTCTCTTTGTCTTGCCTTTCCCTTTTGGCACACACACTAGCCCACCAAGTTGAGGCACATTTTCTTAACTTCAAGGCTACAATCTTCACCTTTTTTTCTTCCGGTGTTTTCTTGTAATCAAACACTCTCTCCACCGTTCTAAGCCATTCTACAAACTCATCAGCATCGAGTTTGCCATCATACTCCGGGATGTCAGCCTTAATGTCATTATTAGGCCGTGACCTTTCTCTTTCATGAAAAGGTCTATCATTGTGATTGAAATTAGATTCACTCACTTCTTCATCACTAAGATTGGGTGAACCCTCTTTTTGATGGCGCAACTTAGTAGAAAGATATTTTAACTGACCTTGCAAATATTGCATTCGTTGCTCCATATCTTCTTTCTCTTGTGCAACCTTATTGACATATTCTTGCCAATTAGGGGGTGGGATGTCGGACATGGTTTGTGTTTGGGGTATGTGTTTGGGTATTTGTTTGCTAGATCACCCCTCCTTTTAGCGCCAAATGTTGTATATTTGGAGTAACACTCAAAATACACAAGGGATAAACCAAGGGATAGATAAGGCTAAAGAACCAAAGGCTTCTTAGATAAAGTCACACCACTAAGAAACATTTTGGATTCCTAAGATCACAAGCCAACTAGTAGCCTAAACTAGCTAACTAAGCAAAGGAAACGAAATTCCAAATCCAAGAATTTCAGGTTTTTGTTTCTAATCCAAGAAACGAATGTAAGACAAGTTTTTTGTTTTTAATAATCTGATTTTTTCATTCACATTTGCTTGCTATTTATAGTAAACAAGCATCCTTAAGTACAAGCTAACTTAAGTGGCTGTTCAGCTCACTTGTTACACGCCTAAGCTAAAGCTAAGTACAAATCAGCTTTTTGTTGTCTAGATACATTATTAAAAGAAGCCTTATTTAACTAGATATATCAAAGAGAAAATGGTGGCTTATAACCTCCAAATTAAGGCTGAAATAAAATCAGAATTAAGAGAGTGTAACTCCCCTTTATTCACGCCCATCCAAGCAGCAAGTTGGAGATGTATTTCCTCCAATTTTCACGCCCAAATTCAAACAGCAAAGAAGTGTAACTCCTCCTTGGTTCAAGCCTTGAAATTAGCTTGAATGTATGTGGACAAGGGTGTACTTGGACGCCTTTTAGTTGCTCTAAAAGCTGACTGAAATAAACAGCCAATTGAAGGCTGAAATTAAGGCTTAAGATGCTCCAATGTTGACTGATATCAACGGCCACTTGAAGGCTGAAGTTAAGGCTTGTAATGGCTTGTAATTCCTCTTTGAAAACTGATTGTAACTCCCAAGTCAAAGCTTTGAAATTCCTTGTAAAAGAATTTCGGATTCCAAGCTTAAATGGCTGCCATTTTGATGTATCTTTGCACTTGTACTTTTGTGTGAATGTGACAATATTTTTCGAACTAAAATCAGCTAAAAAGAACTAAGAAAAAATATAACTAATTTGCAAACTTAAAATGACTAAAGTTTACAATTTATTCAAAGCATAAAAAGAACTAGAATAAACTAGTTAATAAGAACAACAAGAAATTCAAGGGATTGAATATCTTGCTGCCCATGGATAGAATGCATAGCACCAATACATGATGCTACATCTTGAACCAAAGAAATGTCCATAACCAAGTTGTTAGGCTTGGCTACAACATTGAAACAAGGAGGAGTTACACTTCTTTTGCTGTTTGAATTTGGGCGTGAATAATGGGGTGTTACACCTCCAAGTTGCTGCTTTGTTGGGCGTGAATAAAGGGGGAGTTATACTCTCTTATTTCTGATTTTATTTGGAGGTTACAAACCACCATTTCCTCTTTGATGTATCTAGTTAAATAAGGCTTCTTTTATTAATGTATCTAGACAACAAAAAGTTGATTTGTACTTAGCTTTAGCTTAGGCGTGTAACAAGTGAGCTGAACAGCCACTTAAGTTAGCTTGTAATTAAGGATGCTTGTTTACTATAAATAGCAAGCTAATGTGAATGAAAAGAGGAGATTATTCAAACAAAAAAACTTGACTTACATTCGTTTCTTGGATTAGAAACAAAAACCTGAAATTCTTGGATTTGGAATTTCGTTTCATTTGCTTAGTTAGCTAGTTTAGGCTACTAGTTGGCTTGTGATCTTAGGAATCCAAAAAGTTTCTTAGTGGTGTGACTTTATCTAAGAAGCCTTTGGTTCTTTAGCCTTATCTATCCCTTGGTTTATCCCTTGTGTATTTCGAGTGTCACTCCAAATATACATCATTTGGCGCTAGAAGGAGGGGGATCTAGCAAAACAAATACCCAAACACATACCCAAACACAAACCATGTCCGACATCCCACCCCCTAATTGGCAAGAATATGTCATTAAGGTTGCACAAGAGAAAGAAGATATGGAGCAACGAATGCAATATTTGCAAGGTCAGTTAAAAGATCTTTCTACTAAGTTGCGCCATCAAAAAGAGGGTTCACCCAATCATAGTGATGAAGAAGTGAGTGAATCAAATTTCAATCACAATGATAGACCTTTTCATGAAAGAGAAAGGTCACGGCCTAATAATGACATTAAGGCTGACATCCCAGAGTATGATGGCAAACTCGATGCTGATGAGTTTGTAGAATGGCTTAGAAGACGGTAGAGAGAGTGTTTGATTACAAGCAAACACCGGAAGAAAAAAAGGTGAAGATTGTAGCCTTCAAATTAAGAAAATATGCCTCAACTTGGTGGGCTAGTGTGTGTGCCAAAAGGGAAAGGCAAGACTAAGAGAAAGTGAGATCGTGGACCAAGATGAAAAAGATGCTGAAACAAAAGTTTCTTCCCACATACTATGTGCAAGAAAACTTTTCCAAGTTCCACAACCTCAAACAAGGTACTAAATCAGTAGAAGAATATGCTAGGGAATTTGAAGGATTTGTCATGAAATGTGGAGTAGAGGAAGATGAACCTCAAACATTGGTGCGCTTTTTGGGAGGACTTGACCCAAAAATAGCCAATGTGGCCGAACTACACCCTTACACCACCCTTGAAGAGCTCATTATCTTAGCACATAAGATTGAGCAGCAACAAAAAGCAAGAGGAAAAAGTGAATCATCACGTTTTGCATCTCAAACCTCATTTCCCCAAAAAAAGCAAACATCCAATTTCCCACCTTTCAAACCCACGTCCAATCAGCCTACTTCTAAACCACCTTCACAAAACACCCAAAATTCCAACCCAAAACCAGCCCCAAGAAGATGTTTTCGGTGTCAAGGCCTTGGACATTTGGCTAGTGATTGTCCAAATAAAAGGATTGTCACTTTGATTGAGCATGAAGAGGAGGACGAATTAGAAATTGAAGTGGACAGCAACCTTGAGGAGAATGATGATTATGCGTGTCTTGGACCCGATGAAGGAGAATGCTTGGTGGTTCGACGTACACTAAGCAATATGATTGGCAAAGAAGGGAGTTTGCAACGTGAGGCAATCTTTCACACTCGTTGCACCATTGGAGGTAAGGTATGTACCTTGATTATTGATAAAGGTAGTTGTACCAATGTAGCTTCACAAGTAATGATAGACAATCTGAAAATAAAAACCGTCCCTCACCCTAAACCTTATGTGATTCAATGGCTAAATCATGGTAAAGGGATTCAAGTTACACAACAAGCCTTGTTATCATTTAGCATTGGTAAAACTTATGAGGAAGAATTATGGTGTGATGTTATACCTATGGATGCATGTCATATTTTACTTGGTAGACCTTGGCTGTTTGATAGGCGTGTGATGCATGATGGGTATAAAAACACATATTCCTTTACTAAGGATGGACAGAAAATACTCCTTACCCCGCTAAGCCTCAAAAACGGCCACCCCATATCCACACCCCCTACTTCCCTTACCACTCTCATAAAGTCAGAATTGCATGAGTATAAAGCTCACAAACAATTCATTTTAAGCCAACTTGATACCCCTTCCCAACCGACACAAAAAGAACCACACCCACTCCTCACCCCTCTTCTCAAAACCTTTTCCCATGTTTTCCCCGAAGACATTCCCCATGGCCTACCCCCAAAACGTGACATACAACACAAAATTGATCTTGTTCCCGGATCAATGCTCCCAAACAAACCAGCCTATAGAACCACTCCAAAAGAAACCGAAGAGATTAGGAGGCAAGTGGAAGAGTTACTGTCCAAGGGTCTTATTCGTAAGTCTCTTAGTCCATGTGCTTGTCCTACTTTGATTGTGCCTAAGAAGAATGGAGAATGGAGAATGTGTGTTGATAGTAGGTCAATCAATAAAATCACTATCAAGTACCGGTTTCCTATTCCAAGGTTGAATGATTTACTTGATGATTTGCATGGTTCTAAAGTGTTCTCTAAAATTGATTTGAGAAGTGGCTATCATCAAATTCGAATTTTCGAAGGAGATGAATGGAAGACCGCTTTCAAGACAAAGGAGGGCCTCTATAAGTGGCTTGTGATGCCATTTGGTTTGTCTAATGCACCATCTACATTTATGCGCCTTATGAATCAGGTTATGCAACCTTTCATGGGTAAATTTGTTGTAGTTTATTTTGATGATATTTTGGTGTATAGTAGGGAGGAAGAAGAGCATTCTATGCACTTGCAACAGGTTTTTGAAGCCCTTGAACGTGAGAAATTGTATGGTAACTTAGAGAAGTGTCATTTCTTCACTTCCCAAGTTATTTTTCTTGGCTTTAAAGTCTCATCACAAGACATTGAAGTTGATGAAAAGAAAGTTGCTGCAATTCGTGAGTGGCCCACGCCATAAACCATTCAACAAGTTCGAAGCTTTCATGGACTTGCTTCTTTCTATAGAAGATTTGTGCGGAATTTTAGTACCCTCATGGCACCTATCACGGAGCTAACTAAAAATCAAAAGTTAGTTTGGAATGATAAGGCTCAAAAGGCCTTTGATGAGGTAAAACATCAACTTACTAGTGCACCTATTCTTGCTTTGCCTAACTTTGATGAAGTTTTTAAAGTTGAATGTGATGCTAGTGGAGTTGGTATTGGTGCTGTTTTGTCACAAGTTGGGCATCCCCTTGCCTACTTTAGTGAAAAACTCAATGACGCACAACGGAAGTATAGCACCTATGATAAGGAGTTCTTTGCTCTTGTTCGTGCTTTGGACCATTGGAGACATTACCTCATTTCCAAGGAGTTCATCCTTCATTCAGATCATGAAGCCCTCAAATATCTTCAAAGCCAACAAAAACTCCAACCTCGCCATGCCAAATGGGTGGAGTATTTGCAAGCTTTTCATTTTGTGATCAAGCATAGGAGAGGCGCCATGAACAAAGGAGCTGATGCGCTTTCAAGGAGATACACACTCTTGAATTCTTTCAAAGCAAGGGTGATTAGTGTTGAAGATGTGAAAGCAAGTTACAAAAATGATCATGACTTTGGTGATTTATTTTTAAAATGTTCTAATCATGCTTACAAAGATTATTACATTTTAGATGGCTATTTGTTCAAAGGAAACAGGTTGTGCATTCCAAGATCAAGCCTAAGAGAATCTCTTATCAAAGAGTTTCATGAAGGAGGAATGGCGGGACACTTTGGCATACAGAAGACTACTCTTCTTGTCCAAGAATACTTTCATTGACCTAGGTTGGTCCGTGATGTGGAGTTCATTGTGAAGAGATGTGTAATATGTCAAAAGGCCAAGAGTCATAGTCTACCACAAGGCTATCTTTTGCCCTTACCTATTCCACAAGCACCATGGGAGGATATTAGTCTTGATTTCGTTGTGGGACTTCCTATCACCCAACGAAAGAAAGATTCTATAATGGTTGTTGTGGATTGATTTTCTAAAATGGCTCATTTTATTGCTTGTCATTCAACTTATGATGCTACTCATGTTGCTAACTTGTTTTTCAATGAGATTGTTCGTTTGCATGGTGTACCTAAATCCATGGTGAGTGATCGTGATCCAAAATTTCTAAGTCATTTTTGGCTTACATTATGGAGGAAGATGGGCACGAAATTGAACTTTAGCACTTCAAGTCATCCTCAATCAGATGGTCAAACCGAAGTGACTAATAGAACTTTGGGATCCTTGCTGCGGTCTTTGGCTACTAAACGTCCCAAGCAATGGGAAGAGATGATTCCTCATGCGGAGTTTGCTTACAATCGTGTGCCTAGCAAGACAACAGGTTTGAGTCCTTTTGAAGTGGTGTATGGATTCAATCCGTGCACTCCTATTGATCTCACTCCCATTCCCTCACCAAACAAGTTCAGCAATGATGCCGAGGTGCGCGCAAAAGAAATCAAGTCTATGCATGAGCAAGTTCGTTCCAAAATTGAACAAGCTAATGCAAAGACAAAGGCATACTATGAAAAGAAAAGAAGGGAGGTCCGTTTTCAGCCCGGTGACTTAGTTTGGATTCATCTTCGAAAGGAAAGATTTCCTTCCAAAAGGCGGTCTAAGGTTAGTCCTCGTAGTGATGGTCCATTTGCTATTGTTGAAAAGGTGAATGATAATGCTTACAAAGTTGAGTTGCCCGGAGATTATGGAGTTTCTAGCATCTTTAATGTGGCTGATTTATCACCTTACTATGATGAGTTTGAAGAGTTGCCGAGTTTGAGGGCAAACTCTTTTCAAGAAGGGGGGAATGTTGTAGCCAAGCCTAACAACTTGGTTATGGACATTTCTTTGGTTCAAGACGTAGCATCATGTATTGGTGCTATGCATTCTATCCATGGGCAGCAAGATATTCAATCCCTTGAATTTCTTGTTGTTCTTATTAACTAGTTTATTCTAGTTATTTTTATGCTTTGAATAAATTGTAAACTTTAGCCTTATTTTAAGTTTGCAAATTAGTTATATTTTCTTTAGTTTCTTTAGCTGATTTAAGTCCGAAATTGTAATGTCACATTCACACAAAGTACAAGTGCAAGATACATCAAGAAGGCAGCCATTTAAGCTTGTGAAAGAAGCATGAAATCCGAAATTCTTTTAAAGGAATTTCAAAGGCTTTAACTTGGGTGTTACAATCAGCTTCAAAGAGGAGTTACAAACCTTCAATTCAGCCTTCAAGTGGCCGTTTATTTCAGTCAGCAATTGAGCAGTTAAAAGGCGTCCAAGTACATTCTTGTCCACATACATTCAAGCTTATTTCAAGGCTTGAAACAAGGAGGAGTTACACTTCTTTTGCTGTTTGAATTTGGGCGTGAATAATGGGGTGTTACACCTCCAAGTTGCTGCTTTGTTGGGCGTGAATCAAGGGGATTTTATTTGGAGGTTACAAACCACCATTTCCTCTTTGATGTATCTAGTTAAATAAGGCTTCTTTTATTAATGTATCTAGACAACAAAAAGCTGATTTGTACTTAGCTTTAGCTTAGGCGTGTAACAAGTGAGCTGAACAGCCACTTAAGTTAGCTTGTACTTAAGGATGCTTGTTTAATATAAATAGCAAGCAAATGTGAATGAAAAGAGGAGATTATTCAAACAAAAAAACTTGTCTTACATTCGTTTCTTGGATTAGAAACAAAAACCTGAAATTCTAGGATTTGGAATTTCGTTTCCTTTGCTTAGTTAGCTAGTTTAGGCTACTAGTTGGCTTGTGATCTTAGGAATCCAAAACGTTTCTTAGTGGTGTGACTTTATCTAAGAAGCCTTTGGTTCTTTAGCCTTATCTATCCCTTGGTTTATCCCTTGTGTATTTCGAGTGTCACTCCAAATATACAACAACAAAGCTAATTGAATCAAATGAAAGTCTAAAACATTCTAAGAAATCTAACTGAATCAAATGTAAGTCAAGCACATTCAAAAAGAGCTTTTTGAATCAAATGAAGGTCAAATGCATTCTACAAAACTAATTGAATCAAATGAAACTCAAACACATTCAAACAAAGCTAATTGAATCAAACGTAAGTCAAACACATTCAAACATAGTTTTTTGAATCAAATGAAAGCCAAATGCGTATAATAAAGCTAATTGAATCAAATGAAATTCAAAAACATCTAAAAAAATCTAATTAAATCAAATGAAAGTCAAACACATTCAAACAAAGCCATTTGAATCAAATTAAAGTCAAATGCATTCTATACAGCTAATTGAATCAAATAAAAGTCAAAAACATTCGAACAAATCCAATTGAATCAAATGAAAGTCAAATGCATTCAACAAAGCTAGTTGAATCAAGTGAAAGTCAAACACATTCAAACAAAGCTAATTAAATCAAACATAAGTCAAAAACATTCAAATATAACTTTTTGAATTAAATGAAAGTCTAATGCATTCAACAAAGCTAATTCTGTCAAATGAAATTAAAAAACATCTAAAAAAATCTAATTAAATCAAATGAAAGTCAAACACATTCAAACAAAACTATTTGAATCAAATGAAAGTCAAATGCATTCTACAAAGCTAATTTAATCAAATAAAAGTCAAACACATTCAAACATACCTAATTGAATCAAATGAAAGTCAAACACATTCTAACAGAGCTCAAATGAAATGAAAGTCAAACACATTCTAAAAGAGCTTTTTAAATCAAATGAAGGTCAAATGCATTCTACAAAGATAATTTAATCAAATGAAAGTCAAACACATTCAAACAAACCTAATTGAATCAAATGAAAGTCAAACACATTCTAATAGAGCTAATTGAATCAAATGAAAGTCAAACACATTCAAACAAAGCTTTTTGAATGAAATGAAAGTCAAATGCATTCAACAAAGCCAATTGAATCAAATAAAAGTCAAACACATTCAAACAAAGCTTTTTGAATAAAATGAAAGTCAACTGCATTTAACAAAGCTAATTGAATCAAATGAAAGTCAAAAACATTCTAACAAAGCTAATTGAATCAAATGTAAGCCAAACACATTCAAATAGAGCTTTTTGAATCAAATAAAAGTCAAATGCATTCAACAAAGCTAATTGAATCAAATGAAAGTCAAAAACATCTAAAAAAATCTAATTAAATCAAATGAAAGTCAAACACATTCAAACAAAGCTATTTGAATAAAATGAAAGTCAAATGCATTCTATAAACCTAATTGAATTAAATAAAAGTCAAAAACATTCAAACAAATCCAATTGAATTAAATGAAAGTCAAATGCATTCAACAAAGCTAGTTGAATCAAGTGAAAGTCAAACACATTCAAACAAAGCTAATTAAATCAAACGTAAGTCAAAAACATTCAAACATAGCTTTTTGAATCAAATGAAAGTCAAACACATACAAACAAAGCTAAATGAATCAAATGAAAGTCAAACACATTCAAACAGAGCTAATTGAATCAAATGAAAGTCAAACACATTCAAAAAGAGCTTTTTTAATCATATGAAGGTCAAATGCATTCTACAAAGCTAATTGAATCAAATGAAAGTCAAACACATTCAAACAAAGCTAATTGAATCCAACGTAAGTCAAACACATTCAAACAAAGCTTTTTGAATCAAATGAAAGTCAAATGCATTCAACAAAGCCAATTGAATCAAATAAAAGTCAAAGACATTCAAATAAAGCTTTTTGAATCAAATGAAAGTCAAATGCATTCAACAAAGCTAATTGAATCAAATGAAAGTCAAAAACATTCTAACAAAGCTAATTGAATCAAATGTAAGTCAAACACATTCAAACAGAGCTGTTTGAATCAAATGAAAGTCAAATGCATTCAACAAAGCTAATTGAATCAAATGAAAGTAAAAAACATCTAAAAAAATCTAATTAAATCAAATGAAAGTCAAACACATTCAAACAAAGCTATTTGAATCAAATGAAAGTCAAATGCATTCTATAAAGCTAATTGAATCAAATAAAAGTCAAAAACATTCAAACAAATCCAATTGTTTCGGGGTTTTCTGATGTCCTACGGGAGAGTTACAATTCCGAGACTGGAACTGGACGCCTGTACCTGCAAAACAAACGGATACTCCGAGTGATTGGAGATCCGCCTCCAACGGTCAAGTTAGTGCTTGTTTTGGGAGTAATTAATGCGGAATAAAGTAAACAAGTCTCTCTAGGTGAGAGTGTTTAATGTGTGTAATCCCGTTTAATGAGGATTAATGAAGGTATTTATAACCTTGGGAAGTGTGCCACTCTCTAGGTTTAGGTTTAACCTAGGGCTGACTGGGCCTCCTTAAGGGTTGGGCCTTGTTGGTTGGCTATCCCATGGGTCATGGGAAAGGACACGTGGCGTGTCACATTTGGTCCATGGTGGACAGATCACTGACTGACACGTGGCAGGCTCCAATTGGCCTACGTGGAGGACATGTGGCGGAACCTGATTGGTCCACTTGTCAGATGGTGATTGGTGGGTAAAAATCCCCTAATCATTTGCCCCTCACAGGTGGCACGTGACTGGTCACGTGTTACCTGTGACAGGTGTCGGATCGTAACAGGCGACGGCCTGCTACAGGTGTCACTTGGTGAAAGGCCGAGAGTTTTTCCCGCTCAAATTTTGAATTTGGGAGTGACCCTTCGTCTTCTCATTTTGCCTATATAAGGGCGTGTTGACCTCAGTTATTTTCACAGTTGAGAACTTTTTAAGAGAACACTCGGACCCCTGAACCTGCTCTGACATTCCGGACACTTCCTGCCTACCGCCTGCTCTGACAAGTCGGCTGTTACTCAGACTTTCCAGAACTTCGTCTTCTCACTCGTTCAGGTAACCGTCGGTTCTCTCATTCTCTTACTTTTCTTTATTTTTTCCTTTTTGAAATGGCACCACGGAAGCACACGACACGACCTAGGTTAGTGATCAGCCGGTCACCGGGGACGGCTGAGTCTAGGACTAGGAGTGCCGCCTGCCCCTTTTCGAACCAATCTTTGCCCTTTATACAAAGTCCGACTATCTCTGTGTCTATGCAGAACATAATGGCCAGAACAAAAAGAACTGCTAGGATCACAAATTCGGACGGCTCCTCCTACCAGGTGCCGATTAGTGAGACATCTGACCAGGCGCCAGATGTTGAAGTGAACCAAGGCGGCTTGACCGCCGACAGCTCTGAGGGAGGGATCAAGGTGGTCCCTTCCCATTTTACAGTAGACATGTCTACATTTTCTCCCACTCCTGTTGAAGGAGAGGAGGCGGGCCCCTCTGGGAGAGGGGAGGATTCGTCCTCTTCGGACTCTTCAGAGGACGAGTCCAACTCTAGTTCATCTGGCCATCCTTCTCTAGACACAGAGGAGAGACACAACCGCCTGCAAGAGGCGAGGCTTTCTCATGCAGTAGAGAAAGGGGACAATTGGGCGGAGCCATCCGCCACCTATAGAGAGCAAAACACCCCTTACTACTGCACAGTTCCAAAAGGCCGAATCAAGGCCATGCAAGAGAAAGTGGGGAGCTTTATTGCGAACAATGTAATGGGCCCTGGCTTTTTAGTTTTTATGCCGGATCCGGAAGATACAGTCGTCTGGCCGGCTGGGACCAGTTACGATAGTGCCTGGAGCTGGGCTGCTATGAGGCGGCCATCAGAGCTGGGCTGCGCTTCCCCTTACATCCGGCTGTTCAGCGGATCCTGGACGGATATGAGTTGGGGTTATGGCAGCTAGCCCCAAATTCCTGGTTCAACGTTCTCGGCTATGTAGCCGGGTGCGAAATGTATGGGGTGGAGGCTTTCGCCCATATGAACTATCTCAGCCGGACCCCTAAGGCAAGCGGTACCGGCTGGTACCAGTTGACGAGCCACCGAGGCTATCTCATGACAAGAGGTAAGGAAAACAAATGGAAGGATTGGAGAAGCACCTTCCTCATCATTGAGAGTTTAGACAAGGAGCTGAACCAACACTTTAACAGGTGGAACCGAGACCCGCCTCTTCTTGCCGCCTGTTCCTCCAAAAGCTAAAAAAGAGATCCTAGACCGAGGACTCTTTAAAGTAGAGACTAGGGTCGACTCTACTACAGGGGTACGAGAGCAAGTACCCCTGCACTGCGTCCCGAGCTACAAATGGCTCTATGACGAGTACTTCCTGGCCGCCTGCGGCCTCAGCAATCGGTGCTCAAGAGGTAGCCGGCCTAACGAATACGTGCTTTTGCAGAAATTATTTTTATGAACTTTTGCTAACTTTAGCATTTATTCATGCAGCGGAAGCCATGAGCAAGATTACCGCCTCAAAGACTACGGCTGCTATGTTGCGTGCATCCCTCATGCAGCAACAATCTTCAGCTGACTCTCCCAACAAGGAGACGCCCTTAGTAAGTTCCCAGCTTTCGCCTTTCTCCTTTTTATGTTAAAAAGTTGGGTTTATACATATACTAACCGTGTGTTTTTTTTTCGTAGACGGGCACACCAAGAACTTCCTCCTCCCAACAGCCGGACTCTAAAGCCCGGAAGACGACTGTTGCGAGTTCTTCTGGTACTGCCAGGAAACATGCGGCTGCTGAGAAACAGCCGGCCACTCCTTCTCAAACTCCTAGCCGGCCGCCTAGAAGTATGAAACTGCCCTTCTAGATTTGGACCTACTTTCCTTTTGCCTTATCTAACATTCTTGTTTACGCTTGATGCAGCCGGCCCCCAAGAACCGGACCTGGCCGAAGTGGCCAAGTCCATGATCAAAGCCATCCCTTCTGCGGAGAGAGAGGCGGTCAGGGGTGTCGGTACCCTTGACCTAGATGGAATTGCAGGGCTTCTTGCTGAGGTATACTTAGCATATTTTTGTTGTTTAATTCCAAGACGCCTGTTTTTTATTTGAAAACTGACGCCTGTTTTCTTTGATTCAGTCCCTGCTCCGAGTAAACGGCCTTCGCAAGCCCCTTAATGCGAAGAACAAAGAGGTAAAGGCTGCTAAAGCTATGGCCGCCTCTGACTGTGATAAGGCCATGTTTCAAATTGCCCAAAATGAAATTTTGACAACTGATATTCTTTATTATCAGGCGCAGGCCACTTCTGCTATCAGGGCTCAGTTGGAGGCGGCCCAGAAGAAAAACAATGAGTTGGAGGCGACCATCCAGAATCTCAAATCCGAGCTGAGGCCTCTTCGCCAAAAGATGTCCTCATACGACACCTTGGAGAAATCCTTGGCGCATGTCAAGGAACGCGAGCGGCCCAGGAGAAGAGTCTCACTGCAGAGCTCTCGGCAAAGGCTGAGCAAGAGAAGAAGGATTTGGTCCGAGAGATGATGGAGGACTCGGCCCATATCAAGCGCATGACCTGGGGCCGCCTCTTTCCTAATGCCGACTTTGCCAATTGGGAAAAACAATTTCGCCAATGCTCTGAAAGGTATAACCAAGAGGTCTTGGCGGCTGCTGAAGATGAGGCACTAGAGGAGGCGGAGGATCCGATTTTTGCCTTGGTGCCGATTGGGGTGGATGCGTCCAAGAAGGATGCAGCTGAGGCCGAGTCCAGCAAGAAGAATGCTGATCAGGCGGCGGCTACTATTGTTGAAGATCTGCCCCCATCTTAAGCTTTTTGTCTTCTTTTTCTTCGGCCTGCGTGTCGTCTGTTTCTGCTTTACCCGGCCAGGGGGCCGGGGTCTGAATATTTTGCCGGTCTTTATGGCCGGCCTCTTTTTTTTTTATCTTTACCCGGCCAAGGGGTCGGGGTCTTGAATATTTGTGCCAGTCTTTGTGGCCGACTGTTAATAGAATTTAGGCGACCACCTTTTTAGGTTGCCTTATCTGCCAAAATTTCGAATTGTGCTTAATTTCGAATTGTGCTTTTATTTTTGCTGAGTGTCGAAACTCTAATATCCAGTTGCATGCTATACCGACTGTTTTGTATGGCCAATAGTTGTAGACAGGTAAAATGTAGAGACACTGCCTATGCCCCTTGACGACTGATTGTCTGTTTCTAGGCTAGGCGATCAGTCGGCCATTTATCAAACCGGTCTCTAATATATCTTGATGACTGGTTCCCCTTTAGGCAGGCGGTTCCGTCATATTTCTTAAAATTTGCCAAGTAGGAAAGTGATTACCCACTTGCCATGGTTTTAAGTAGTAGAGGCACCAAGCGGCATAGGCCGGCTAGTCCCTGTTGTGATAACTTAGTAAGAACAGGCGACATATGAACACCTTTTTTAGTTTCAAACCAAGTTTTAAGGAGTGACTATAAGTAAACATGATCGTTACTTGGTCGCCGCCACTATTGTTTGAGTAGTAGAGGTATCAAGCGGCGGCAACCGATTGTTCCCCTTTATTCGCCAATGTTTGTTGGCTATTAACTCAGAAGGTACCAGCTGTACTTATCCCAAGTAGTTCAGTCGGTTATCTGACACGGATGGTAACTGCAAACACTTGTTGGACCAGTGAGAGTTATCCTTGTCTTAGTAACGGCTACGTGGTTGTCTCATTTAGACAGTCGTATGGGTGCCGTGTAATTATTTTATAGAACAATGTTCCATCCAAAAGGGAGCTGCTCTCTGCGACGAATTTCATCCGGATGGATGCCGCCGGACGTTTGCTATGATGTTGGGACAAGGCGAATTAATTTTAAAAATTGAATCAGTTGGCCTGGCGCCTGGTCTGATTATTACGGCCATAGGCCTTAGATAGTTCTTGGTGAACTATATTATGGGAGAGTAGCCGGTTGTGTAGAACAAGCGGCATGCCCCTCTTAATTAAACGTGTAAATAATAAGCATGGAGAGTAGCCGACTACTTACCAGTCGGCATGCCCCTCTTAATACAAAATAAATGAAGTGAAATAGCAAACTTTTATTAGGTAGCTCTCGGCTATTAACATCATTCAGAAATAATATTTTTTGAGATTATCTACATTCCAGGTTCGAGGCACGGATTGGCCGTCTGGTGTTTCCAGGCGGTAGGTGCCATCCCGGATTTCTTCACAGATTCGGTAGGGTCCTTCCCAATTGGGTGTCAATTTGCCGGACTCATTAGCCCTTCCGACAGCTTCCATCTTTCTTAGTACAAAGTCCCCCACTTTGAGTGGACACCTGTGTAATTTCTTGTTATATGATCTGGTCATTCTCAGGCGGTAAATTTCATGGCGCAAGACTGCATTGCCCCTCATTTCTGGGAGTGAGCCCAGGGCCAGGCGCATTGATTCCCAGTTCGCCTCTTCGTCATATAACATTACTCGAAGAGTCGGCTCGTAGTGTTCAATTGGGAGAACAGCTTCCGCCCCATAGGTTAGGAGAAATGGAGTCTCTCCTGTTGACCCTTTTTCAGTCGTCCTAATGGCCCAGAGAACATATGGTAGTTCATCTGCCCATAGGCCGCCTGCTCGTTCAATCTTTTTCTTGAGATCGTCTGAGATGATCTTATTAAAAGCTTCTACTTGGCCGTTTGCTTGTGGACGACCGACTGATGCAAAGTAATGTGAGATACCTTGGTCTCCCAACCAGTTTTTGAGAACAGGCGTCTCAAATTGGGGACCATTATCAAAAACCATAGACATGGGAACCCCGAACCGAGTGATGATATTTTTCCAGATGAATGAAATCACATCCTTTGTCTTGACTCCCTTGACAGCCTCCGCCTCTACCCATTTAGTGAAGTAGTCGACTGCCACAAGTATGTACTTCCTACCGCCTGTAGCAGGCGTATAGGGACCCAGAATATCCATGTCCCATTGAGCAAACGGTAGTGGGCTATGGATGGTAGTGAGGTCAGTAGCTGGACGGTGAATTAGCTTGCCAAACTTTTGACACTCGTCACATTTTTTCACCATCTCCATTGCATCTGCTTCTAAAGTAGGCCAAAAATAACCCTGCCGCCTTGCCCGTTGAGCAAGCGACCTGCCGCCTACATGGGAAGCGCAGTAATCAGAGTGAAGATCTTCTAGTATCTCTCGCCCCTTTTCTGGAGTAACACACTTCAAGAAGGGTTGAGCAAGCGACCTGCTGCCTACATGGGACGCTCGTTTTTCAGTGCGGCCGCCTGGTGAGGGTCATCCGGCAAGGTGCCGTCAGTCAGATATGCCCTGATTGGATCCATCCAGGTTGAACTTCTATCTAAGATTCCAATAGGGTCTTCCTCGATGCTTCTTTTCTCCATCACCTCCCAGAAAATAGTTCGTGGAGTGTCACAGGAGGCCGAGGATGCTAACTTTGAAAGAGCATCCGCCTGGTTGTTTTCAGATCTTGGTACTTGAGTCAAATGAAAATCTTCAAGGGATCCGACTGCTTGTCGTACCGCCCGTAAATACTTGATCATTGCCGGATGGGTCGCTTCGTATTCACCATTGTACTAACTCACTATCAATTGTGAATTAGAACAGGCGTCTATCTTTCTTGCCCCAGCCGCCTTGCACATGCCGGCTAGTAAAGCTTCGTATTCAAGCCTCGTTGTTTGAGGCCTGAAAATTGAAACGTAGAGCATACTCGTACCTGTCGCCCTCTGGCGACTGACATATGACGCCTGCTCCGCAACCAATTTGAGGTGGAGCTCCCATCCACATATACCTTCCAGACTTGGTCTGGAACTTGAGAATCAGGGGGACGAGTCATCTCAAAAATAAAATCAGCAAAGGCTTGCCCCTTTACTGCTTTTTTGGGCTCGAATGTGACTTCGAGGCTTTGAATTTCTATTGCCCATTTGATCATCCAGCCTGACGACTCCATAGATGTCAGTGGCCGCTTGATCGGTTGATCTGTATACACGACGACTGCATGTGCCAAGAAATAAGGCTTCAATTTTTTGACGGCCATGAAAAGAGCGAGGCCAAAATTTTCCACTAAGGGATACCTCAACTCGGTATTTTTCAGTACATGACTGACAAAGTAGACCGGGAGCTGACAGCCGTCTCTTTCAGCAAGAAGGACAGCGCTTAAAGCATGATTAGAGACGGCCAGGTACATGTAAAGCACTTCTTTGGGCAAAGGACTGACCAGCCTCGGCAAGGAGTGTAAGTGAACTTTCAATTTTTGGAAGGTCGCCTCAGCATCCGGCCCCCATTCAAACCTTGCCTTCTTCTTTATGGCCTGGAAAAAGTAAAGACACTTGTCGCCTGATCGACTTAGAAATCTTCCCAAAGCCGCAAGACAACCTGTTAGCTTCTGAACCTCTCGGACGGTACGAGGCGACTGCATGTTGATGACCGCCTGCACTTTCTCTGGGTTCTCCTCTATTCCTCTCTGATTGATGAGGAATCCGAGAAATTTCCCAGACTCAACCCCAAATACACATTTCTTGGGATTGAGCATGACATGGTGCCGCCTGAGTGTGGCGAAAGTTTCTCGGAGGTCTGACAGATGATCTATCTGAATCTTAGACTTAACAATCATATCATCAATGTATGCCTCGACGTTCCTCCCAATCTGGTCAAAGAATACAGTATTTATCATTCTTTGGAAGGTGGCCGGGGCATTCTTCAGACCAAACGGCATGACCATGTAGCAGTATAACCCTTGATCAGTGACGAAGGCCGTCTTCTCCTGATCTTTCTTCCACAAAGGGATTTGATGAAAGCCAGAGTAGGCGTCCATAAAGCTCATCAAAGCATGGTCGGCTGTTGAGTCGACTAGATTATCAATTTTGGGTAGAGGGTAACTGTCCTCGGGGCACGCCTTGTTTAGATCCATGTAGTCTACACACATTCGCCAGGTACCATTCGGCTTTTTGACAAGCACAAAATTTGCAACCCAGTCTGGGAAGTAACATTGCCGAATGAACCCTGCATCAAGTAGTTTTTTAACTTCGGCGGCTGCCTCCTGACTTCTCTCTTCGCCATGGTTCCGCTTCTTCTGCCTTACCGGCTTCTTTTTCGGATCCACGGCCAGTTTATGTACCGCCAAGTCAGGACTGTTGCCTGGCATTTCATGGACTTCGAATGCAAAAATGTCTTTGTATTTTTTCAAAAGTTGGTGGAAATCTTCACCCAAAACTCTCAGAGCAGTCATCCCAACCTTGACTGTTTGGTTAGGGCGCGAGTCGTCCAGGATCAGGTTCGTATGCTCACCAGCCGGCTGAGGGCGGAATTCGTCTGACCGCTCCTCTGCCAATGATTGCTATCTTTTCTCTTTTCTTGCGGCCCCCAACTGGGCAGCCTTTCTTTTCTTGCCGCCTGCTACCTGAGCAGGCGCATTCTCCTTAACAACGTCAAGGTCTGCTTTTTCACCACTTGACCCAGCGGCCATGACAGTGGGTTTGATATCCGAGAGGTAGCACTCTCGGGCCATCTTCTGATCTCCCCTTAGGGAGCCGACTGTTCCATCATCCCTCTCAAATTTGAGCAACATAAGAGACGGGATTATGACAGCTTTTGAATTATTCAGGGTTGGTCGTCCCAGAAATCATGTTGTAGGCCGAGAGTTCCTCAACTACCAGGAACCGGACCACCATGTGGCGACCTTCCCCCTTTTCACCCAAGCGAATGGGTAAATCCACTCGTCCTACAGGGTGGACGACTCCTCCTCCAAACCCTACTAGAGGGTGGGATACCGGGTGTATGCAATCAGTCTGGTATTTGAGCTTTGACAGACATTTGCTACTGATAAGGTTGGAGGAACTACCGGTATCTATGAGGATGCGGCGAACTCTTTGGTTGGCCACTTTGCATTCAATAACAATGGGGTCAGCATGCGGCCCCCTCACCCCTCCTAAATCTTCTTCTGTGATGACAATTTCAGGAAATGAATTTTTGGAGGGCCGTTCTTGGTGAACAGAATTGACGTCTAGCCGCCTGATATTGTTTTTATTGCCCCTGATAGTGGGGCCGCCTCCTGAGAAGCCGCCTGCAATTGTGTAGACGACTGCATCATCTGTATCAGAACTGTCGGCCTGTTGGTTCTTTTTGGCCGACTGCTTATTCTTTGAGGAAGTATTCCCCTTAGATTTCTTGACATAGGAGTCAAGATCGCCTTGTTCAGCCAGGCGGTCTATGTACCACATGAGACTGATACATTCGTTAGTTTCATGACCAAGATAATGGCGAAACTTATCTTGGTTCCGGTTGCTTGCAAAACCCTTCATGGGGGCCGGCTTCTCAATTGAGATTCGTCCCTTGATTTCTTTGAGGATAGCCTGGCTATCCTTGTTGAACGCATACTTTGGAGAGTATGGTTTGAACTCTTTCTTCTTCTTCTGAAGCCGGCTGTTTAGAGGAATCAGCCGCCCAGACCTCTTTTCTCTTCTTATCATCTTTGTTAGCCGACGCCTTTGGTCGGCCTTCTTTCTTGTCGGACCTCCTTCCGTCCGACTGCTTTCCAGTACTACAGAGATCAGTCGCCTGTATATAGACTTCTGCTTCGATCAAGGCTTCTTGAAGAGTCGCCACCCTCTTTCGAACCAAGTCAAATTTGAAGGTCGACCCGTCTTTGAGACCTCTGAAAAAGTCAGTATAGGCCACCTCATCCGGTAGCCCTTGAATCTGTATCCTCATCAGGTTGAACCGCCTGATATAAGAACGAAGTCCCTCCTTCTCGCACTGCTGAATCGTCCCTTAATCAAGGGTCGTCTTCTTTGCAGGTATGTTCATGGCAAAATTGGAGGTGAATAAGTAAGCAAGCGTCCTGAAGTTGTTCACACAACCAGTCGACAGGTTGCCGAACCATTGTTGTGCGATTCCTTTAAGAGTCGCTGGGAAACACTTGCACCAAGTGGGATCATCCAACCCTTGGAGGTACATTAGGTTGGTGAACACCATCAAATGGTCTTCAGGGTTAGTAGTGCCGTCATAGGCGCCTACTAACACATTTTTAACTTTGGCCGGCTGAGCGGCTTCAATAATTTCCTTGGAGAAAGCCGACGGCTGTTCTCCAAGTCTAAGCAACCGTAGCTGCCAGTCCATAGGTTGGACATTTTTTGCCGCCTGTCCTCCAAACAGAGGTGGCTGTAGAAAATATTGTTGTTGCGGTACAAATGGTAAGTTTGGTACCGCCTGGTCGTTATGAAATCCAGACCGACAGGAGGTACCATCTGTCTGACTCTCATGATTTGACTGGGTATACCTCATAGAGGTATTGCGCAGACTATCTTGAAAATCTAAAGTGGAGGCCGACTCTGACAGTCGGTCGTTTTTTTTCTGCTCTAGCAATAGCCAAGCGTTTGTGTATGTTTTCTTTGACCCGTCCGCCTGTATATGACGAACAGGCTTCCTTTTCCTAGGTGTGGGAAAACGGTACTTTGTGAAATCAAGCACATGCGGCTCCCACTTCCTAGAGTTAGGATCAGGGGTCGCCTCTCATCCTTGAACAGGCTTCCTCTTTCCTGAAGAGGAAGGTTTCTTAGCCGACTACTCCTTGGTCAAAGTAGGCGTCTTTTTGTTGATCAGTTCCTGGATCTCCCCCTTGAAGCCCCTCATGAAGGTCATGAGTTCGTTTCTTGTAATGGGAGCAGATCCTTCAGCCGCCTGCTGCTGATCAGGCGGTGCGCCGACTGGATCACTAAGTCAAGTTTGATGATCTTCCCGTTCTCTCCTTTCGGTGTGACGGGTACGTCGGGCCCTTAGGGTCCCGTCTGAGGCTGTGTGTGCTTCAACTTCAACCTCATCTTCGGTATCATGATCCGACTGAACTTGAGGGTCGTCCAGGGGACGCCTCTCTTCTGGAGTCGGTACAGACGTAGATGCCATCTCAAAAGTACTCTCCCCACAGACAGCGCCAAAATGTTTTGGGGTTTTCTGATGTCCTGCGGGATAGTTACAATTTCGAGACTGGAACTGGACGCCTGTATCTGCAAAACAAATGGATACTCCGAGTGATTGGAGATCCGCCTCCAACGGTCAAGTTAGTGCTTGTTTTGGGAGTAATTAATGCGGAATAAAGTAAACAAGTCTCTCTAGGTGAGAGTGTTTAATGTGTGTAATCCCATTTAATGAGGATTAATGAAGGTATTTATAACCTTGGGAAGCGTGCCACTCTCTAGGTTTAGGTTTAACCTAGGGCTGACTGGGCCTCCTTAAGGGTTGGGCCTTGTTGGCTGGCTATCCCATGGGTCATGGGAAAGGACACGTGGCGTGTCACATTTGGTCCATGGTGGACAGATCACTGACTGACACGTGGCAGGCTCCAATTAGCCTACGTGGAGGACACGTGGCGGAACCTGATTGGTCCACTTGTCAGATGGTGATTGGTGGGTAAAAATCCCCTAATCACCCTTAAAATGCGTCCCAGAGTTTCAATGGCTCTATGACGAGTTTTTCCTGGCCGCCTGTGGCCTTAGCAGTCGGTCCTCCAAAGGTAGCCGGCCATTTGAAAATATGTACCCTTAACTTGATTTGTTTGAATATTTTCTAACTTTTGTGGTTCTCACTTGTAGGCGAGGCTATGGACCAGATTACTGCTTCAAAGAAGGCGGTTGCCATGTTGCGAGCCTCCATAATGCACCAGCAGCGCACCGCTTCTGTCTCTCCTACTAAGGGGACGCCCACAGTGAGTGTCGATCCTTAAAACTTATCTTTGAAAGGCTGCTTGGTGAATGCAGACTACTCGTCTCTTTTGCAGGCGGGCACTTCCAAACCCTCATCCTCCCACTTGTCGGACTCGAAAGTTCAGAAGCTAACTGGTGAGAGTACGCCTGGATCTACCAGGAAGCAATCGGCTGACAAACAGTCGGCCACCCCACAGAGTGTGGGGAACCAACCGCCTGTTGTGGCACAGCCGCCGAGAGGTATAGCCTGCTCTGCCAGACTTGCTTATTTTCTTTCACTCTCTTCATGTTTCTGATGTTTCTCTTTTTTGATACAGGCGGCCCTTCAGAGCCAGACTTGGTCCAAATGGCCAAGTCTATGATTAAGGTCGTCCCTCAAGAGGAAAGGGACGCGGTCAAGGGAGTCGGCACCCTTGACCTGGATGGCATCATGGGTCTCCTCTCTGAGGTAAACTTGGAATGTTTTTAAACTTTATTACTTGTCATACCGCTCGCCTTTCTCAGACCTGACGCCTGTTCTCCCTGTTTTCAGACCATGTTGAGAGTACACGGCCTTCGTAGGCCGATCCACGCAAAAAACAAAGAGGTAAGGGCTGCTAAGGCTATAGCCGCTTCTGACGTTGATAAGGCAATACTTCAAATTGCCCAAAATGAGTTTTTGACAACTGACATTCTTTATTATCAGGCGCAGGCTACTGCCAACATTCGCGCTGAGTTGGAGGCGGCCAAAAAGAAGAACAACGAACTGGAGGCGACGGTCAAGGGCCTGAAGGATGAGCTGAAGCCGCTTAAACAGAAGATGACTCAGTTCGAGACCTTGGAGAAATCCTTGGCTTCGACCAAAGAGCGCCTGGTCCAGCAAGAGAAGAGCCTTACTAACGAGCTCTCGGCCAAGGCCGAAAAAGAGAAACTGGAGCTGGCCCGGGCCATGATGGACGACTCTGCTCAAATCATGAGGATGACCTGGATGGCTCTCTTTCCAAAAGCTCACTACGCCGCATGGGAGAAGAAATTCGTTGCTTATACTGAAAAGTACAACCAACAGATCATGCAGCAGGCGGCTAAGGAGGACCAGGCAGCCGAATCCAGCTCAGAAGAGGAGGAAGCGGAGGTGGCCCTGCAGCCGATTGGGGAGGAGACATCTAAGAAAGCTGCCCCTGATGCCGAGACTAGTAAGAAGGATGCCCCTCAGAACCAGGCGTCCCTTACTTATCAGGCGGCAGTCAATACCGAGACTCTACCCCAAACTTAAAGCTTTTTATATTCATTCTTGATCCGGCCTGCGTGCCGTGTATTTGTGTATCTTTACCCGGCTAGGGGGCCGGGGCTTCTGAATATTTGCCAGCTTGTCTGGTTTTAACTTAACTTTGCCAGCTTGTCTTGCTTTACTTTGACATGAATTGGCGACTGTTGAGTCGTCTTTTGCTGTTACATATGCTGTTTTTTGATTTTTTGTTTTTGTTGAATTTGCCAAACATTTTGCACTTCGCAACTTCATAACCGCTTGTATGGCACATCTATCTTAAACTTTCCAGCTAAAATGTTTAACCTTGATGCCGACTGCCCTTGCCCCTGGACGACTAGGTTACTTCTTGTAAAGAGAGTAATTAGTCGGCCATAGACAGTCGGACCCTAGTAGCAAACATAACCAGCCTTGGTTGGAATGCACTTAGTCACAGTGGTAAGGTACCGACTGAATTAACCAACTTAATGCATTTTAAGACACAAGGGGTCGCCTAGTTCTTAGAGAACAGTCGGCTAGTCACTGTTTTCTCGATTGTCATAAGTCCCTTGGTATGTTTACGAGGAACATAGTATGGTGTTTGTTGTTTGGACGACTGTCAATTTAGACGTGTGTATCAGTCATTATCACATCCAGTCGGACACCGAGAGGTCCTTCTAGATTGCTAAGATTCATTTAGTATTTCTTAGTGGGAATGTTTGTTTGAGTGCCTTTTTGCCAAAGACCAGGCGAACTGCTCAAACTTTTTAGGATTCCGGACCAAGTATGGGAGAACAACTATGGTTTAACTATTGCGTTAACCAATTGTGGCTGCTCCTAATCCTGAGTAGTAGAGGTATCAGTCGTCAATGGCCGACTAATCCCCTTAATTCGTCAATTTTTGTTGACTATTAACTCAGAAGGCGCCTCCTATATTTATCCCAAGTAATACAGGCGGCCATCCGACGCAGATGTCAACTGCTGACACTTATGAAAGTGTCGAGTTATCCTTGTCTCAAAACGGATACGTTGTCCTTGTGGACAGCCGTATAAAGGCCGTGTAAGTAGTTTATAGAGCATTATTCCACCCAAATGGGAGCTGCTCTCTGCGACGAATCTCATCCAAATGGCATGTCGTCGGACGCCTGCTAGTTATTGAGACAGGTCGTATTAATTTAAAAATTAAGCGTAATCAAGCGGCTTGGTGCCTGGGTTGATTAGCCGTATGGTGGGCAAACAGGCGTGCCCTTTAGTATGTATGTGCTGGAGGGTATCCGCCTTTCTTGAGACAGACGGAGTGTACTCCTTTTTGAAACATATAAAAAGAGGATAAACTTGGAACTTTCATTAATAAACTTTAATTGATTACATCAAAAGTAATATTTTTTCAGATTGTCTACATTCCAAGTCCTAGGTAGGGGTCGGCCCTCTGGAGTTTCCAGACGATAACTTTCCCAACTCATTGGCCCTGCCGACTGATTCCATCTTCCTTAGTACAAAGTCCCCTACTTTGAGTGGGCGCTTGTGTACTCTTCTATTGTAGATTCGAGTCATCCTCAGGCAGTATATTTCATGGCATAGGGCAGCATTGCCCCTACGTTCTGGAAGGGAATCCAATGCTAGGCGCATTGCTTCCCAGTTCGCATCTTCATCATACAGCATAACTTGGAGAGTCTGCTCATAGTGCTCAATGGGTAGGACAACTTCTGCCCCATAGGTTAGGAGGAAAGGTGTTTCTCCAGTCGCTCCTTTTTCAGTCGTCCTTATGGCCCAGAGAACATGTTGTAGTTCGTCTGCCCATAGGCCGTCTGCTTTCTCAATCTTCTTCTTTATACCGTCTGAGATGATTTTGTTAAATGCTTCAACCTGGCCGTTTGCTTGCGGCCGTCCGACTGATGCAAAGCAGTAAGCAATGCCTTGATCTCTCAACCAAGTTTTGAGAACGGGTGTCTCAAACTGGGGACCATTGTAAAAAACCATAGACATAGGCACCCCAAAACGAGTGATCACATTCCTCCAAATGAAGGAGATGACATCCTTGGTCTTGATGCCCTTGACTGCTTCGGCCTCCACCCATTTGGTGAAGTAGTCGACTGCAGGCGTATAGGGTCCTAGAATATCCATGCCCCACTTAGCAAATGGTATTGGGCTGTGGATAGCCGTTAGATCTGTAGCTGGACGATGAATCAATCTGCCAAACCTCTGGCATTTGTCGCACTTTCTAACCAGATCCATGGCGTCTGCCTCCAGAGTCGGCAAGAAGTACCCTTGCCACCTCACTCTTTGAGCAAGCGACCTACCGCCTATGTGAGAGGCACAATATCTAGAGTGTAGGTCTTCCAGGACCTCTCGCCCTTTTTCGGGGGTAACACATTTCAAGAAGGGTTTAAGGTACCCTCTCTTGTAGAGTTCTCCCTTTATCATTTCAAAACTGGACGCTCGCTTCTTTAGTGAGGCCGCCTGATGGTGATCATTCGGCAAGGTGCCGTCTGTCGGGTATGTCCTGATTGGGTCCATCCATGTTGAGCTTCTATCAAGGACTGCAACGTTGTTTTCCTCAATACTCCGCTTTTCCATTTCTTCCCAAAATACAGTTCTAGGAGTATCGCATGAGGCCGAGGATGCCAGTTTGGACAAGGCGTCCGCCTGGTTATTCTCGGACCTTGGGACCTGAGTTAACTGGAAATCTTCAAGCGAGCTTGGCGCCTGTTTCACGGCTTCTAGGTACTTGACCATAGCCGGATGAGTAGCTTCATAATCCCCATTGTACTGGCTGACTATGAGTTGTGAATCAGAACAGGCGGCTATCTTTCTTGCCCCGGCTGCTTTACACATGCGGATACCAGCCAAAAGGGCTTCATACTCAGCTTCATTGTTTGAGGTCTGAAACTTGAAACGAAGAGCATATTCATACCTGTCGCCCTCTGGCGACTGACATACAATACCTGCCCCACAACCATTTGCTGTGGAACTCCCATCAACATAGACTTTCCAGAATTGGTCAATTTTTTCACCTTCGGGTGCCAGGGTCATCTCAACTATGCAATCTGCAAAGGCTTGCCCCTTCACAGCTTTTCTGGGCTCGAACGTGACCTCAAGACTTTGGATCTCAATTGCCCACTTTATCATCCGCCCTGACGACTCCATGGTCGTCAGGGGCCGCTTGATTGGCTGGTCTGTGTAGACGATCACCGGATGTGCTAGGAAATAAGGCTTCAATTTTTTCACTGCCATGTACAGGGCGAGTCCAAACTTCTCCACCAGTGGGTACCTCAACTCTGCATTCTTTAAAACATGACTGGCAAAATAGACTGGGAGTTGGCAGCCGTCTCTTTCGGCTAAGAGGACGGCACTCAAAGCATGATCTGATACTACGAGATACATGTAAAGCACTTCTTTTAGGCAAAGGACTGACGAGTCTCGGCAGGAAATGCAGATGTTCTTTCAGCTTTTGGAGGGCCGACTCAGCATCTGGTCCCCATTCAAACTTTACTTTCTTTCTGATGCCTGAAAAAAGTAGAGGCACTTGTCGCCTGCCCGACTGAGAAACCTTCCAAGGGCTGCCAAGGCAGCCTGTTAGCTTTTGTACCTCTCGGACGGTGCGAGGCGACTGCATGTCGATGACCGCCTGCACCTTGTCAGGATTTGCCTCTATTCCCCTTTGATTTATGAGGAACTCAACTCCAAAGGCACACTTTTTTGGATTAAGCATGACTCGGTGCCGCCTGAGTGTGGCGAATGTTTCTCGGAGGTCTGCCAGATGGTCCGTTTGAAGTTTTGAATTTACAATCATATCATCAATATACGCCTCAACATTTCTTCCAATTTGTTCAAAAAACACAGTGTTGATCATTCTTTGGAAGGTTGCCGGGGCGTTCTTCAAACCAAACGACATGACCGTGTAACAATAGAGCCCCTATTCTATGACAAAGGCAGTTTTCTCTTGATCTTTTTTCCATAGAGGGATCTGGTGAAAGCCTGAATAGGCGTCCATGAAACTTAACAAGGCATGGCCGGCTGTTGAGTCGACCAAGCTGTCGATTTTTGGCAAAGGATAGCTGTCTTTCGGACATGCCTTGTTTAAATCAGTGTAGTCCACACACATGCGCCAAGAACCATTCTGCTTCTTGACTAGCACAACATTTGCCTCCCATTCTGGGTAGAAACACTGCCGAATGTATCCTGCATCAAGTAACTTCTTTACCTCGGCGGCGGCCGCCTGATTTCTTTCTTCACCATGATGCCTTTTCTTTTGTCGTACCGGTTTCTTTTTTGGGTCGACAGCTAGCTTGTGTACCGCCAGGTCTGGACTAATACCTGGCATCTCATGCACCTCAAATGCAAAAATATCTTGGAACTCTTTCAGCAGCTGGAGAAGGTCATTGCCAAGTTCAGTCAGAGCAGTCGTCCCCACCTTGACAGTTCGGTCTGGACGACTGTCATCGAGGGCGACATCTACATGCTCCCCAGCTGGCTGAGGGCGGAATTCATTCGGCCGCTCCTCAGCCAGTGATTGCTATTGCTTATGTTTTTTCTGGACCTCCTTCTCGGAGGCTTTTCTCTTCCTGCCGCCTGCCTCTTGAGCAGACGCTTCTTCTATGGCTTTGCCAGTTGGGCCGTCTGAAGTTACCGTTGTTTTCATGTCAGTGAGGTAACATTCTCTGGCCATTCTCTGGTCCCCCCTTATGCAGCCGACTGTTTTTTCGTCCTTCTCAAACTTGAGCAACATAAGGGATGGAATGATAACTGCTTTGGAGTCATTAAGGGTGGGGCGCCCAAGGATCATGTTGTAGGCAGTAAGTTCTTCCACAACCAGAAAACGAATGACCATGTGGCGGTCCTCACCTCTCTCACCCAGACGGACGGGCAAGTCAACCTGACCAATCGGATGGACGACTCCCCCTCTAAATCCTACTAGAGGATGGGAGACAGGCTTTATACTCTCAGGCCTGTACTTGAGCTTGGTCAAGCACTTATGGCTGATGAGGTCCGACGAACTCCCTGTATCAATAAGTATCCTGCCGACTCTTTGGTTGGCCACTTTGCACTCGATGACAATTGGGTCGTCATGCGGCCGTCGGACACCACCAGAATCTTTCTCAGAAATAATAACCTCAGCAAACGAGGTACCAGAGGTCTCACCCCGATTAACAGAGTTAACATCCAATTGCCTGATGCTATCCTTGTTTCCCCGAACAGTCGGGCCTCCCCCTGCATAGCCGCCTGCTATTATATAGATGGCAGCTTCATCAGTGTCAAAGCTGTCGGCAGGCTTCTGTCTTTTTTGCCTGGCTGACTGATTTTGTTTGGGGGGCTGTTTTCCTTTAGGTTTCTTGACATAAGAGTCCAGATCACCCTTTTCAGCCAACTGATCCAGCAGACGCTTGAGGCTAATGCATTCGTTGGTCTCATACCCAACGTCATCATGAAAATGGCAGTGTTTGCCTTGGTTGCGCTTGCTAGGATCACCCTTCATAGGTGCCGGCTTCTCGAGTGAGAGTCGGCCCTTAACTTCTTTGAAAATGGTATGATTATCTTTGTTGAACTCATACTTGGGGGAGTATGGAGTGAACTCTTTTCTCTTCTTACTAGACGGCTGACTAGTGGAGTCGGCCATCCAAACATCTTTTCTCTTCTTCTCTCCCTTGGGGGCCGCTATCTGTGAGTGACTCTCCTTTTTCTTGGACCTTTTCTGGTCCCCTTGCTATCCCATATGACAGAGGTCGACTGCCTGTATGTAGGCCTCGGCCTCCATCATTGCCTCTTGGAGGGTAGCCACTCTTTTTCTGACTAAATCGAACTTGAAGTTCGACCCGTCCTTCAATCCCTTGAAGAAATCGGTATAGGCTACTTCATCCGGCAAGTTGGGTATTTGTATCCTCATCAGATTGAATCTCTTTATGTAGGAGCGTAACCCCTCCTTTTCACCCTGCTGGACGGCTCCTAGATCAAGAGTCGTCTTCCTGGCAGGTATGTTCATGGAAAAGTTTGATGCAAACAAATAGGCCAATGTTCTGAAGTTGTTGACACAGCCGGCCGGCAGATTGCCAAACCACTGCTGGGCGACTCCCTTCAGAGTGGCAGGAAAACACCTACACCATGTGGCATCGTCCAATCCTTGAAGGTACATTAGATTGGTGAAGGCCATAAGGTGATCCTCTGGGTTAGCAGTGCCATCGTAGGCGCCTATTAACACATTTTTCACTTTAGTCGGCTGAGCGGCTTGTAAAATTTCCTTTGAGAAGGCGGTTGGATGTTCTCCTAGTTGGAGCAACCGTAACTGCCAATCCAAAGGCTGGACATTCTTAGCCATCTGACCTCCAAAAGGAGGAGGTGGCAAAAGGTAGTGAGTTTGCGGCACATATGGCGGCTGAGTGGCATATGGTGCCGACTGTTGTTGGTGAGAGCTAGAACCGGAGCGTGTACTGCATGTCCGGATCTCATAGTTTGACCTTGAATGATTCATAAAAGTGTTTTGTATACTGTCAAGAAAATCAGAAGTGGAGGCCGACTCAGACTGCTGTTGGCTCCTTTTCTGCTGAACCAGCAGCCGGGCGTCTGAGTAGGATTTCTTTGAGCCGTCTGGTTGGACCAAGCGGATTGGTTTCCTTCCCGATGAGGCAGGGATACGGTGCTTGGACAGATTGAGTAGAGGTACCCGCCTCTCCTCTTGGCGAGGGTGGGGGGTTGCCTCACGGTCCTTCAATGACTTCTTCTTTCCTGAATGGGAAGGCTTTTTGCTCGACTGCCCTTTTTGGGGGACAGCCGTCTTTTTGTTGATGAGGTCTTTAATCTCACCCTTGAAACTTCTCATGATGGTCATAAGATCATTCCTCGAGACAGGAGCTGTCCAGTCGGCCGCTTGGTGAGAGTTGGCCGAAGGTCCGACTGTTTGGCCTGGACCAGTCTGGTCTTGCCGTTCCTGCCTTTCACGAGGGGTAGTGCGTCGAGCTCTCAAGGACCCGTCTGGGGCCGTGCGAGTCTCAACTTCAGGCTCAGTGTCCTGATCAGAATAAACGTGAGGCTCGTCTTCTTGGTAGTCGTCCTCTAGACGCTTGTCACTATTAGTCGGTACAGATTGCGATGCCATCTCAAAGGTACTCTACCCACAGGCGGCGCCAAAATGTTTCGGGGTTTTCTGCGTCCCTTGGGAGAGTTACAACTTCAAGACTAAAACCACGCGCCTGTACCTGCAAGATAACGGAGACTCCTTGGGTAGGGAGCTCCGCCTCCAACGATCAAGTTAGTAGATGAAGGAGTGGTAAAGCATAATGTAAATAGGTGTCGGATGCTAGGACGGGTCTAGCAGGCGGTACCGAGTGGTGTGTGATTCTCTTTGGGATTTGTGTAATCCGAGTGTTTCTTGTGAACAGTCCCTAGTCAAAAATGAGCACTTATGACCGTATATATAGCCTTGGGAAGCGTGCTAGGCTCTAGGGTTTTGGCCAACCCTAGGACTGACTGGGCTTTCTTGGGATTTGGGCCCAATCTATTACCTGTTTAGGCAAGGCTGAGAGGGCCACATGGCATGGCATTGGAGGTCCATGGTGGACCGATGGAAGCGTGCCACGTGGCAGGTCCTGATAAGCCCAACTGGGTGACACTTGTCAGGCCTTTATTGGTCCACATGGCGAGGGGTGATTAAGGGAGAATCCCCCTAATCAAAACCTAATAGAATCAAATGAAAGTCAAACACATTCAAACAGAGCTAATTGAATCAAATGAAAGTCAAACACATTCAAACAAAGCTTTTTGAATCAAATGAAAGTCAAATGCATTCAACAAAGCTAATTGAATCAAATGGAAGTCAAAAACATCTAAAAAAACCTAATTAAATCAAATGAAAGTCAAACACATTCAAACAAAGCTATTTGAATCAAATGAAAGTCAAATGCATTCTACAAAGCTAATTGAATCAAATGGAAGTAAAAAACATTCGAACAAAGCCAATTGAAACCAATGAAAGTCAAACACACTAAAACAAAGATTTTTGAATCAAATGAAAGTCAAATGCATTCAAAAAAGCTAATTGAATCAAATGAAAGTCAAAAACATCTAAAAAAATCTAATTAAATCAAATGAAAGTCAAACACATTCAAAAAAAGCTAATTAAATCAAATGAAAGTCAAACACATTCAAACAAAGCTATTTGAATTAAATGAAAGTCAAATGCAATCTACAAAGCTAATTGAATCAAATGAAAGTTAAACACATTCAAACAAACCTAATAGAATCAAATGAAAGTCAAACACATTCAAACAGAGCTAATTAAATCAAATGAAAGTCAAACACATTCAAACAAAGCTTTTTGAATCAAATGAAAGTCAAATGCATTCAACAAAGCTAATTGAATCAAATGAAAGTCAAAAAAATCTAAAAAAACCTAATTAAATCAAATGAAAGTCAAACACATTTAAACAAAGCTATTTGAATCAAATGAAAGTCAAATGCATTCAACAAAGCTAATTGAATCAAATGAAAGTCAAAAACATCTAAAACAATCTAATTAAATCAAATGAAAGTCAAACACATTCAAAAAAAGCTAATTAAATCAAATGAAAGTCAAACACATTCAAACAAAGCTATTTGAATAAAATGAAAGTTAAATGCAATCTACAAAGCTAATTGAATCAAATGAAAGTTAAACACATTCAAACAAACCTAATAGAATCAAATGAAAGTCAAACACATTCAAACTAGAGCTAATTGAATCAAATGAAAGTCAAATACATTCAAACAAAGCTTTTTGAATCAAATGAAAGTCAAATGCATTTAACAAAGCTAATTGAATCAAATGAAAGTCAAAAACATCTAAAAAACTCTAATTAAATCAAATAAAAGTCAAACACATTCAAACAAAGCTAATTAAATCAAATGAAAGTCAAACAAATTCAAACAAAGCTATTTGAATTAAATGAAAGTCAAATGCATTGTACAAAGCTAATTGAATCAAATGAAAGTCAAACACATTCAAACAAACCTAATAGAATCAAATAAAAGTCAAACACATTCAAACAGAGGTAATTGAATCTAATGAAAGTCAAACCCATTTAAAAAGAACATTTTGAATCAAATGAAGGTCAAATGCAATCTACAAAGCTAATTGAATCAAATGAAAGTCAAACACATTCAAACAAAGCTAATTGAATCAAATGTAAGTTAGACACATTCAAACAGAGCTTTTTGAATCAAATGAAAGTCAAATGCATTCAACAAAGCTAATTGAATCAAATGAAGTAAAAAACATCTAAAAAAATCTAATTAAATCAAATGAAAGTCAAACACATTCAGACAGAGCTATTTGAATCAAATGAAAGTCAAATGCATTCTACAAATCTAATTGAGTCAAATGAAAGTCAAATGCAATCTACAAAGCTAATTGAATCAAATGAAAGTCAAACACATTCAAAGAAAGCTAATTGAATTAAATGTAAGTCAGAAACATTCAAACAGAGCTTTTTGAATCAAATGAAAGTCAAATGCATTCAACAAAACTAATTGAATCAAATGAAAGTAAAAACATCTAAAAAAACCTAATTAAATCAAATGAAAGTCAAACACATTGAGACAGAGCTATTTGAATCAAATGAAACTCAAATGCATTCTACAAATCTAATTGACTCAAATGAAAGTAAAAAAATCTAAAAAATTCAAATTAAATCAATAAAAGGTCAAACACATTCAAACAAAACTATTTGAATCAAATGAAAGACAAATTCATTCTATAAAGCTAATTGAATCAAATGAAAGTTAAACACATTCAAAGAAACCTAATAGAATCAAATAAAAGTCAAACACATTCAAACAGAGGTAATTGAATCAAATGAAAGTCAAACCCATTTCAAAAAGAACATTTTGAATCAAATGAAGGTCAAATGCAATCTACAAAGCTAATTAAATCAAATGAAAGTCAAACACATTCAAACAAAGCTAATTGAATCAAATGTAAGTCAGACACATTCAAACAAAGCTTTTTGAATCAAATGAAAGTCAAATGCATTCAACAAACCTAATTGAATCAAATGAAGTAAAAAACATCTAAAAAAATCTAATTAAATCAAATGAAAGTCAAACACATTCAGACAGAGCTATTTGAATCAAATGAAAGTCAAATGCATTCTACAAATCTAATTGACTCAAATGAAAGTAAAAACCATCTAAAAAATTCAAATTAAATCAATAAAAGGTCAAACACATTCAAACAAAACTATTTGAATCAAATGAAAGTCAAATGCATTCTATAAAGCTAATTGAATCAAATGAAAGTCAAACACATTCAAACAAAGCTAATTGAACCAAATGAAAGTCAAACACATTCAAACAAAGCTAATTAAATCAAAAGAAAGTCAAACACATTCAAACAAACCTAATTAAATCACATGAAATTAAAACACAATTAAAACAAAGCTTTTTGAATCAAATGAAAGACAAATGCATTCAACAAAGCTAATTGAATCAAATGAAAGTCAAAAACATCTAAAAAAATCTAATTAAATCAAATGAAAGTCAAACACATTCAAAAAAAGCTAATTAAATCAAATGAAAGTCAAACACATTCAAACAAAGCTATTTGAATTAAATAAAAGTCAAATGCAATCTACAAAGCTAATTGAATCAAATGAAAGTCAAACACATTCAAAGAAAGCTAATTGAATCAAATGTAAGTCAGAAAAATTCAAACAGAGCTTTTTGAATCAAATGAAAGTCAAATGCATTCAACAAAACTAATTGAATCAAATGAAAGTAAAAAACATATAAAAAAATCTAATTAAATCAAATGAAAGTCAAACACATTGAGACAGAGCTATTTGAATCAAATGAAACTCAAATGCATTCTACAAATCTAATTGACTCAAATGAAAGCAAAAAAATCTAAAAAATTCAAATTAAATCAATAAAAGGTCAAACACATTCAAACAAAACTATTTGAATCAAATGAAAGTCAAATGCATTCTATAAAGCTAATTGAATCAAATGAAAGTTAAACACATTCAAACAAAACTAATTGAATCAAATGAAAGTAAAACACATTCAAACAAACCTAATTGAATCAAATGAAAGTCAAACACATTCAAACAAACCTAATTGAATCAAATGAAAGTCAAACACATTCAAAAAGAGCTTTTTGAATCAAAAGAAGGTCAAATGCATTCAACAAAGATAATTGAATCAAATGAAAGTGAAAAACATCTTAAAAAATATAATTAAATCAAATAAAAGTCAAACACATTCAAACAAAGCTAATTAAATTAAATGAAAGTCAAACAAATTCAAACAAAACTATTTGAATTAAATGAAAGTCAAATGCATTCTACAAAGCTAATTGAATCAAATGAAAGTCAAACACATTCAAACAAACCTTATATAATCAAATAAAAGTCAAACACATTCAAACAGAGCTAATTGAATCAAATGAAAGTCAAACACATTCAAACAAAGCTTTTTGAATCAAATGAAAGTCAAATGCATTCAACAAAGCTAATTGAATCAAATGAAAGTCAAAAACATCTAAAAAAATCTAATTAAATCAAATAAAAGTCAAACACATTCAAACAAAGCTAATTAAATCAAATGAAAGTCAAACAAATTCAAACAAAGCTATTTGAATTAAATGAAAGTCAAATGCATTCTACAAAGCTAATTGAATCAAATGAAAGTCAAACACATTCAAACAAACCTAATAGAATCAAATAAAAGTCAAACACATTAAAACAGAGGTAATTGAATCAAATGAAAGTCAAACCCAATTAAAAAGAACATTTTGAATCAAATGAAGGTCAAATGCAATCTACAAAGCTAATTGAATCAAATGAAAGTCAAACACATTCAAACAAAGCTAATTGAATCAAATGTAAGTCAGACACATTCAAACAGAGCTTTTTGAATCAAATGAAAGTCAAATGCATTCAACAAAGCTAATTGAATCAAATGAAGTAAAAAACATCTAAAAAATCTAATTAAATCAAATGAAAGTCAAACACATTCAGACAGAGCTATTTGAATCAAATGAAAGTCAAATGCATTCTACAAATCTAATTGACTCAAATGAAATTAAAAAACATCTAAAAAATTCAAATTAAATCAATAAAGGTCAAACACATTCAAACAAAACTATTTGAATCAAATGAAAGTCAAATGCATTCTATAAAGCTAATTGAATCAAATAAAGTCAAACACATTCAAACAAAGCTAATTGAACCAAATGAAAGTCAAACACATTCAAACAAAGCTAATTAAATCAAAAGAAAGTCAAACACATTCAAACAAACCTAATTGAATCACATGAAATTAAAACACAATTAAAACAAAGCTTTTTGAATCAAATGAAAGTCAAATGCATTCAACAAAGCTAATTGAATCAAATGAAAGTCAAAAACATCTAAAAAAATCTAATTAAATCAAATGAAAGTCAAACACATTCAAAAAAAGCTAATTAAATCAAATGAAAGTCAAACACATTCAAACAAAGCTATTTGAATTAAATGAAAGTCAAATGCAATCTACAAAGCTAATTGAATCAAATGAAAGTCAAACACATTCAAAGAAAGCTAATTGAATCAAATGTAAGTCAGAAACATTCAAATAGAGCTTTTTGAATCAAATGAAAGTCAAATGCATTCAACAAAACTAATTGAATCAAATGAAAGTAAAAAACATATAAAAAAATCTAATTAAATCAAATGAAAGTCAAACACATTCAGACAGAGCTATTTGAATCAAATGAAACTCAAATGCATTCTACAAATCTAATTGACTCAAATGAAAGTAAAAAAATCTAAAAAATTCAAATTAAATCAATAAAAGGTCAAACACATTCAAACAAAACTATTTGAATCAAATGAAAGTCAAATGCATTCTATAAAGCTAATTGAATCAAATGAAAGTTAAACACATTCAAAGAAAACTAATTGAATCAAATGAAAGTAAAACACATTCAAACAAACCTAATTGAATCAAATAAAGTCAAACACATTCAAACTAACCTAATTGAATCAAATGAAAGTCAAACACATTCAAAAAGAGCTTTTTGAATCAAATGAAGGTCAAATGCATTCAACAAAGATAATTGAATCAAGTGAAAGTGAAAAACATCTTAAAAAATATAATTAAATCAAATAAAAGTCAAACACATTCAAACAAACCTAATTAAATTAAATGAAAGTCAAACAAATTCAAACAAAGCTATTTGAATTAAATGAAAGTCAAATGCATTCTACAAAGCTAATTGAATCAAATGAAAGTCAAACACATTCAAACAAACCTTATATAATCAAATACAAGTCAAACACATTCAAACAGAGCTAATTGAATCAAATGAAAGTCAAACATATTCAAACAAAGCTTTTTGAATCAAATGAAAGTCAAATGCATTCAACAAAGCTAATTGAATCAAATGAAAGTCAAAAACATCTAAAAAAATCTAATTAAATCAAATAAAAGTCAAACACATTCAAACAAAGCTAATTAAATTAAATGAAAGTCAAATGCAATCTACAAAGCTAATTGAATCAAATGAAAGTCAAACACATTCAAACAAAGCTATTTGAATTAAATGAAAGTCAAATGCAATCTACAAAGCTAATTGAATCAAATGAAAGTCAAACACATTCAAAGAAAGCTAATTGAATCAAATGTAAGTCAGAAACATTCAAACAGAGCTTTTTGAATCAAATAAAGTCAAATGCATTCAACAAAACTAATTGAATCAAATGAAAGTAAAAAACATATAAAAAAATCTAATTAAATCAAATGAAAGTCAAACACATTCAGACAGAGCTATTTGAATCAAATGAAACTCAAATGCATTCTACAAATCTAATTGACTCAAATGAAAGTAAAAAAATCTAAAAAATTCAAATTAAATCAATAAAAGGTCAAACACATTAAAACAAAACTATTAGAATCAAATGAAAGTCAAATGCATTCTATAAAGCTAATTGAATCAAATGAAAGTTAAACACATTCAAAGAAAACTAATTAAATCAAATGAAAGTAAAACACATTCAAACAAACCTAATTGAATAAAATGAAAGTCAAACACATTCAAACAGAGCTAATTGAATCAAATGAAAGTCAAACACATTCAAACAAAGCTTTTTGAATCAAATGAAAGTCAAATGCATTCAACAAAGCTAATTGAATCAAATGAAAGTCAAAAACATCTAAAAAAATCTAATTAAATCAAATAAAAGTCAAACACATTCAAACAAAGCTATTTAAATCAAATGAAAGTCAAACAAATTCAAACAAAGCTATTTGAATTAAATGAAAGTCAAATGCATTCTACAAAGCTGATTGAATCAAATGAAAGTCAAACACATTCAAACAAACCTAATAGAATCAAATAAAAGTTAAACACATTCAAACAGAGGTAATTGAATCAAATGAAAGTCAAACCCATTTAAAAAGAACATTTTAAATCAAATGAAGGTCAAATGCAATCTACAAAGCTAATTGAATCAAATGAAAGTCAAACACATTCAAACAAAGCTAATTGAATCAAATGTAAGTCAGACATATTCAAACAGAGCTTTTTGAATCAAATGAAAGTCAAATGCATTCAACAAAGCTAATTGAATCAAATGAAGTAAAAAACATCTAAAAAAATCTAATTAAATCAAATGAATGTCAAACACATTCAGACAGAGCTATTTGAATCAAATGAAAGTCAAATGCATTCTACAAATCTAATTGACTCAAATGAAAGTAAAAAACATCTAAAAAATTCAAATTAAATCAATAAAAGGTCAAACACATTCAAACAAAACTATTTGAATCAAATGAAAGTCAAATGCATTCTATAAATCTAATTGAATCAAATGAAAGTCAAACACATTCAAACAAAGCTAATTGAATCAAATGAAAGTCAAACACTTTCAAACAAAGCTAATTAAATCAAAAGAAAGTCAAACACATTCAAACAAACCTAATTTAATTACATGAAATTAAAACACGTTAAAACAAAGCTTTTTGAATCAAATGAAAGTCAAATGCATTCAACAAAGCTAATTGAATCAAATGAAAGTCAAAAACATCTAAAAAAATCTAATTAAATCAAATGAAAGTCAAACACATTCAAAAAAAGATAATTAAATCAAATGAAAGTCAAACACATTCAAACAAAGCTATTTGAATTAAATGAAAGTCAAATGCAATCTACAAAGCTAATTGAATCAAATGAAAGTCAAACACATTCAAAGAAAAGTAATTGAATCGAATGTAAGTCAGAAACATTCAAACAGAGCTTTTTGAATCAAATGAAAGTCAAATGCATTCAACAAAACTAATTGAATCAAATGAAAGTAAAAACATCTAAAAAAATCTAATTAAATCAAATGAAAGTCAAACACATTCAGACAGAGCTATTTGAATCAAATGAAACTCAAATGCATTCTACAAATCTAATTGACTCAAATGAAAGTAAAAAAACCTAAAAAATTCAAATTAAATCAATAAAAGGTCAAACACATTCAAACAAAACTATTTGAATCAAATGAAAGTCAAATGCATTCTATAAAGCTAATTGAATCAAATGAAAGTTAAAAACATTCAAACAAAACTAATAGAATCAAATGAAAGTAAAACACATTCAAACAAACCTACTTGAATCAAATAAAAGTCAAACACATTCAAACAAACCTAATTGAATCTAATGAAAGTCAAACAGATTCAAAAAGAGCTTTTTGAATCAAATGAAGGTCAAATGCATTCAACAAAGATAATTGAATCAAATGAAAGTGAAAAACATCTTAAAAAATATAATTAAATCAAATAAAAGTCAAACACATTCAAACAAAGCTAATTAAATTAAATGAAAGTCAAACAAATTCAAACAAAGCTATTTGAATTAAATGAAAGTCAAATGCATTCTACAAAGCTAATTGAATCAAATGAAAGTAAAACACATTCAAACAAACCTTATAGAATCAAATAAAAGTCAAACAAATTCAAACAGAGCTAATTGAATCAAATGAAAGTCAAACACATTCAAACAAAGCTTTTTGAATCAAATGAAAGTCATATGCATTCAACAAAGCTAACTGAATCAAATGAAAGTCAAAAACATCTAAAAAAATCTAAATAAATCAAATAAAAGTCAAACACATTCAAACAAAGCTAATTAAATCAAATGAACGTCAAACAAATTCAAACAAAGCTATTTGAATTAAATGAAAGTCAAATGCATTCTACAAAGCTGATTGAATCAAATGAAAGTGAAACACATTCAAACAAACCTAATAGAATCAAATAAAAGTCAAACACATTCAAACAGAGGTAATTGAATCAAATGAAAGTCAAACCCATTTAAAAAGAACATTTTGAATCAAATGAAGGTCAAATGCAATCTACAAAGCTAATTGAATCAAATGAAAGTCAAACACATTCAAACAAAGCTAATTGAATCAAATGTAAGTCAGACACATTCAAACAGAGCTTTTTGAATCAAATGAAAGTCAAATGCATTCAACAAATCTAATTGAATCAAATGAAGTAAAAAACATCTAAGAAAATCTAATTAAATCAAATGAAAGTCAAACACATTCAGACTGAGCTATTTGAATCAAATGAAAGTCAAATGCATTCTACAAATCTAATTGACTCAAATGAAAGTAAAAAAATCTAAAAATGTCAAATTATATCAATAAAAGGTCAAACACATTCAAACAAAACTATTTGAATCAAATGAAAGTCAAATGCATTCTATAAAGCTAATTGAACCAAATGAAAGTCAAACACATTCAAACAAAGCTAATTGAATCAAATGAAAGTCAAACACATTCAAACAAAACTAATTAAATCAAAAGAAAGTCAAACACATTCAAACAAACCTTATTGAATCACATGAAATTAAAACACATTAAAACAAAGCATTTTGAATCAAATGAAAGTCAAATGCATTCAACAAAGCTAATTGAACCAAATGAAAGTCAAAAACATCTAAAAAAATCTAATTAAATCAAATGAAAGTCAAACACATTCAAAAAAAGATAATTAAATCAAATGAAAGTCAAACACATTCAAACAAAGCTATTTGAGTTAAATGAAAGTCAAATGCAATCTACAAAGCTAATTGAATCAAATGAAAGTCAAACACATTCAAAGAAAGCTAATTGAATCAAATGTAATTCAGAAACATTCAAACAGAGCTTTTTGAATCAAATGAAAGTCAAATGCATTCAACAAAACTAATTGAATCAAATGAAAGTAAAAACATCTAAAAAAATCTAATTAAATCAAATGAAAGTCAAACACATTCAAACAGAGCTATTTGAATCAAATGAAACTCAAATGCATTCTACAAATCTAATTGACTCAAATGAAAGTAAAAAAATCTAAAAAATTCAAATTAAATCAATAAAAGGTCAAACACATTCAAACAAAACTATTTGAATCAAATGAAAGTCAAATGCATTCTATAAAGCTAATTGAATCAAATGAAAGTTAAACACATTCAAACAAAACTAATTGAATCAAATGAAAGTAAAACACATTCAAACAAACCTACTTGAATCAAATGAAAGTCAAACAAATTCAAACAAACCTAATTGAATCAAATGAAAGTCAAACACATTCAAAAAGAGCTTTTTGAATCAAATGAAGGTCAAATGCATTCAATAAAGATAATTGAATCAAATGAAAGTTAAAAACATCTTAAAAAATATAATTAAATCAAATAAAAGTCAAACACATTCAAACAAAGCTAATTAAATTAAATGAAAGTTAAACAAATTCAAACAAAGCTATTTGAATTAAATGAAAGTCAAATGCATTCTACAAAGCTAATTGAATCAAATGAAAGTAAAACACATTCAAACAAACCTTGTAAAATCAAATAAAAGTCAAACACATTCAAACAGAGCTAATTGAATCAAATGAAAGTCAAACACATTCAAACAAAGCTTTTTGAATCAAATGAAAGTCAAATGCATTCAACAAAGCTAATTGAATCAAATGAAAGTCAAAAACATCTAAAAAAATCTAATTAAATCAAATAAAAGTCAAACACATTCAAACAAAGCTAATTAAATCAAATGAAAGTCAAACAAATTCAAACAAAGCTATTTGAATTAAATGAAAGTCAAATGCATTCTACAAAGCTGATTGAATCAAATGAAAGTCAAACACATTCAAACAAACCTAATAGAATCAAATAAAAGTCAAACACATTCAAACAGAGGTAATTGAATCAAATGAAAGTCAAACCCATTTAAAAAGAAAATTTTGAATCAAATGAAGGTCAAATGCAATCTACAAAGCTAATTGAATCAAATGAAAGTCAAACACGTTCAAACAAAGCTAATTGAATCAAATGTAAGTCAGACACATTCAAACAGATCTTTTTGAATCAAATGAAAGTCAAATGCATTCAACAAAGCTAATTGAATCAAATGAAGTAAAAAACATCTAAGAAAATCTAATTAAATCAAATGAAAGTCAAACACATTCAGACAGAGCTATTTGAATCAAATGAAAGTCAAATGCATTCTACAAATCTAATTGACTCAAATGAAAGTAAAAAACATCTAAAAAATTCAAATTAAATCAATAAAAGGTCAAACACATTGAAACAAAACTATTTGAATCAAATGAAAGTCAAATGCATTCTATAAAGCTAATTGAATCAAATGAAAGTCAAACACATTCAAACAAAGCTAATTGAATCAAATGAAAGTCAAACACATTCAAACAAAGCTAATTAAATCAAAAGAAAGTCAAACACATTCAAACAAACCTAATTGAATCACATGAAATTAAAACACATTAAAACAAAGCTTTTTGAATCAAATGAAAGTCAAATGCATTCAACAAAGCTAATTGAATCAAATGAAAGTCAAAAACATCTAAAAAAATCTAATTAAATCAAATGAAAGTCAAACACATTCAAAAAAAGATAATTAAATCAAATGAAAGTCAAACACATTCAAACAAAGCTATTTGAGTTAAATGAAAGTCAAATGCAATCTACAAAGCTAATTGAATCAAATGAAAGTCAAACACATTCAAAGAAAGCTAATTGAATCAAATGTAAGTCAGAAACATTCAAACAGAGCTTTTTGAATCAAATGAAAGTCAAATGCATTCAACAAAACTAATTGAATCAATTGAAAGTAAAAACATCTAAAAAAATCTAATCAAAACAAATGAAAGTCAAACACATTCAGACAGAGCTATTTGAATCAAATGAAACTCAAATGCATTCTACAAATCTAATTGACTCAAATGAAAGTAAAAAACATCTAAAAAATTCAAATTAAATCAAAAAAAGGTCAAACACATTCAAACAAAACTATTTGAATCAAATGAAAGTCAAATGCATTCTATAAAGCTAATTGAATCAAATGAAAGTTAAACACATTCAAACAAAACTAATTGAATCAAATGAAAGTAAAACACATTCAAACAAACCTACTTGAATCAAATGAAAGTCAAACACGTTCAAACAAACCTAATTGAATCAAATGAAAGTCAAACACATTCAAAAAGAGCTTTTTGAATCAAATGAAGGTCAAATGCATTCAACAAAGATAATTGAATCAAATGAAAGTGAAAAACATCTTAAAAAATATAATTAAATCAAATAAAAGTCAAACACATTCAAACAAAGCTAATTAAATTAAATGAAAGTCAAACAAATTCAAACAAAGCTATTTGAATTAAATGAAAGTCAAATGCATTCTACAAAGCTAATTGAATCAAATGAAAGTAAAACACATTCAAACAAACCTTATAGAATCAAATAAAAGTCAAACACATTCAAACAGAGCTAATTGAATCAAATGAAAGTCAAACACATTCAAACAAAGCTTTTTGAATCAAATGAAAGTCAAATGCATTCAACAAAGCTAATTGAATCAAATGAAAGTCAAAAACATCTAAAAAAATCTAATTAAATCAAATAAAAGTCAAACACATTCAAACAAAGCTAATTAAATCAAATGAAAGTCAAACAAATTCAAACAAAGCTATTTGAATTAAATGAAAGTCAAATGCATTCTACAAAGCTGATTGAATCAAATGAAAGTCAAACACATTCAAACAAACCTAATAGAATCAAATAAAAGTCAAACACATTCAAACAGAGGTAATTGAATCAAATGAAAGTCAAACCCATTTAAAAAGAACATTTTGAATCAAATGAAGGTCAAATGCAATCTACAAAGCTAATTGAATCAAATGAAAGTCAAACACATTCAAACAAAGCTAATTGAATCAAATGTAAGTCAGACACATTCAAACAGTGCTTTTTGAATCAAATGAAAGTCAAATGCATTCAACAAAGCTAATTGAATCAAATGAAGTAAAAAACATCTAAAAAAATCTAATTAAATCAAATGAAAGTCAAACACATTCAGGCAGAGCTATTTGAATCAAATGAAAGTCAAATGCATGCTACAAATCTAATTGACTCAAATGAAAGTAAAAAACATCTAAAAAATTCAAATTAAATCAATAAAAGGTCAAACACATTCAAACAAAACTATTTGAATCAAATGAAAGTCAAATGCATTCTATAAAGCTAATTGAATCAAATGAAAGTCAAACACATTCAAACAAAGCTAATTGAATCAAATGAAAGTCAAACACATTCAAACAAAGCTAATTAAATCAAAAGAAAGTCAAACACATTCAAACAAACCTAATTGAATCACATGAAATTAAAACACATTAAAACAAAGCTTTTTGAATCAAATGAAAGTCAAATGCATTCAACAAAGCTAATTGAATCAAATGAAAGTCAAAAACATCTAAAAAAATCTAATTAAATCAAATGAAAGTCAAACACATTCAAAAAAAGATAATTAAATCAAATGAAAGTCAAACACATTCAAACAAAGCTATTTGAGTTAAATGAAAGTCAAATGCAATCTACAAAGCGAATTGAATCAAATAAAAGTCAAACACATTCAAAGAAAGCTAATTGAATCGAATGTAAGTCAGAAACATTCAAACAGAGCTTTTTGAATCAAATGAAAGTCAAATGCATTCAACAAAACTAATTGAATCAAATGAAAGTAAAAACATCTAAAAAAATCTAATTAAATCAAATGAAAGTCAAACACATTCAGACAGAGCTATTTGAATCAAATGAAACTCAAATGCATTCTATAAATCTAATTGACTCAAATGAAAGTAAAAAAATCTAAAAAATTCAAATTAAATCAATAAAAGGTCAAACACATTCAAACAAAACTATTTGAATCAAATGAAAGTCAAATACATTCTATAAAGCTAATTGAATCAAATGAAAGTTAAACACATTCAAACAAAACTAATTGAATCAAATGAAAGTAAAACACATTCAAACAAACCTACTTGAATCAAATGAAAGTCAAACACATTCAAACAAACCTAATTGAATCAAATGAAAGTCAAACACATTCAAAAAGAGCTTTTTGAATCAAATGAAGGTCAAATGCATTCAACAAAGATAATTGAATCAAATGAAAGTGAAAAACATCTTAAAAATATAATTAAATCAAATAAAAGTCAAACACATTCAAACAAAGCTAATTAAATTAAATGAAAGTCAAACAAATTCAAACAAAGCTATTTGAATTAAATGAAAGTCAAATGCATTCTACAAAGCTAATTGAATCAAATGAAAGTAAAACACATTCAAACAAACCTTATAGAATCAAATAAAAGTCAAACACATTCAAACAGAGCTAATTGAATCAAATGAAAGTCAAACACATTCAAACAAAGCTTTTTGAACCAAATGAAAGTCAAATGCATTCAACAAAGCTAATTGAATCAAATGAACGTCAAAAACATCTAAAAAAATCTAATTAAATCAAATAAAAGTCAAACACATTCAAACAAAGCTAATTAAATCAAATGAAAGTCAAACAAATTCAAACAAAGCTATTTGAATTAAATGAAAGTCAAATGCATTCTACAAAGCTGATTGAATCAAATGAAAGTCAAACACATTCAAACAAACCTAATAGAATCAAATAAAAGTCAAACACATTCAAACAGAGGTAATTGAATCAAATGAAAGTCAAACCCATTTAAAAAGAACATTTTGAATCAAATGAAGGTCAAATGCAATCTACAAAGCTAATTGAATCAAATGAAAGTCAAACACATTCAAACAAAGCTAATTGAATTAAATGTAAGTCAGACACATTCAAACAGAGCTTTTTGAATCAAAAGAAAGTCAAATGCATTCAACAAAGCTAAATGAATCAAATGAAGTAAAAAACATCTAAAAAAATCTAATTAAATCAAATGAAAGTCAAACACATTCAGACAGAGCTATTTGAATCAAATGAAAGTCAAATGCATTCTACAAATCTAATTGACTCAAATGAAAGTAAAAAACATCTAAAAAATTCAAATTAAATCAATAAAAGGTCAAACACATTCAAACAAAACTATTTGAATCAAATGAAAGTCAAATGCATTCTATAAAGCTAATTGAATCAAATGAAAGTCAAACACATTCAAACAAAGCTAATTGAATCAAATGAAAGTCAAACACATTCAAACAAAGCTAATTAAATCAAAAGAAAGTCAAACACATTCAAACAAACCTAATTGAATCACATAAAATTAAAACACATTAAAACAAAGCTTTTTGAATCAAATGAAAGTCAAATGCATTCAACAAAGCTAATTGAATCAAATGAAAGTCAAAAACATCTAAAAAAATCTAATTAAATCAAATGAAAGTCAAACACATTCAAAAAAAGATAATTAAATCAAATGAAAGTCAAACACATTCAAACAAAGCTATTTGAATTAAATGAAAGTCAAATGCAATCTACAAAGCTAATTGAATCAAATGAAAGTCAAACACATTCAAAGAAAGCTAATTGAATCAAATGTAAGTCAGAAACATTCAAACAGAGCTTTTTGAATCAAATGAAAGTCAAATGCATTCAACAAAACTAATTGAATCAAATGAAAGTAAAAACATCTAAACAAATCTAATTAAATCAAATGAAAGTCAAACACATTCAGACAGAGCTATTTGAATCAAATGAAACTCAAATGCATTCTACAAATCTAATTGACTCAAATGAAAGTAAAAAACATCTAAAAAATTCAAATTAAATCAATAAAAGGTCAAACACATTCAAACAAAACTATTTGAATCAAATGAAAGTCAAATGCATTCTATAAAGCTAATTGAATCAAATGAAAGTTAAACACATTCAAACAAAACTAATTGAATCAAATGAAAGTAAAACACATTCAAACAAACCTACTTGAATCAAATGAAAGTCAAACACATTCAAACAAACCTAATTGAATCAAATGAAAGTCAAACACATTAAAAAAGCGCTTTTTGAATCAAATGAAGGTCAAATGCATTCAAAAAAGATAATTGAATCAAATGAAAGTGAAAAACATCTTAAAAATATAATTAAATCAAATAAAAGTCAAACACATTCAAACAAAGCTAATTAAATTAAATGAAAGTCAAACAAATTCAAACAAAGCTATTTGAATTAAATGAAAGTCAAATGCATTCTACAAAGCTAATTGAATCAAATGAAAGTAAAACACATTCAAACAAACCTTATAGAATCAAATAAAAGTCAAACACATTCAAACAGAGCTAATTGAATCAAATGAAAGTCAAACACATTCAAACAAAGCTTTTTGAATCAAATGAAAGTCAAATGCATTCAACAAAGCTAATTGAATCAAATGAAAGTCAAAAACATCTAAAAAAATCTAATTAAATCAAATAAAAGTCAAACACATTCAAACAAAGCTAATTAAATCAAATGAAAGTCAAACAAATTCAAACAAAGCTATTTGAATTAAATGAAAGTCAAATGCATTCTACAAAGCTGATTGAATCAAATGAAAGTCAAACACATTCAAACAAACCTAATAGAATCAAATAAAAGTCAAACACATTCAAACAGAGGTAATTGAATCAAATGAAAGTCAAACCCATTTAAAAAGAACATTTTGAATCAAATGAAGGTCAAATGCAATCTACAAAGCTAATTGAATCAAATGAAAGTCAAACACATTCAAACAAAGCTAATTGAATCAAATGTAAGTCAGACACATTCAAACAGAGCTTTTTGAATCAAATGAAAGTCAAATGCATTCAACAAAGCTAATTGAATCAAATGAAGAAAAAAACATCTAAAAAAATCTAGATAAATCAAATAAAAGTCAAACACATTCAAACAAAGCTAATTAAATCAAATGAAAGTCAAACAAATTCAAACAAAGCTATTTGAATTAAATGAAAGTCAAATGCATTCTACAAAGCTGATTGAATCAAATGAAAGTCAAACACATTCAAACAAACCTAATAGAATCAAATAAAAGTCAAACACATTCAAACAGAGGTAATTGAATCAAATGAAAGTCAAACCCATTTAAAAAGAACATTTTGAATCAAATGAAGGTCAAATGCAATCTACAAAGCTAATTGAATCAAATGAAAGTCAAACACATTCAAACAAAGCTAATTGAATCAAATGTAAGTCAGACACATTCAAACAGAGCTTTTTGAATCAAATGAAAGTCAAATGCATTCAACAAAGCTAATTGAATCAAATGAAGTAAAAAACATCTAAAAAAATCTAATTAAATCAAATGAAAGTCAAACACATTCAGACAGAGCTATTTGAATCAAATGAAAGTCAAATGCATTCTACAAATCTAATTGACTCAAATGAAAGTAAAAAACATCTAAAAAATTCAAATTAAATCAATAAAAGGTCAAACACATTCAAACAAAACTATTTGAATCAAATGAAAGTCAAATGCATTCTATAAAGCTAATTGAATCAAATGAAAGTCAAACACATTCAAACAAAGCTAATTGAATCAAATGAAAGTCAAACACATTCAAACAAAGCTAATTAAATCAAAAGAAAGTCAAACACATTCAAACAAACCTAATTGAATCACATGAAATTAAAACACATTAAAACAAAGCTTTTTGAATCAAATGAAAGTCAAATGCATTCAACAAAGCTAATTGAATCAAATGAAAGTCAAAAACATCTAAAAAAATCTAATTAAATCAAATGAAAGTCAAACACATTCAAAAAAAGATAATTAAATCAAATGAAAGTCAAACACATTCAAACAAAGCTATTTGAATTAAATGAAAGTCAAATGCAATCTACAAAGCTAATTGAATCAAATGAAAGTCAAACACATTCAAAGAAAGCTAATTGAATCAAATGTAAGTCAGAAACATTCAAACAGAGCTTTTTGAATCAAATGAAAGTCAAATGCATTCAACAAAACTAATTGAATCAAATGAAAGTAAAAACATCTAAAAAAATCTAATTAAATCAAATGAAAGTCAAACACATTCAGACAGAGCTATTTGAATCAAATGAAACTCAAATGCATTCTACAAATCTAATTGACTCAAATGAAAGTAAAAAAATCTAAAAAATTCAAATTAAATTAATAAAAGGTCAAACACATTCAAACAAAACTATTTGAATCAAATGAAAGTCAAATGCATTCTATAAAGCTAATTGAATCAAATGAAAGTTAAACACATTCAAACAAAACTAATTGAATCAAATGAAAGTAAAACACATTCAAACAAACCTACTTGAATCAAATGAAAGTCAAACACATTCAAACAAACCTAATTGAATCAAATGAAAGTCAAACACATTCAAAAAGAGCTTTTTGAATCAAATGAAGGTCAAATGCATTCAACAAAGATAATTGAATCAAATGAAAGTGAAAAACATCTTAAAAAATATAATTAAATCAAATAAAAGTCAAACACATTCAAACAAAGCTAATTAAATTAAATGAAAGTCAAACAAATTCAAACAAAGCTATTTGAATTAAATGAAAGTCAAATGCATTCTACAAAGCTAATTGTATCAAATGAAAGTAAAACACATTCAAACAAACCTTATAGAATCAAATAAAAGTCAAACACATTCAAACAGAGCTAATTGAATCAAATGAAAGTCAAACACATTCAAACAAAGCTTTTTGAATCAAATGAAAGTCAAATGCATTCAACAAAGCTAATTGAATCAAATGAAAGTCAAAAACATCTAAAAAAATCTAATTAAATCAAATAAAAGTCAAACACATTCAAACAAAGCTAATTAAATCAAATGAAAGTCAAACAAATTCAAACAAAGCTATTTGAATTAAATGAAAGTCAAATGCATTCTACAAAGCTGATTGAATCAAATGAAAGTCAAACACATTCAAACAAACCTAATAGAATCAAATAAAAGTCAAACACATTCAAACAGAGGTAATTGAATCAAATGAAAGTCAAACCCATTTAAAAAGAACATTTTGAATCAAATGAAGGTCAAATGCAATCTACAAAGCTAATCGAATCAAATGAAAGTCAAACACATTCAAACAAAGCTAATTGAATCAAATGTAAGTCAGACACATTCAAACAGAGCTTTTTGAATCAAATGAAAGTCAAATGCATTCAACAAAGCTAATTGAATCAAATGAAGAAAAAAAACATCTAAAAAATCTAATTAAATCAAATGAAAGTCAAACACATTCAGACAGAGCTATTTGAATCAAATGAAAGTCAAATGCATTCTACAAATCTAATTGACTCAAATGAAAGTAAAAAACATCTAAAAAATTCAAATTAAATCAATAAAAGGTCAAACACATTCAAACAAAACTATTTGAATCAAATGAAAGTCAAATGCATTCTATAAAGCTAATTGAATCAAATGAAAGTCAAACACATTCAAACAAAGCTAATTGAATCAAATGAAAGTCAAACACATTCAAACAAAGCTAATTAAATCAAAAGAAAGTCAAACACATTCAAACAAACCTAATTGAATCACATGAAATTAAAACACATTAAAACAAAGCTTTTTGAATCAAATGAAAGTCAAATGCATTCAACAAAGCTAATTGAATCAAATGAAAGTCAAAAACATCTAAAAAAATCTAATTAAATCAAATGAAAGTCAAACACATTCAAAAAAAGATAATTAAATCAAATGAAAGTCAAACACATTCAAACAAAGCTATTTGAATTAAATGAAAGTCAAATGCAATCTACAAAGCTAATTGAATCAAATGAAAGTCAAACACATTCAAAGAAAGCTAATTGAATCAAATGTAAGTCAGAAACATTCAAACAGAGCTTTTTGAATCAAATGAAAGTCAAATGCATTCAACAAAACTAATTGAATCAAATGAAAGTAAAAACATCTAAAAACATCTAATTAAATCAAATGAAAGTCAAACACATTCAGACAGAGCTATTTGAATCAAATGAAACTCAAATGCATTCTACAAATCTAATTGACTCAAATGAAAGTAAAAAAATCTAAAAAATTCAAATTAAATCAATAAAAGGTCAAACACATTCAAACAAAACTATTTGAATCAAATGAAAGTCAAATGCATTCTATAAAGCTAATTGAATCAAATGAAAGTTAAACACATTCAAACAAAACTAATTGAATCAAATGAAAGTAAAACACATTCAAACAAACCTACTTGAATCAAATGAAAGTCAAACACATTCAAACAAACCTAATTGAATCAAATGAAAGTCAAACACATTCAAAAAGAGCTTTTTGAATCAAATGAAGGTCAAATGCATTCAACAAAGATAATTGAATCAAATGAAAGTGAAAAACATATTAAAAATATAATTAAATCAAATAAAAGTCAAACACATTCAAACAAAGCTAATTAAATTAAATGAAAGTCAAACAAATTCAAACAAAGCTATTTGAATTAAATGAAAGTCAAATTCATTCTACAAAGCTAATTGAATCAAATGAAAGTAAAACACATTCAAACAAACCTTATAGAATCAAATAAAAGTCAAACACATTCAAACAGAGCTAATTGAATCAAATGAAAGTCAAACATATTCAAACAAAGCTTTTTGAATCAAATGAAAGTCAAATGCATTCAACAAAGCTAATTGAATCAAATGAAAGTCAAAAACATCTAAAAAAATCTAATTAAATCAAATAAAAGTCAAACACATTCAAACAAAGCTAATTAAATCAAATGAAAGTCAAACAAATTCAAACAAAGCTATTTGAATTAAATGAAAGTCAAATGCATTCTACAAAGCTGATTGAATCAAATGAAAGTCAAACACATTCAAACAAACCTAATAGAATCAAATAAAAGTCAAACACATTCAAACAGAGGTAATTGAATCAAATGAAAGTCAAACCCATTTAAAAAGAACATTTTGAATCAAATGAAGGTCAAATGCAATCTACAAAGCTAATTGAATCAAATGAAAGTCAAACACATTCAAACAAAGCTAATTGAATCAAATGTAAGTCAGACACATTCAAACAGAGCTTTTAGAATCAAATGAAAGTCAAATGCATTCAACAAAGCTAATTGAATCAAATGAAGAAAAAAACATCTAAAAAAATCTAAGTAAATTAAATGAAAGTCAAACACATTCAGACAGAGCTATTTGAATCAAATGAAAGTCAAATGCATTCTACAAATCTAATTGACTCAAATGAAAGTAAAAAACATCTAAAAAATTCAAATTAAATCAATAAAAGGTCAAACACATTCAAACAAAACTATTTGAATCAAATGAAAGTCAAATGCATTCTATAAAGCTAATTGAATCAAATGAAAGTCAAACACATTCAAACAAAGCTAATTGAATCAAATGAAAGTCAAACACATTCAAACAAAGCTAATTAAATCAAAAGAAAGTCAAACACATTCAAACAAACCTAATTGAATCACATGAAATTAAAACACATTAAAACAAAGCTTTTTGAATCAAATGAAAGTCAAATGCATTCAACAAAGCTAATTGAATCAAATGAAAGTCCAAAACATCTAAAAAAATCTAATTAAAACAAATGAAAGTCAAACACATTCAAAAAAAGATAATTAAATCAAATGAAAGTCAAACACATTCAAACAAAGCTATTTGAATTAAATGAAAGTCAAATGCAATCTACAAAGCTAGTTGAATCAAATGAAAGTCAAACACATTCAAAGAAAGCTAATTGAATCAAATGTAAGTCAGAAACATTCAAATAGAGCTTTTTGAATCAAATGAAAGTCAAATGCATTCAACAAAACTAATTGAATCAAATGAAAGTAAAAACATCTAAAAACATCTAATTAAATCAAATGAAAGTCAAACACATTCAGACAGAGCTATTTGAATCAAATGAAAGTCAAATGCATTCTACAAATCTAATTGACTCAAATGAAAGTAAAAAAATCTAAAAAATTCAAATTAAATCAATAAAAGGTCAAACACATTCAAACAAAACTATTTGAATCAAATGAAAGTCAAATGCATTCTATAAAGCTAATTGAATCAAATGAAAGTTAAACACATTCAAACAAAACTAATTGAATCAAATGAAAGTAAAACACATTCAAACAAACCTACTTGAATCAAATGAAAGTCAAACACATTCAAACAAACCTAATTGAATCAAATGAAAGTCAAACACATTCAAAAAGAGCTTTTTGAATCAAATGAAGGTCAAATGCATTCAACAAAGATAATTGAATCAAATGAAAGTGAAAAACATCTTAAAAATATAATTAAATCAAATAAAAGTCAAACACATTCAAACAAAGCTAATTAAATTAAATGAAAGTCAAACAAATTCAAACAAAGCTATTTGAATTAAATGAAAGTCAAATGCATTCTACAAAGCTAATTGAATCAAATGAAAGTAAAACACATTCAAACAAACCTTATAGAATCAAATAAAAGTCAAACACATTCAAACAGAGCTAATTGAATCAAATGAAAGTCAAACACATTCAAACAAAGCTTTTTGAATCAAATGAAAGTCAAATGCATTCAACAAAGCTAATTGAATCAAATGAAAGTCAAAAACATCTAAAAAAATCTAATTAAATCAAATAAAAGTCAAACACATTCAAACAAAGCTAATTAAATCAAATGAAAGTCAAACAAATTCAAACAAAGCTATTTGAATTAAATGAAAGTCAAATGCATTCTACAAAGCTGATTGAATCAAATGAAAGTCAAACACATTCAAACAAACCTAATAGAATCAAATAAAAGTCAAACACATTCAAACAGAGGTAATTGAATCAAATGAAAGTCAAACCCATTTAAAAAGAACATTTTGAATCAAATGAAGGTAAAATGCAATCTACAAAGCTAATCGAATCAAATGAAAGTCAAACACATTCAAACAAAGCTAATTGAATCAAATGTAAGTCAGACACATTCAAACAGAGCTTTTTGAATCAAATGAAAGTCAAATGCATTCAACAAAGCTAATTGAATCAAATGAAGAAAAAAACATCTACAAAATCTAATTAAATCAAATGAAAGTCAAACACATTCAGACAGAGCTATTTGAATCAAATGAAAGTCAAATGCATTCTACAAATCTAATTGACTCAAATGAAAGTAAGAAACATCTAAAAAATTCAAATTAAATCAATAAAAGGTCAAACACATTCAAACAAAACTATTTGAATCAAATGAAAGTCAAATGCATTCTATAAAGCTAATTGAATCAAATGAAAGTCAAACACATTCAAACAAAGCTAATTGAATCAAATGAAAGTCAAACACATTCAAACAAAGCTAATTAAATCAAAAGAAAGTCAAACACATTCAAACAAACCTAATTGAATCACATGAAATTAAAACACATTAAAAAAAAGCTTTTTGAATCAAATGAAAGTCAAATGCATTCAACAAAGCTAATTGAATCAAATGAAAGTCAAAAACATCTAAAAAAATCTAATTAAATCAAATGAAAGTCAAACACATTCAAAAAAAGATAATTAAATCAAATGAAAGTCAAACACATTCAAACAAAGCTATTTGAATTAAATGAAAGTCAAATGCAATCTACAAAGCTAATTGAATCAAATGAAAGTCAAACACATTCAAAGAAAGCTAATTGAATCAAATGTAAGTCAGAAACATTCAAACAGAGCTTTTTGAATCAAATGAAAGTCAAATGCATTCAACAAAACTAATTGAATCAAATGAAAGTAAAAACATCTAAAAACATCTAATTAAATCAAATGAAAGTCAAACACATTCAGACAGAGCTATTTGAATCAAATGAAACTCAAATGCATTCTACAAATCTAATTGACTCAAATGAAAGTAAAAAAATCTAAAAAATTCAAATTAAATCAATAAAAGGTCAAACACATTCAAACAAAACTATTTGAATCAAATGAAAGTCAAATGCATTCTATAAAGCTAATTGAATCAAATGAAAGTTAAACACATTCAAACAAAACTAATTGAATCAAATGAAAGTAAAACACATTCAAACAAACCTACTTGAATCAAATGAAAGTCAAACACATTCAAACAAACCTAATTGAATCAAATGAAAGTCAAACACATTCAAAAAGAGCTTTTTGAATCAAATGAAGGTCAAATGCATTCAACAAAGATAATTGAATCAAATGAAAGTGAAAAACATCTTAAAAATATAATTAAATCAAATAAAAGTCAAACACATTCAAACAAAGCTAATTAAATTAAATGAAAGTCAAACAAATTCAAACAAAGCTATTTGAATTAAATGAAAGTCAAATGCATTCTACAAAGCTAATTGAATCAAATGAAAGTAAAACACATTCAAACAAACCTTATAGAATCAAATAAAAGTCAAACACATTCAAACAGAGCTAATTGAATCAAATGAAAGTCAAACACATTCAAACAAAGCTTTTTGAATCAAATGAAAGTCAAATGCATTCAACAAAGCTAATTGAATCAAATGAAAGTCAAAAACATCTAAAAAAATCTAATTAAATCAAATAAAAGTCAAACATATTCAAACAAAGCTAATTAAATCAAATGAAAGTCAAACAAATTCAAACAAAGCTATTTGAATTAAATGAAAGTCAAATGCATTCTACAAAGCTGATTGAATCAAATGAAAGTCAAACACATTCAAACAAACCTAATAGAATCAAATAAAAGTCAAACACATTCAAACAGAGGTAATTGAATCAAATGAAAGTCAAACCCATTTAAAAAGAACATTTTGAATCAAATGAAGGTCAAATGCAATCTACAAAGCTAATCGAATCAAATGAAAGTCAAACACATTCAAACAAAGCTAATTGAATCAAATGTAAGTCAGACACATTCAAACAGAGCTTTTTGAATCAAATGAAAGTCAAATGCATTCAACAAAGCTAATTGAATCAAATGAAGAAAAAAACATCTAAAAAATCTAATTAAATCAAATGAAAGTCAAACACATTCAGACAGAGCTATTTGAATCAAATGAAAGTCAAATGCATTCTACAAATCTAATTGACTCAAATGAAAGTAAAAAACATCTAAAAAATTCAAATTAAATCAATAAAAGGTCAAACACATTCAAACAAAACTATTTGAATCAAATGAAAGTCAAATGCATTCTATAAAGCTAATTGAATCAAATGAAAGTCAAACACATTCAAACAAAGCTAATTGAATCAAATGAAAGTCAAACACATTCAAACAAAGCTAATTAAATCAAAAGAAAGTCAAACACATTCAAACAAACCTAATTGAATCACATGAAATTAAAACACATTAAAACAAAGCTTTTTGAATCAAATGAAAGTCTAATGCATTCAACAAAGCTAATTGAATCAAATGAAAGTCAAAAACATCTAAAAAAATCTAATTAAATCAAATGAAAGTCAAACACATTCAAAAAAAGATAATAAAATCAAATGAAAGTCAAACACATTCAAACAAAGCTATTTGAATTAAATGAAAGTCAAATGCAATCTACAAAGCTAATTGAATCAAATGAAAGTCAAACACATTCAAACAAAGCTAATTGAATCAAATGAAAGTCAAACACATTCAAACAAAGCTAATTAAATCAAAAGAAAGTCAAACACATTCAAACAAACCTAATTTAATTACATGAAATTAAAACACATTAAAACAAAGCTTTTTGAATCAAATGAAAGTCAAATGCATTCAACAAAGCTAATTGAATCAAATGAAAGTCAAAAACATCTAAAAAAATCTAATTAAATCAAATGAAAGTCAAACACATTCAAAAAAAGATAATTAAATCAAATGAAAGTCAAACACATTCAAACAAAGCTATTTGAATTAAATGAAAGTCAAATGCAATCTACAAAGCTAATTGAATCAAATGAAAGTCAAACACATTCAAAGAAAGCTAATTGAATCAAATGTAAGTCAGAAACATTCAAACAGAGCTTTTTGAATCAAATGAAAGTCAAATGCATTCAACAAAACTAATTGAATCAAATGAAAGTAAAAACATCTAAAAAAATCTAATTAAATCAAATGAAAGTCAAACACATTCAGAAAGAGCTATTTGAATCAAATGAAACTCAAATGCATTATACAAATCTAATTGACTCAAATGAAAGTAAAAAAATCTAAAAAATTCAAATTAAATCAATAAAAGGTCAAACACATTCAAACAAAACTATTTGAATCAAATGAAAGTCAAATGCATTCTATAAAGCTAATTGAATCAAATGAAAGTTAAACACATTCAAACAAAACTAATTGAATCAAATGAAAGTAAAACACATTCAAACAAACCTACTTGAATCAAATGAAAGTCAAACACATTCAAACAAACCTAATTGAATCAAATGAAAGTCAAACACATTCAAAAAGAGCTTTTTGAATCAAATGAAGGTCAAATGCATTCAACAAAGATAATTGAATCAAATGAAAGTGAAAAACATCTTAAAAAATATAATTAAATCAAATAAAAGTCAAACACATTCAAACAAAGCTAATTAAATTAAATGAAAGTCAAACAAATTCAAACAAAGCTATTTGAATTAAATGAAAGTCAAATGCATTCTACAAAGCTAATTGAATCAAATGAAAGTAAAACACATTCAAACAAACCTTATAGAATCAAATAAAAGTCAAACACATTCAAACAGAGCTAATTGAATCAAATGAAAGTCAAACACATTCAAACAAAGCTTTTTGAATCAAATGAAAGTCAAATGCATTCAACAAAGCTAATTGAATCAAATGAAAGTCAAAAACATCTAAAAAAATCTAATTAAATCAAATAAAAGTCAAACACATTCAAACAAAGCTAATTAAATCAAATGAAAGTCAAACAAATTCAAACAAAGCTATTTGAATTAAATGAAAGTCAAATGCATTCTACAAAGCTGATTGAATCAAATGAAAGTCAAACACATTCAAACAAACCTAATAGAATCAAATAAAAGTCAAACACATTCAAACAGAGGTAATTGAATCAAATGAAAGTCAAACCCATTTAAAAAGAACATTTTGAATCAAATGAAGGTCAAATGCAATCTACAAAGCTAATTGAATCAAATGAAAGTCAAACACATTCAAACAAAGCTAATTGAATCAAATGTAAGTCAGACACATTCAAACAGAGCTTTTTGAATCAAATGAAAGTCAAATGCATTCAACAAAGCTAATTGAATCAAATGAAGTAAAAAACATCTAAGAAAATCTAATTAAATCAAATGAAAGTCAAACACATTCAGACAGAGCTATTTGAATCAAATGAAAGTCAAATGCATTCTAAAATCTAATTGACTCAAATGAAAGTAAAAAACATCTAAAAAATTCAAATTAAATCAATAAAAGGTCTAACACATTCAAACAAAACTATTTGAATCAAATGAAAGTCAAATGCATTCTATAAAGCTAATTGAATCAAATGAAAGTCAAACACATTCAAACAAAGCTAATTGAATCAAATGAAAGTCAAACACATTCAAACAAAGCTAATTAAATCAAAAGAAAGTCAAACACATTCAAACAAACCTAATTGAATCACATGAAATTAAAACACATTAAAAAAAAGCTTTTTGAATCAAATGAAAGTCAAATGCATTCAACAAAGCTAATTGAATCAAATGAAAGTCAAAAACATCTAAAAAAATCTAATTAAATCAAATGAAAGTCAAACATATTCAAAAAAAGCTAATTAAATCAAATGAAAGTCAAACACATTCAAACAAAGCTATTTGAGTTAAATGAAAGTCAAATGCAATCTACAAAGCTAATTGAATCAAATGAAAGTCAAACACATTCAAAGAAAGCTAATTGAATCAAATGTAATTCAGAAACATTCAAACAGAGCTTTTTGAATCAAATGAAAGTCAAATGCATTCAATAAAACTAATTGAATCAAATGAAAGTAAAAACATCTAAAAAAATCTAATCAAAACAAATGAAAGTCAAACACATTCAGACAGAGCTATTTGAATCAAATGAAACTCAAATGCATTCTACAAATCTAATTGACTCAAATGAAAGTAAAAAACATCTAAAAAATTCAAATTAAATCAAAAAAAGGTCAAACACATTCAAACAAAACTATTTGAATCAAATGAAAGTCAAATGCATTCTATAAAGCTAATTGAATCAAATGAAAGTTAAACACATTCAAACAAAACTAATTGAATCAAATGAAAGTAAAACACATTCAAACAAACCTACTTGAATCAAATGAAAGTCAAACACATTCAAACAAACCTAATTGAATCAAATGAAAGTCGAACACATTCAAAAAGAGCTTTTTGAATCAAATGAAGGTCAAATGCATTCAACAAAGATAATTGAATCAAATGAAAGTGAAAAACATCTTAAAAAATATAATTAAATCAAATAAAAGTCAAACACATTCAAACAAAGCTAATTAAATTAAATGAAAGTCAAACAAATTCTAACAAAGCTATTTGAATTAAATGAAAGTCAAATGCATTCTACAAAGCTAATTGAATCAAATGAAAGTAAAACACATTCAAACAAACCTTATAGAATCAAATAAAAGTCAAACACATTCAAAAAGAGCTAATTGAATCAAATGAAAGTCAAACACATTCAAACAAAGCTTTTTGAATCAAATGAAAGTCAAATGCATTCAACAAAGCTAATTGAATCAAATGAAATTCAAAAACATCTAAAAAAATCTAATTAAATCAAATAAAAGTCAAACACATTCAAACAAAGCTAATTAAATCAAATGAAAGTCAAACAAATTCAAACAAAGCTATTTGAATTAAATGAAAGTCAAATGCATTCTACAAAGCTGATTGAATCAAATGAAAGTCAAACACATTCAAACAAACCTAATAGAATCAAATAAAAGTCAAACACATTCAAACAGAGGTAATTGAATCAAATGAAAGTCAAACCCATTTAAAAAGAACATTTTGAATCAAATGAAGGTCAAATGCAATCTACAAAGCTAATTGAATCAAATGAAAGTCAAACACATTCAAACAAAGCTAATTGAATCAAATGTAAGTCAGACACATTCAAACAGAGCTTTTTGAATCAAATGAAAGTCAAATGCATTCAACAAAGCTAATTGAATCAAATGAAGTAAAAAACATCTAAAAAAATCTAATTAAATCAAATGAAAGTCAAACACATTCAGACAGAGCTATTTGAATCAAATGAAAGTCAAATGCATTCTACAAATCTAATTGACTCAAATGAAAGTAAAAAACATCTAAAAAATTCAAATTAAATCAATAAAAGGTCAAACACATTCAAACAAAACTATTTGAATCAAATGAAAGTCAAATACATTCTATAAAGCTAATTGAATCAAATGAAAGTCAAACACATTCAAACAAAGCTAATTGAATCAAATGAAAGTCAAACACATTCAAACAAAGCTAATTAAATCAAAAGAAAGTCAAACACATTCAAACAAACCTAATTGAATCACATGAAATTAAAACACATTAAAACAAAGCTTTTTGAATCAAATGAAAGTCAAATGCATTCAAAAAAGCTAATTGAATCAAATGAAAGTCAAAAACATCTAAAAAAATCTAATTAAATCAAGTGAAAGTCAAACACATTCAAAAAAAGATAATTAAATCAAATGAAAGTCAAACACATTCAAACAAAGCTATTTGAATTAAATGAAAGTCAAATGCAATCTACAAAGCTAATTGAATCAAATGAAAGTCAAACACATTCAAAGAAAGCTAATTGAATCAAATGTAAGTCAGAAACATTCAAACAGAGCTTTTTGAATCAAATGAATGTCAAATGCATTCAACAAAACTAATTGAATCTAATGAAAGTAAAAACATCTAAAAAAATCTAATTAAATCAAATGAAAGTCAAACACATTCAGACGGAGCTATTTGAATCAAATGAAACTCAAATGCATTCTACAAATCTAATTGACTCAAATGAAAGTAAAAAAATCTAAAAAATTCAAATTAAATCAATAAAAGGTCAAACACATTCAAACAAAACTATTTGAATCAAATGAAAGTCAAATGCATTCTATAAAGCTAATTGAATCAAATGAAAGTTAAACACATTCAAACAAAACTAATTGAATCAAATGAAAGTAAAACACATTCAAACAAACCTACTTGAATCAAATGAAAGTCAAACACATTCAAACAAACCTAATTGAATCAAATGAAAGTCAAACACATTCAAAAAGAGCTTTTTTAATCAAATGAAGGTCAAATGCATTCAACAAAGATAATTGAATCAAATGAAAGTGAAAAACATCTTTAAAATATAATTAAATCAAATAAAAGTCAAACACATTCAAACAAAGCTAATTAAATTAAATGAAAGTCAAACAAATTCAAACAAAGCTATTTGAATTAAATGAAAGTCAAATGCATTCTACAAAGCTAATTGAATCAAATGAAAGTAAAACACATTCAAACAAACCTTATAGAATCAAATAAAAGTCAAACACATTCAAACAGAGCTAATTGAATCAAATGAAAGTCAAACACATTCAAACAAAGCTTTTTGAATCAAATGAAAGTCAAATGCATTCAACAAAGCTAATTGAATCAAATGAAAGTCAAAAACATCTAAAAAAATCTAATTAAATCAAATAAAAGTCAAACACATTCAAACAAAGCTAATTAAATCAAATGAAAGTCAAACAAATTCAAACAAAGCTATTTGAATTAAATGAAAGTCAAATGCATTCTACAAAGCTGATTGAATCAAATGAAAGTCAAACACATTCAAACAAACCTAATAGAATCAAATAAAAGTCAAACACATTCAAACAGAGGTAATTGAATCAAATGAAAGTCAAACCCATTTAAAAAGAACATTTTGAATCAAATGAAGGTCAAATGCAATCTACAAAGCTAATCGAATCAAATGAAAGTCAAACACATTCAAACAAAGCTAATTGAATCAAATGTAAGTCAGACACGTTCAAACAGAGCTTTTTGAATCAAATGAAAGTCAAATGCATTCAACAAAGCTAATTGAATCAAATGAAGAAAAAAACATCTAAAAAAATCTAATTAAATCAAATAAAAGTCAAACACATTCAGACAGAGCTATTTGAATCAAATGAAAGTCAAATGCATTCTACAAATCTAATTGACTCAAATGAAAGTAAAAAACATCTAAAAAATTCAAATTAAATCAATAAAAGGTCAAACACATTCAAACAAAACTATTTGAATCAAATGAAAGTCAAATGCATTCTATAAAGCTAATTGAATCAAGTGAAAGTCAAACACATTCAAACAAAGCTAATTGAATCAAATGAAAGTCAAACACATTCAAACAAAGCTAATTAAACCAAAAGAAAGTCAAACACATTCAAACAAACCTAATTGAATCACATGAAATTAAACACATTAAAACAAAGCTTTTTGAATCAAATGAAAGTCTAATGCATTCAACAAAGCTAATTGAATCCAATGAAAGTCAAAAACATCTAAAAAAATCTAATTAAATCAAATGAAAGTCAAACACATTCAAAAAAAGATAATTAAATCAAATGAAAGTCAAACACATTCAAACAAAGCTATTTGAATTAAATGAAAGTCAAATGCAATCTACAAAGCTAATTGAATCAAATGAAAGTCAAACACATTCAAAGAAAGCTAATTGAATCAAATGTAAGTCAGAAACATTCAAACAGAGCTTTTTGAATCAAATGAAAGTCAAATGCATTCAACAAAACTAATTGAATCAAATGAAAGTAAAAACATCTAAAAAAATCTAATCAAAACAAATGAAAGTCAAACACATTCAGACAGAGCTATTTGAATCAAATGAAACTCAAATGCATTCTACAAATCTAATTGACTCAAATGAAAGTAAAAAACATCTAAAAAATTCAAATTAAATCAATAAAAGGTCAAACACATTCAAACAAAACTATTTGAATCAAATGAAAGTCAAATGCATTCTATAAAGCTAATTGAATCAAATGAAAGTTAAACACATTCAAACAAAACAAACTGAATCAAATGAAAGTAAAACACATTCAAACAAACCTACTTGAATCAAATGAAAGTCAAACACATTCAAACAAACCTAATTGAATCAAATGAAAGTCAAACACATTCAAAAAGAGCTTTTTGAATCAAATGAAGGTCAAATGCATTCAACAAAGATAATTGAATCAAATGAAAGTGAAAAACATCTTAAAAAATATAATTAAATCAAATAAAAGTCAAACACATTCAAACAAAGCTAATTAAATTAAATGAAAGTCAAACAAATTCAAACAAAGCTATTTGAATTAAATGAAAGTCAAATGCATTCTACAAAGCTAATTGAATCAAATGAAAGTAAAACACATTCAAACAAACCTTATAGAATCAAATAAAAGTCAAACACATTCAAACAGAGCTAATTGAATCAAATGAAAGTCAAACACATTCAAACAAAGCTTTTTGAATCAAATGAAAGTTAAATGCATTCAACAAAGCTAATTGAATCAAATGAAAGTCAAAAACATCTAAAAAAATCTAATTAAATCAAATAAAAGTCAAACACATTCAAACAAAGCTAATTAAATCAAATGAAAGTCAAACAAATTCAAACAAAGCTATTTGAATTAAATGAAAGTCAAATGCATTCTACAAAGCTGATTGAATCAAATGAAAGTCAAACACATTCAAACAAACCTAATAGAATCAAATAAAAGTCAAACACATTCAAACAGAGGTAATTGAATCAAATGAAAGTCAAACCCATTTAAAAAGAACATTTTGAATCAAATGAAGGTCAAATGCAATCTACAAAGCTAATTGAATCAAATGAAAGTCAAACACATTCAAACAAAGCTAATTGAATCAAATGTAAGTCAGACACATTCAAACAGAGCTTTTTGAATCAAATGAAAGTCAAATGCATTCAACAAAGCTAATTGAATCAAATGAAGTAAAAAACATCTAAAAAAATCTAATTAAATCAAATGAAAGTCAAACACATTCAGACAGAGCTATTTGAATCAAATGAAAGTCAAATGCATTCTACAAATCTAATTGACTCAAATGAAAGTAAAAAACATCTAAAAAATTCAAATTAAATCAATAAAATGTCAAACACATTCAAACAAAACTATTTGAATCAAATGAAAGTCAAATGCATTCTATAAAGCTAATTGAATCAAATGAAAGTCAAACACATTCAAACAAAGCTAATTGAACCAAATGAAAGTCAAACACATTCAAACAAAGCTAATTAAATCAAAAGAAAGTCAAACACATTCAAACAAACCTAATTGAATCACATGAAATTAAAACACAATTAAAACAAAGCTTTTTGAATCAAATGAAAGTCAAATGAATTCAACAAAGCTAATTGAATCAAATGAAAGTCAAAAACATCTAAAAAAATCTAATTAAATCAAATGAAAGTCAAACACATTCAAAAAAAGCTAATTAAATCAAATGAAAGTCAAACAAATTCAAACAAAGCTATTTGAATTAAATGAAAGTCAAATACAATCTACAAAGCTAATTGAATCAAATGAAAGTAAAACACATTCAAAGAAAGCTAATTGAATCAAATGTAAGTCAGAAACATTCAAACAGAGCTTTTTGAATCAAATGAAAGTCAAATGCATTCAACAAAACTAATTGAATCAAATGAAAGTAAAAACATCTAAAAAAATCTAATTAAATCAAATGAAAGTCAAACACATTCAGACAGAGCTATTTGAATCAAATGAAACTCAAATGCATTCTACAAATCTAATTGACTCAAATGAAAGTAAAAAAAATCTAAAAAATTCAAATTAAATCAATAAAAGGTCAAACACATTCAAACAAAACTATTTGAATCAAATGAAAGTCAAATGCATTCTATAAAGCTAATTGAATCAAATGAAAGTCAAACACATTCTGACCAATATGGTCAAGGTTCTAATGTTGAAGAAGATGGTCCAAGTGGTCAAGGCCTTGAGGTCCAAGTTCAAGACAATGCAAGGGAATTATTTCTGTCCAAGTCAATCTTTAATCCTTTGCACGGTTTTGGTCCGAAAGTTTTTACAAGGGGTTGCACTTCACTTAGTGTAATTAACCTTGTAGAGAGTATCTAGCAAGTGACGGTTTTCCAAGCTCCAAATGCACGTTTAATAAGCGTCGGTTACAAGCTGAATTGGTGGCAGTTTGGGCGTATTTCATGCTAGCCGGTTGTGAGTTACTTGGGCTGATTAAAGTGGCATGATTCATGGCACTTCATGGGCGTTTGTTGGCTGAACATTGCACCTCATTACTTGGGGGTTACGTGTGGATATTGTTGCTAGAATAAAGGCATTAAAATAGGAGTTATAAAGTTTGAATAAAAGGCGTGAATCAAGGCTTTGAAATGGGGGTTACGAAGACTTGAAAGAGTAGCTGTTTTGGGCGTGTGTGAGATGCTCTTTGGATGCTATTTTGGCTGTTTATTTTCCCTTGTTTCAAGCCTAGTTTTTAGTTCTTTTAAATTAGTTTAATTATGTTTGTAATGGAGTTAAGTGGGACGTGTATTAACCACTTATTTCCTTAGTTAATTTCGTTTTGTTAATTAAAGTAGGCAAGTGAAAAGGTTGTATGGATGCTATAAATAGCATACTTTGAATGAATGAAAAGACATCCAAGAATATTTGCCTAAAAACGTGTGTTTTGTTAGCTAAAGTGACTTGTGTTTAGTTCACTTTGTTTTTCCAAATTTGAGAACCCGAATTTGAAGAGTGTTAGTTTTGGTGAGAGTTCCCAAGATTAAGACTTGTAGTTTATGATTTGGTGAGAGTTCCCTGATCTAAACTATCCCAAGCAAACGAGTGAGAGTTCCTCTTTGCTATATCCGTAGCTTAGGGTGAGAGTTCCCCTAACTAAATCAATCACTCGACAATTGGAACTTAAAATCATTTGACCTTCTGTTTAACTTATCATTATTGTAACAAGGTTTCTCATCTTGTTTACACATCATTTGGCGCGTCAGGTAGGGGGAAAATTTTCTTAAATTTTTCCAAAGGGGACAAATACCTACATACCATGGGAGAGAATCCAGACTTGAGGACAGCTTTGGAAGCTCTTAATCGATCCATTGCTAGTCAGGAAAGGTTGGCCGAAACCAATGCCAATCTACAAGGGAACCTTGCTGCCTTGATGGCAAGGCTCATGAACGAGCAAGACAGGAGAGATCAAGGTGAAGAACCTCCACCTAGGAGGGAAGATAGGAGTCTCAAAGTGGACGTTCCTGCCTTTGATGGGACACTTGATCCAGAGAAGTACTTGGAGTGGGAGAAATCCTTGGAAAGGTACTTTGAGTACAAGGACATCCATGAGACGGTTCAACAATACAAGATAGCCAAAGTCAAGCTGAAGGGCTATGGTGATAGTTGGTTGCAAGGAGAACAAAGAGGGCGTACCCTTAGGGGTAAGGCTCACATTTCCACTTGGGAAAAGCTGAAGAAAAGAATGAGAGATCGTTTCATTCCTCACAATTACAAGCAAAATCAATATGTGAAGTGGAGTACTTTGCAACAAAATGGCGACTCAGTGGAAGACTATATCAAAGAGTTTGATAGGCTTGCCATTGTGTGTGAGGTGACTGAAAATGAAGAGCTGAAGTTGGGACGTTTTGTAGCTGGGTTGGATCAAGAGTTACAAGACAAACTTGAAGGTTACACTAACCTCACGTTTGTGGAAGCTTGCAAACTTGTGACAAAATTTGATGCTAAAAGGAAAAAGAAGAAAGCGCCTACCACTACTCCAGTGGTACGTAAACCACCCTTCACCTCGAAGGAGGGTTCTTCTTTTAGCAAGTCTATTGAGCCACCTAAGAAGAACACGAAAGACTTCAAGCTTAGTGACATTGTATGTTACAAGTGTGGAGGTAGAGGGCATTACAAAAAAGATTGTCCTAATGCAAGAGCCTTAACCATGCAAGAAGTTAAGCTCATAGCCACCCAAAGCATCGATTGGGAGGAATTTGAGTCTGAAGAAGAGAAGGATGTGACCCCGCATGAAAAGGATGAGGAGGAGGACCATTGCTATCCTGAGATAGAGGACAAAACGAACTTGGTGGTTAGGAGAGTGTTTCAAGCTCGTGTGGAGGAACCTTTGGCGCCTCAGAGACAACACATTTTCATCACCAAGTGTAAAATTGGTGACGAGGTATGTGATTTAATTATTGATGGGGGCAGTGAGGCTAATACTGTGTCAAAGACTTTAGTCTCTAAACTAGGTCTTACTACCACTAATCATCCACATCCTTACAAATTGAGTTGGTTAGATTCTAATGCTAGTACTGGGGTTAGAAAGCAATGCATGGTGAATTTTTCGATTGGTTCATATCATGATAGTCAATTATGTGATGTTGTATTAATGGATGCTTGTCATATTCTTCTTGGTAGACCATGGCAATCTGATAAAAAATCTATTCATGATGGGTACCATAACACCTACACTATCACTCACCAAGGGAAACAAAAAAAATTGTACCCTTTACCACCCCCACGGTTTTCACAACCACAAAAATCACAAATTTCTTTATTGTCTTGTAAAGAATTTGAGAGGGAGTTCGAAGGTGAGGAAGAGATATTCATGTTGTACTCTAAAGAAATTCATGAAAAATTTGTGAGTCAAAATCCTAGACTTGCAAAATTGATTAAGGAGTTTGAGGATGTTTTTCCTGATGAGTTACCTAAGGGATTACCACCCTTGAGAGGAATTGAGCATCAAATTGATCTCATTCCAGGCGCACCTCTACCAAATAAACCTGCCTATAGATGTAACCCTTTAGAAACTAAGGAGTTGCAAAGACAAATTGAAGAGTTGATGGGTATGGGCTATGTGCGTGAATCTATGAGTCCATGTGCGGTTCCTGCTTTGTTGGTCCCTAAAAAGGATGGTACTTGGCGCATGTGTATTGATAGTAGAGCTGTTAACAATATTACTATCAAGTACAGATTTCCAATTCCAAGACTTGATGATATGTTGGACGAATTGAGTGGTTCAAAGGTATTCTCAAAAGTTGATTTGAGGAGTGGTTACCATCAAATTCGTATGAGAGAAGGTGATGAATGGAAGACTGCATTCAAGACAAAGCATGGGTTGTATGAATGGCTCGTGATGCCGTTTGGATTGACCAATGCACCTAGCACATTCATGAGATTGATGAACGAGGTGTTGAGGCCGTTTCTTGGCAAGTTCGTGGTGGTGTACCTTGATGATATCCTTATTTACTCTAAAAATGAGGATGAACATTTAGATCATTTGTTTCAAGTTTTTTCTGTTTTAAGAACACAAAAATTGTATGGAAAACTTGAAAAATGTGATTTTATGTTGTATGAGGTCACTTTTCTTGGTTACATAGTTTCAGGTAATGGCGTGAAGGTGGATCCTTGCAAGGTTGAAGCAATTCAATCATGGCCTAGTCCGAAAACACTCACGGAGGTCCGTTCTTTCCATGGCCTAGCTTCTTTCTATAGAAGATTTATCAAGAATTTTAGCACACTCATGGCTCCTATAACTGAGTGTACTAAAAAGGGGACGTTTGAATGGACTACACAAGCTCAAAAGGCCTTTGAAGAAGTCAAGGAGAAAATGTGCAACACTCCTATTCTTGCACTCCCTGATTTTTCCAAGCCATTTGAAGTGGAGTGTGACGCAAGTGGGAAGGGGATTGGAGCAGTTTTGATTCAAGAAGGGCGTCCAATTGCTTATTTCAGTGAGAAGTTGAGTCAAGGCAAGTTGAATTATTCCACCTATGATAAAGAGTTCTATGCTATGGTACGAGCTCTAGATCATTGGTCACACTACTTGAGGCCACAACCGTTCATATTGCATTCGGATCATGAATCTTTAAGGTTCATCCATGGACAAAAGAAGTTGAATTCAAGACATGCTAAATGGGTTGAATTCTTGCAAACATTTAACTTTTCTTCTAAATACAAGAGTGGAAAGGCTAATGTTGTTGCGGATGCCTTATCTAGGAGGCATAATTTGCTTGGAGTTGTCGAAGCAAAGGTCCTTGGGTTTGATTTGATCAAGGAATACTACAAGGAAGATGGCGATTTCAATGGAGTAATGCAGAAGTGTGTTCATGGAGTATATGACTTATTTTCCTTACATGATGGCTTTCTTTTTAAGGGAAATCGGTTATGCATTCCTAAGTGTCCAATTAGAAGCTTGATGATTCATGAAGCTCATGGAGGAGGTCTAGCTGGTCACGTTGGGATTCAAAAAACAATGGAGCTTCTTCAAGCTCACTTTTATTGGCCGAAAATGTTAGCCACGGTTCATCATGTGGTTAGTCGTTGTTCTACTTGTCAAAGGGCCAAGATGGTGTTTCACAAAGGTCTCTACAAGCCTTTGCCAGTTCCGGAAAGACCTTGGGAAGATGTGAGCATGGATTTCATTGTGGCTTTACCTAAAACTCAAAGGGGTAAAGACTCAATCATGGTGGTTGTTGATCGGTTTTCGAAAATGGCTCATTTCATTCCTTGTCACAAGACCGACGATGCTATGAAAGTGGCTAAGTTATATTTTGAAGAAGTGGTTCGTTTTCATGGGGTGCCACGCACCATTGTGTCCGATCGTGATACAAAGTTCCTTAGTCATTTTTGGAAATCAATATGGCGTCTAATGGGAACAAAGTTACTGTTTTCTACATCACATCATCCGCAAACCGATGGTCAAACTGAAGTGGTGAATAGAATACTTGGTTCTTTGCTTAGGACCTTGGTTAGTAAGAGTGCTAAGGATTGGGATGTCAAGCTAGCTCATGCCGAGTTTGCTTACAATCGAACTCCTAGTTCTACTACAAAATACTCTCCTTTTGAAGTGGTCTATGGTGTCAATCCTTATGTTCCTATTGATCTCATAGTTTTGCCACAAGACAAATTCGTTCATGGTGGAGCTAAGGAACAAGCCGAGTTCATATTGAAGGTCCACAAAGAAGTTAGGAAGAACATTGAGAAAGCAAATGAAGTCTACAAGAAGCAAGCCAACAAGAGGGTGAAAAACGTGAAGCAATTTGAAGTTGGTGACTTAGTGTGGATTTACATGAGAAAAGAGAGGTTTCCTAGTAAAAGAAAGAACAAGCTTATGCCAAGAGCCGAAGGTCCATTTGAAATCATGGAAAAGATCAATGACAATGCATACAAGGTTGATTTGGGGGGCCAATTTGGTGTCTCAAGCACATTCAACGTTGGTGACCTTGCTCCTTACTTTGATGATGACGAATTGAGGGCAATTCCTTTTGAAGAAGAGGAGGATGACCAATATGGTCAAGGTTCTAATGTTGAAGAAGATGGTCCAAGTGGTCAAGGCCTTGAGGTCCAAGTTCAAGACAATGCAAGGGAATTATTTCTGTCCAAGTCAATCTTTAATCCTTTGCACGGTTTTGGTCCGAAAGTTTTTACAAGGGGTTGCACTTCACTTAGTGTAATTAACCTTGTAGAGAGTATCTAGCAAGTGACGGTTTTCCAAGCTCCAAATGCACGTTTAATAAGCGTCGGTTACAAGCTGAATTGGTGGCAGTTTGGGCGTATTTCATGCTAGCCGGTTGTGAGTTACTTGGGCTGATTAAAGTGGCATGATTCATGGCACTTCATGGGCGTTTGTTGGCTGAACATTGCACCTCATTACTTGGGGGTTACGTGTGGATATTGTTGCTAGAATAAAGGCATTAAAATAGGAGTTATAAAGTTTGAATAAAAGGCGTGAATCAAGGCTTTGAAATGGGGGTTACGAAGACTTGAAAGAGTAGCTGTTTTGGGCGTGTGTGAGATGCTCTTTGGATGCTATTTTGGCTGTTTATTTTCCCTTGTTTCAAGCCTAGTTTTTAGTTCTTTTAAATTAGTTTAATTATGTTTGTAATGGAGTTAAGTGGGACGTGTATTAACCACTTATTTCCTTAGTTAATTTCGTTTTGTTAATTAAAGTAGGCAAGTGAAAAGGTTGTATGGATGCTATAAATAGCATACTTTGAATGAATGAAAAGACATCCAAGAATATTTGCCTAAAAACGTGTGTTTTGTTAGCTAAAGTGACTTGTGTTTAGTTCACTTTGTTTTTCCAAATTTGAGAACCCGAATTTGAAGAGTGTTAGTTTTGGTGAGAGTTCCCAAGATTAAGACTTGTAGTTTATGATTTGGTGAGAGTTCCCTGATCTAAACTATCCCAAGCAAACGAGTGAGAGTTCCTCTTTGCTATATCCGTAGCTTAGGGTGATAGTTCCCCTAACTAAATCAATCACTCGACAATTGGAACTTAAAATCATTTGACCTTCTGTTTAACTTATCATTATTGTAACAAGGTTTCTCATCTTGTTTACACATCACATTCAAACAAAGCTAATTGAATCAAATGAAAGTCAAACACATTCAAACAAAGCTAATTAAATCAAAAGAAAGTCAAACACATTCAAACAAAGCTAATTGAACCAAAGAAAGTCAAACACATTCAAACAAAGCTAATTAAATCAAAAGAAAGTCAAACACATTCAAACAAACCTAATTGAATCACATGAAATTAAAACACAATTAAAAAAAAGCTTTTTGAATCAAATGAAAGTCAAATGCATTCAACAAAGCTAATTGAATCAAATGAAAGTCAAAAACATCTAAATAAATCTAATTAAATCAAATGAAAGTCAAACACATTCATAAAAAGCTAATTAAATCAAATGAAAGTCAAACACAATCAAACAAAGCTATTTGAATTAAATGAAAGTCAAATGCAATCTACAAAGCTAATTGAATCAAATGAAAGTCAAACACATTCAAAGAAAGCTAATTGAATCAAATGTAAGTCAGAAACATTCAAACAGAGCTTTTTGAATCAAATGAAAGTCAAATGCATTCAACAAAACTAATTGAATCAAATGAAAGTAAAAACATCTAAAAAAATCTAATTAAATCAAATGAAAGTCAAACACATTCACACAGAGCTATTTGAATCAAATGAAACTCAAATGCATTCTACAAATCTAATTCACTCAAATGAAAGTAAAAAACATCTAAAAAATTCAAATTAAATCAATAAAAGGTCAAACACATTCAAACAAAACTATTTGAATCAAATGAAAGTCAAATGCATTCTATAAAGCTAATTGAATCAAATGAAAGTTAAACACATTCAAACAAAACTAATTGAATCAAATGAAAGTAAAACACATTCAAACAAACCTTCTTGAATCAAATGAAAGTCAAACACATTCAAACAAACCTAATTGAATCAAATGAAAGTCAAACACGTTCAAAAAGAGCTTTTTGAATCAAATGAAGGTCAAATGCATTCAACAAAGATAATTGAATCAAATGAAAGTGAAAAACATCTTAAAAAATATAATTAAATCAAATAAAAGTCAAACACATTCAAACAAAGCTAATTAAATTAAATGAAAGTCAAACAAATTCAAACAAAGCTATTTGAATTAAATGAAAGTCAAATGCATTCTACAAAGCTAATTGAATCAAATGAAAGTCAAACACATTCAAACAAACCTTATAGAATCAAATAAATGTCAAACACATTCAAACAGAGCTAATTAAATCAAATGAAAGTCAAACACATTCAAACAAAGCTTTCTGAATCAAATGAAAGTCAAATGCATTCAACAAAGCTAATTGAATCAAATGAAAGTCAAAAACATCTAAAAAAATCTAATTAAATCAAATAAAAGTCAAACACATTCAAACAAAGCTAATTAAATCAAATGAAAGTCAAACAAATTCAAACAAAGCTATTTGAATTAAATGAAAGTCAAATGCATTCTACAAAGCTAATTGAATCAAATGAAAGTCAAACACATTCAAACAAACCTAATAGAATCAAATAAAAGTCAAACACATTCAAACAGAGGTAATTGAATCAAATGAAAGTCAAACCCATTTAAAAAGAACATTTTGAATCAAATGAAGGTCAAATGCAATCTACAAAGCTAATTGAATCAAATGAAAGTCAAACACATTCAAACAAAGCTAATTGAATCAAATGTAAGTCAGACACATTCAAACAGAGCTTTTTGAATCAAATGAAAGTTAAATGCATTCAACAAAGCTAATTGAATCAAATGAAGTAAAAAACATCTAAACAAATCTAATTAAATCAAATGAAAGTCAAACACATTCAAACAGAGCTATTTGAATCAAATGAAAGTCAAATGCATTCTACAAATCTAATTGACTCAAATGAAAGTAAAAAACATCTAAAAAATTCATATTAAATCAATAAAATGTCAAACACATTCAAACAAAACTATTTGAATCAAATGAAAGTCAAATGCATTCTATAAAGCTAATTGAATCAAATGAAAGTCAAACACATTCAAACAAAGCTAATTGAACCAAATGAAAGTCAAACACATTCAAACAAAGCTAATTAAATCAAAAGAAAGTCAAACACATTCAAACAAACCTAATTGAATCACATGAAATTAAAACACAATTAAAACAAAGCTTTTTGAATCAAATGAAAGTCAAATGAATTCAACAAAGCTAATTGAATCAAATGAAAGTCAAAAACATCTAAAAAAATCTAATTAAATCAAATGAAAGTCAAACACATTCAAAAAAAGCTAATTAAATCAAATGAAAGTCAAACAAATTCAAACAAAGCTATTTGAATTAAATGAAAGTCAAATACAATCTACAAAGATAATTGAATCAAATGAAAGTAAAACACATTCAAAGAAAGCTAATTGAATCAAATGTAAGTCAGAAACATTCAAACAGAGCTTTTTGAATCAAATGAAAGTCAAATGCATTCAACAAAACTAATTGAATCAAATGAAAGTAAAAACATCTAAAAAAACCTAATTAAATCAAATGAAAGTCAAACACATTGAGACAGAGCTATTTGAATCAAATGAAACTCAAATGCATTCTACAAATCTAATTGACTCAAATGAAAGTAAAAAAAATCTAAAAAATTCAAATTAAATCAATAAAAGGTCAAACACATTCAAACAAAACTATTTGAATCAAATGAAAGTCAAATGCATTCTATAAAGCTAATTGAATCAAATGAAAGTTAAACACATTCAAACAAAACTAATTCAATCAAATGAAAGTAAAACACATTCAAACAAACTTACTTGAATCAAATGAAAGTCAAACACATTCAAACAAACCTAATTGAATCACATGAAATTAAAACACAATTAAAACAAAGCTTTTTGAATCAAATGAAAGTCAAATGCATTCAACAAAGATAATTGAATCAAATGAAAGTGAAAAACATCTTAAAAAATATAATTAAATCAAATAAAAGTCAAAAACATTCAAACAAAGCTAATTAAATTAAATGAAAGTCAAACAAATTCAAACAAATCTATTTGAATTAAATGAAAGTCAAATGCATTCTACAAAGCTAATTGAATCAAATGAAAGTAAAACACATTCAAACAAACCTTATAGAATCAAATAAAAGTCAAACACATTCAAACAGAGCTAATTGAATCAAATGAAAGTCAAACACATTCAAACAAAGCTTTTTCAATCAAATGAAAGTCAAATGCATTCAACAAAGCTAATTGAATCAAATGAAAGTCAAAAACATCTAAAAAAATCTAATTAAATCAAATAAAAGTCAAACACATTCAAACAAAGCTAATTAAATCAAATGAAAGTCAAACAAATTCAAACAAAGCTATTTGAATTAAATGAAAGTCAAATGCATTCTACAAAGCTGATTGAATCAAATGAAAGTCAAACACATTCAAACAAACCTAATAGAATCAAATAAAAGTCAAACACATTCAAACAGAGGTAATTGAATCAAATGAAAGTCAAACCCATTTAAAAAGAACATTTTGAATCAAATGAAGGTCAAATGCAATCTACAAAGCTAATTGAATCAAATGAAAGTCAAACACATTCAAACAAAGCTAATTGAATCAAATGTAAGTCAGACACATTCAAACAGAGCTTTTTGAATCAAATGAAAGTCAAATGCATTCAACAAAGCTAATTGAATCAAATGAAGTAAAAAACATCTAAAAAAATCTAATTAAATCAAATGAAAGTCAAACACATTCAGACAGAGCTATTTGAATCAAATGAAACTCAAATGCATTCTACAAATCTAATTGACTCAAATGAAAGTAAAAAAATCTAAAAAATTCAAATTAAATCAATAAAAGGTCAAACACATTCAAACAAAACTATTTGAATCAAATGAAAGTCAAATGCATTCTATAAAGCTAATTGAATCAAATGAAAGTCAAACACATTCAAACAAAGCTAATTGAATCAAATGAAAGTCAAACACATTCAAACAAAGCTAATTAAATCAAAAGAAAGTCAAACACATTCAAACAAAGCTAATTGAACCAAAGAAAGTCAAACACATTCAAACAAAGCTAATTAAATCAAAAGAAAGTCAAACACATTCAAACAAACCTAATTGAATCACATGAAATTAAAACACAATTAAAACAAAGCTTTTTGAATCAAATGAAAGTCAAATGCATTCAACAAAGCTAATTGAATCAAATGAAAGTCAAAAACATCTAAAAAAATCTAATTAAATCAAATGAAAGTCAAACACATTCATAAAAAGCTAATTAAATCAAATGAAAGTCAAACACATTCAAACAAAGCTATTTGAATTAAATGAAAGTCAAATGCAATCTACAAAGCTAATTGAATCAAATGAAAGTCAAACACATTCAAAGAAAGCTAATTGAATTAAATGTAAGTCAGAAACATTCAAACAGAGCTTTTTGAATCAAATGAAAGTCAAATGCATTCAACAAAACTAATTGAATCAAATGAAAGTAAAAACATCTATAAAAATCTAATTAAATCAAATGAAAGTCAAACACATTCAGACAGAGCTATTTGAACCAAATGAAACTCAAATGCATTCTACAAATCTAATTGACTCAAATGAAAGTAAAAAACATCTAAAAAATTCAAATTAAATCAATAAAAGGTCAAACACATTCAAACAAAACTATTTGAATCAAATGAAAGTCAAATGCATTCTATAAAGCTAATTGAATCAAATGAAAGTTAAACACATTCAAACAAAACTAATTGAATCAAATGAAAGTAAAACACATTCAAACAAACCTACTTGAATCAAATGAAAGTCAAACACATTCAAACAAACCTAATTGAATCAAATGAAAGTCAAACACGTTCAAAAAGAGCTTTTTGAATCAAATGAAGGTCAAATGCATTCAACAAAGATAATTGAATCAAATGAAAGTGAAAAACATCTTAAAAAATATAATTAAATCAAATAAAAGTCAAAAACATTCAAACAAAGCTAATTAAATTAAATGAAAGTCAAACAAATTCAAACAAAGCTATTTGAATTAAATGAAAGTCAAATGCATTCTACAAAGCTAATTGAATCAAATGAAAGTAAAACACATTCAAACAAACCTTATAGAATCAAATAAAAGTCAAACACATTCAAACAGAGCTAATTGAATCAAATGAAAGTCAAACACATTCAAACAAAGCTTTTTGAATCAAATGAAAGTCAAATGCATTCAACAAAGCTAATTGAGTCAAATGAAAGTCAAAAACATCTAAAAAAATCTAATTAAATCAAATAAAAGTCAAACACATTCAAACAAAGCTAATTAAATCAAATGAAAGTCAAACAAATTCAAACAAAGCTATTTGAATTAAATGAAAGTCAAATGTATTCTACAAAGCTGATTGAATCAAATGAAAGTCAAACACATTCAAACAAACCTAATAGAATCAAATAAAAGTCAAACACATTCAAACAGAGGTAATTGAATCAAATGAAAGTCAAACCCATTTAAAAAGAACATTTTGAATCAAATGAAGGTCAAATGCAATCTACAAAGCTAATTGAATCAAATGAAAGTCAAACACATTCAAACAAAGCTAATTGAATCAAATGTAAGTCAGACACATTCAAACAGAGCTTTTTGAATCAAATGAAAGTTAAATGCATTCAACAAAGCTAATTGAATCAAATGAAGTAAAAAACATCTAAACAAATCTAATTAAATCAAATGAAAGTCAAACACATTCAAACAGAGCTATTTGAATCAAATGAAAGTCAAATGCATTCTACAAATCTAATTGACTCAAATGAAAGTAAAAAACATCTAAAAAATTCATATTAAATCAATAAAATGTCAAACACATTCAAACAAAACTATTTGAATCAAATGAAAGTCAAATGCATTCTATAAAGCTAATTGAATCAAATGAAAGTCAAACACATTCAAACAAAGCTAATTGAACCAAATGAAAGTCAAACACATTCAAACAAAGCTAATTAAATCAAAAGAAAGTCAAACACATTCAAACAAACCTAATTGAATCACATGAAATTAAAACACAATTAAAACAAAGCTTTTTGAATCAAATGAAAGTCAAATGAATTCAACAAAGCTAATTGAATCAAATGAAAGTCAAAAACATCTAAAAAAATCTAATTAAATCAAATGAAAGTCAAACACATTCAAAAAAAGCTAATTAAATCAAATGAAAGTCAAACAAATTCAAACAAAGCTATTTGAATTAAATGAAAGTCAAATACAATCTACAAAGATAATTGAATCAAATGAAAGTAAAACACATTCAAAGAAAGCTAATTGAATCAAATGTAAGTCAGAAACATTCAAACAGAGCTTTTTGAATCAAATGAAAGTCAAATGCATTCAACAAAACTAATTGAATCAAATGAAAGTAAAAACATCTAAAAAAATCTAATTAAATCAAATGAAAGTCAAACACATTCAGACAGAGCTATTTGAATCAAATGAAACTCAAATGCATTCTACAAATCTAATTGACTCAAATGAAAGTAAAAAAAATCTAAAAAATTCAAATTAAATCAATAAAAGGTCAAACACATTCAAACAAAACTATTTGAATCAAATGAAAGTCAAATGCATTCTATAAAGCTAATTGAATCAAATGAAAGTTAAACACATTCAAACAAAACTAATTCAATCAAATGAAAGTAAAACACATTCAAACAAACTTACTTGAATCAAATGAAAGTCAAACACATTCAAACAAACCTAATTGAATCACATGAAATTAAAACACAATTAAAACAAAGCTTTTTGAATCAAATGAAAGTCAAATGCATTCAACAAAGATAATTGAATCAAATGAAAGTGAAAAACATCTTAAAAAATATAATTAAATCAAATAAAAGTCAAAAACATTCAAACAAAGCTAATTAAATTAAATGAAAGTCAAACAAATTCAAACAAATCTATTTGAATTAAATGAAAGTCAAATGCATTCTACAAAGCTAATTGAATCAAATGAAAGTAAAACACATTCAAACAAACCTTATAGAATCAAATAAAAGTCAAACACATTCAAACAGAGCTAATTGAATCAAATGAAAGTCAAACACATTCAAACAAAGCTTTTTCAATCAAATGAAAGTCAAATGCATTCAACAAAGCTAATTGAATCAAATGAAAGTCAAAAACATCTAAAAAAATCTAATTAAATCAAATAAAAGTCAAACACATTCAAACAAAGCTAATTAAATCAAATGAAAGTCAAACAAATTCAAACAAAGCTATTTGAATTAAATGAAAGTCAAATGCATTCTACAAAGCTGATTGAATCAAATGAAAGTCAAACACATTCAAACAAACCTAATAGAATCAAATAAAAGTCAAACACATTCAAACAGAGGTAATTGAATCAAATGAAAGTCAAACCCATTTAAAAAGAACATTTTGAATCAAATGAAGGTCAAATGCAATCTACAAAGCTAATTGAATCAAATGAAAGTCAAACACATTCAAACAAAGCTAATTGAATCAAATGTAAGTCAGACACATTCAAACAGAGCTTTTTGAATCAAATGAAAGTCAAATGCATTCAACAAAGCTAATTGAATCAAATGAAGTAAAAAACATCTAAAAAAATCTAATTAAATCAAATGAAAGTCAAACACATTCAGACAGAGCTATTTGAATCAAATGAAACTCAAATGCATTCTACAAATCTAATTGACTCAAATGAAAGTAAAAAAATCTAAAAAATTCAAATTAAATCAATAAAAGGTCAAACACATTCAAACAAAACTATTTGAATCAAATGAAAGTCAAATGCATTCTATAAAGCTAATTGAATCAAATGAAAGTCAAACACATTCAAACAAAGCTAATTGAATCAAATGAAAGTCAAACACATTCAAACAAAGCTAATTAAATCAAAAGAAAGTCAAACACATTCAAACAAAGCTAATTGAACCAAAGAAAGTCAAACACATTCAAACAAAGCTAATTAAATCAAAAGAAAGTCAAACACATTCAAACAAACCTAATTGAATCACATGAAATTAAAACACAATTAAAACAAAGCTTTTTGAATCAAATGAAAGTCAAATGCATTCAACAAAGCTAATTGAATCAAATGAAAGTCAAAAACATCTAAAAAAATCTAATTAAATCAAATGAAAGTCAAACACATTCATAAAAAGCTAATTAAATCAAATGAAAGTCAAACACATTCAAACAAAGCTATTTGAATTAAATGAAAGTCAAATGCAATCTACAAAGCTAATTGAATCAAATGAAAGTCAAACACATTCAAAGAAAGCTAATTGAATTAAATGTAAGTCAGAAACATTCAAACAGAGCTTTTTGAATCAAATGAAAGTCAAATGCATTCAACAAAACTAATTGAATCAAATGAAAGTAAAAACATCTATAAAAATCTAATTAAATCAAATGAAAGTCAAACACATTCAGACAGAGCTATTTGAACCAAATGAAACTCAAATGCATTCTACAAATCTAATTGACTCAAATGAAAGTAAAAAACATCTAAAAAATTCAAATTAAATCAATAAAAGGTCAAACACATTCAAACAAAACTATTTGAATCAAATGAAAGTCAAATGCATTCTATAAAGCTAATTGAATCAAATGAAAGTTAAACACATTCAAACAAAACTAATTGAATCAAATGAAAGTAAAACACATTCAAACAAACCTACTTGAATCAAATGAAAGTCAAACACATTCAAACAAACCTAATTGAATCAAATGAAAGTCAAACACGTTCAAAAAGAGCTTTTTGAATCAAATGAAGGTCAAATGCATTCAACAAAGATAATTGAATCAAATGAAAGTGAAAAACATCTTAAAAAATATAATTAAATCAAATAAAAGTCAAAAACATTCAAACAAAGCTAATTAAATTAAATGAAAGTCAAACAAATTCAAACAAAGCTATTTGAATTAAATGAAAGTCAAATGCATTCTACAAAGCTAATTGAATCAAATGAAAGTAAAACACATTCAAACAAACCTTATAGAATCAAATAAAAGTCAAACACATTCAAACAGAGCTAATTGAATCAAATGAAAGTCAAACACATTCAAACAAAGCTTTTTGAATCAAATGAAAGTCAAATGCATTCAACAAAGCTAATTGAGTCAAATGAAAGTCAAAAACATCTAAAAAAATCTAATTAAATCAAATAAAAGTCAAACACATTCAAACAAAGCTAATTAAATCAAATGAAAGTCAAACAAATTCAAACAAAGCTATTTGAATTAAATGAAAGTCAAATGCATTCTACAAAGCTGATTGAATCAAATAAAAGTCAAACACATTCAAACAAACCTAATAGAATCAAATAAAAGTCAAACACATTCAAACAGAGGTAATTGAATCAAATGAAAGTCAAACCCATTTAAAAAGAACATTTTGAATCAAATGAAGGTCAAATGCAATCTACAAAGCTAATTGAATCAAATGAAAGTCAAACACATTCAAACAAAGCTAATTGAATCAAATGTAAGTCAGACACATTCAAACAGAGCTTTTTAAATCAAATGAAAGTCAAATGCATTCAACAAAGCTAATTGAATCAAATGAAGTAAAAAACATCTAAAAAAATCTAATTAAATCAAATGAAAGTCAAACACATTCAGACAGAGCTATTTGAATCAAATGAAACTCAAATGCATTCTACAAATCTAATTGACTCAAATGAAAGTAAAAAAATCTAAAAAATTCAAATTAAATCAATAAAAGGTCAAACACATTCAAACAAAACTATTTGAATCAAATGAAAGTCAAATGCATTCTATAAAGCTAATTGAATCAAATGAAAGTCAAACACATTCAAACAAAGCTAATTGAATCAAATGAAAGTCAAACACATTCTGATCAGTGGCCGTTAGGCCCACTTTTCTACTACGTTTCTTCCCCGATTAAACCCTTTGTTTGCCCTTTTTCCCCTCTTTTAGCTTAGTTTTGTTACTATTTAGCCTATTGGTTACTTGGAGTGGTTTTGAGTCATTTTTGGCTCATTTCCTAAGGTTTTATTCCCTCTCCCTTAACCTATCTCGATTTGCTCCCATTAGAACCTCCCCTATGATTTGTGTTTTCCTTCTTTCAGGTCCTTCTATGGCTAAGAAAGCTAGGATTGGATGCAAGGAGTAGGCATGCTTTGGAATCAAAGAGATTGGAGCAATAGAGCCCAAATTATGAAGGAAAGAAGAGTTCAGAGCGGGCGCTCCAAAGTTCAGAGCGGGCGCTCCAGCTCAGCAATTCAAGGCCTTGTCTGCGAGACTTCAGAGAGCGGGCGCTCTACTTTCAAAGCGGGCGCTCTAGATTGCCAGATTTTCCAGATCAAATCTTCGAGATTTGGGAGCGGGCGCTCTGGTCTTGGAGCGGCCGCTCCGAGTTCCCCTGACTGGTTTGAAATCTGCTGCACGTGCTGGGCGACGCTCCACATAATTTCCTCTGCTTTTATTGCCTATTATTTTTGGGCCTTGATTTAGGTTAGGTCTTTAAGAGGGTATAAATACCCCTCTTCCTTGTAATTAAAGGGGGAGAGCAACTTTTGAGGAGAGAGATTAGAAAAAAAATCAGAATTTATTGCTTTCATTAGTTAGGGTTAGCTCCTCTTTAGATCTAAACACTATCCTTGCTACTCTTTATCATTTTCAATCCAAGTTTCAATCTTTTGGTATCATTTCTATCCCTACTCTTTATTTATCGCTTTATTTACTGCTTTTAATTAGTTTTAGCTATTATTTAGTTGTTATTCCATCTTTTAGATTAGCTTAATCAACCTAGTTCTCTTTTTGTTTGAGCATGTTATTTCTGATTTTGTTTCTCCTATTTTCTTGCTATTAGCTTAATATTCTCCTTATTTGCTTAGATTTCATGTTATTTGAAGTAGATTACTAGTAGACTTAACTTAATCTTTTTAAAGTTAGCTTCTTTAGTATAGTTTAATCTCTCTACTTTCTGATTTTTAGCATGTTTATCTCTTTAAACCTAGTTTTTGTTTGTGTTGATATGCTCATGTGTTTCGGTATGACTCTCCCTTCTCTAGGCTAGATTTCTAGCTAGGGGAGGGGGAAATGATGAACTTATGATGATGTAAATGATGTTGGTTTCTTGAATGGTTTTATTGAGATGCTTGGCTTTTGATTCCAACCTAGATTTTACTTGTTAGGACTTAGGGATTGATCACCTCTAAGGCCCGTTTTGTGTTGCATGCTAGTTGCGCGAGAGTGAGCTAGTATGTGATGATGACTAGGTGAGGGATGACCACGACCACCGCGGCGGGGTTGGGTAGGCGGTGTTTAGGTGAGACCGAGAGGAGATCCTAAATGTTGGACCTAAGGCCCTAATTGCCTTGTTGACCCTTTTGAACCATTTTTGTTGCCTTTATTTGTTGAAGTCATTGTTAGTTTGGAGTTTCCCCCTATCCCCTAGTGTTTGTTATTACTTGATCTCGTTTATTCTTACTTCTTTGTTTGTTACTTGATAGCTTAGTTTCTTTATTTGTTTATGCTCCTAGTAGTTGTAGTCAATCCATCCAACTTTTATACCCCCCTTTTCAATTGATTTATGAGTGATCTAAGTATGAGACGTTCGACCTTCCCTGTGGATTCGACCCCTCTTCCACTATGCTACCCTTGGTTAGTTTAGGACGTGGGTTTTTATTCTTGGTTCGACCTTTAGGAATTAACGACACCTAGAGGGCCGATCAAGTTTTGGCGCCGTTGCCGGGGAATGGCAACATTGTTTATTGCTTAGTTATCTTGTTTTTCAATTGATTTCTACTTCTATCCTTCTATTTTTCATTTATTTCTTTGTTGTTGTCATTCGCTAATTGTCTGCTTAGCTGTGTTGAATGCTTAGAAGATCACAGGGACCACCTACTCACGACCTCGATCTTGAAATCAACCGCACTCTAAGAGGAGTTAGAAGACTATTTGTTGAGCAAACGGGTGAGGAGGAGGAGTTCTTTGATTCTTCTAGTGATATTTCTTCAGACATGGGGGATGCCAATAACGCTCTTTTTGGTGACTTTGGTAATCCGGGTAGTCATGAATTGCAATGTGGGATTCTACTTCCTACAACGGACACAAATTTCACGATCCACCCGCACTACACTCAAATGGTGCGAGGAGATCAATTTTCTGGAGCAGCTCATGAAGATCCAATAGAGCATTTGGACAAGTTTCTTGAAACATGTGCTCTAGTTCAAACAAACCAAGTCACTCAAGAATACATCCGGATGCATCTTTTTGGGTATTCGCTCACAGGCAAGGCTTATAGGTGGCTTAAGAACCTAAAGCCCGGCTCGTTGGCCACATGGAGAGACACGGCCAAAGCTTTCTTGAACAAGTTCATTCCCGAAGACAAATCAACCGAATTGAGGCAAAAAATTTCTTCATTTAGGCAAGAGAGGTATGAGTCTTTGGGGGAAGCTTGGGACCGATTCAAAGAGTATGTGAGAGCTTGCCCACACCACGAGTTTGACAAGCAACTTCTCATCAAATTCTTCTATGATGGTCTTGACGACATACCCAAGCAAAATTTGAATTCCGGATGTGGTGGACATATAAGCAAGGTGCCTCAAGCTCAATTGGAGGACACCATAGAGGAAGTTGTGATGTACTATTCCACGAGTGGTGGAAGAAGAAGAGGTGAAGAGAGAGATTCGGGGAAATTCGAGCTTGATCAAAGTTCACTCAAGGCCCTTATGGAGCAAGTTATTGACAAGAAGTTGGGAAATGGCCAAGGGTCTTCATCTTCCTCCGCCAAGCAAGTGCACTCTTTCTCTTGTGAGAATTGTGGGGGTACCAACCATGATATATCATATTGTGGTGGTCGAGATCCCGAGCATGTAGCAGCAATGGGGTACATGAACAATCAACGTGATAATTGGAGAGCCCCCAATGCCAACTATGGTAATAGATTTCAAGATGCAAGTGGCCCAAGCCACAACACGGGTCAAATGGCTCCCTTTTCAAATCCAAATGCTAGCAATCATCCTGGAGCACCATTCAAGCAAGGACCACCTAACCAATTTCAAAATTTCCAACCCAACCCTCCCATGCAAAATGATCCTAATCAACAATGGATCATGGAAACCCTCAACAAAATCCAATCAAACATAGCCACCATGGATCAAAGAATAACCAATAACGAGCGGAAAGCGGATCAAAGGCATCAAGAAATCACCGCACACCAAAAGATGATGGACAATCAAGTGGCTCAACTTGCTGAGAGGGTGAACAATCTAGCCAATGAGAAGCTTCCGGGCCAACCTACCACTAACCCCGCCAACACCCATCATGTCAAGGCTATCTATCTTAGGTCCGGGAAGTCCTATGAAGGGCCTAAGAGTGATCAACCGGAAAATATCAAGGAGGGTGAAGAGCAAGAGGTTGAGGAGGTCCATGGAGGCAAACAAGGTCAAGGAATAGAGAATAGCATTGAAGGAGGTGTTGAGAAGAAGAAGGGTGAAGGTAAGGAAAAGAACAAAGGGGTTGGGAAAGAAAAGCGACCATCAACATCTTATCAATCGAGGTTTGAACCACCACCGCCTTATCCCGAGAGAATTGTTGAGAGGAGGTTGAATGAAAAGTACAACAAGTTTATGGCTATGCTCAAGTCACTTCACATCAACATTCCATTCCTTGAGGCCATGACACAAATGCCATCTTACGCAAAATTCCTCAAGGAGCTCCTCTCCAACAAGAAGAAGCTAGGTGATGAGTGCATCACTCTTCCCTATCAAGTTAGTGCCCTAGTACAAAGAACCTTACCTACCAAGCAACGCGATCCGGGAAGCTTTGCTCTTCCGGTCAAGCTTGGTGATCTTGAGACCATGGGTGCACTAGCCGACCTAGGGGCAAGTGTGAGCCTCATGCCGCTATCCATAGCAAGGAAGCTCAAGTTCGAGATGACACCCTCAAGAAGGGTAATTCAATTGGCCGACCGGTCTACAAAACTCTCATGTGGTGAGCTAGAAGACGTCCCTATCAAGATTGGAAACTTCTTTGTGCCTTGTGACTTTGTAGTTATGGATATGGAGGAGGACCCTCATACCCCTCTTATCCTTGGGAGAGAGGCACTCAAGACCATGGGAGCGATCATCAATTGCAAAGATAACACCATTACATGTGAGGTGGCCAATGAAAAGTACAAGTTTGAATTCTCGAATACTTTGAAGCAACCTATGGTAGAGAAGATTTGGCGGGTTGACTTGGTAGACCCCGAGCCCGATGAAATGGTGAAGTCTCATGAAGTAGTCAAGCACAAGTGTGATGAAGGTCATTCATGTGAGGAGGTGGGTGAAGAAGAATCATTGTATGCCTTGGCGGTTGAAGGCCTTGAAAGTAAAACTCGTCCCGAGACTCGAGGAGCCGTGGATGAGCTCCCATCAATCCAAAGAGAGTCTAAGGAGGAGAGTTCCACGCCTCCTCCCAAGGTAAAACTTAAACCCCTTCCCACTTCTCTCAAATATGCTTATTTGGATTATGATTGCTTAAATCCTATTATTGTCAATGCTAACCTCAATGACACTTCTTTGCAAAAATTAACTAAGCTTTTAAGAAATTATAGAAGTGCTATCGGGTATAGCATTGATGATATCAAAGGTAGCCCTAGCTCGTGTATTCATCTTAATCATCTTGAGGATAGTTGTGCCTTTTCCATTGAACCTCGAAGGCGGTTGAGTCCGACTTTGAAGGAAGGGGTTGAGAAGGAAGACCTCAAACCCCCTTAGCTCTATTGCTTATGAGGTAACGTCAAGCTAGGGACGTTAAACTAGCATGCCTTGTAAGATATTGTGAATACTTGTCTTTGAACTCTCTTTTTAGTTACTTTTTGGTTTTGACTACTTTGCAAAAATCCGGAGGATTTTTCCCCAAGGAGGGGGATGGTTTATGTTTGTTGTCATTAGTCAATATGCTTTAACCCGAAGAGCACGACCTCTTGGTTCAACCAATTGATGGTTGAGTCGGGTACTTAGGTCGCGCCCTATATAGAGGTACTAATGACTTTGTTTGAGAAATGTTTGAGTTGTGCAGGTTTGGAAATTTGGTTTTAAAGCAAAGATTCTGAGTATTCAGAGCGGGCGCTCTATGCCTGGAGCGGGCGCTCTGCTGCAATGGTGATTTTCTGAAGCTTTTAAGTTCAAAGTGTCGAAATTCTAGAGCTGGCGCTCTAATGCAAGAGCGGGCGCTCCGAAGGCCTTCATTAAATCAGCATTTTTGGTGATAAAAACCGAGAATTTAGAGCGGGCGCTCCGTGGGCAGAGCGGGCGCTCTGAATTTGGGGTGAAAAAATGGCTAAGTGTGGAATAATGTCCGAGAAGTTAGAGCGGGCGCTCTGTGTTTAGAGCGGGCGCTCTATGTTTTGGGTGAAATTGGTGGTGAAATTTGGCTAAGTATGGGAAAAAAAGTCGCAACTCTAGAGCGGGCGCTTTCTCTTCAGAGCGGGCGCTCTGATTTTTAGTCCAAAATATCAGTTTTCAACGAGATTTTAGAGCGGCCGCTCCAACCCCAGAGCGCCCGCTCCGACCCTGCTGTTCTGATTTTTGCGAGATTTCCTTTCATTCTAAACCACATAAATCCCCTTTTATCCCACACCCACGTTTTCACCCTCTCATTTCAGCATTCCCCATCCTCAAACCCCCTCAAACACTCTCAAATCCTCATCCTAAACCATCTCTCTTTCATCTCCAAATCTCTACTTCCCAACCATAATTCCTTCAAAACTCACTAATTCTTCATCATTTTTCTCCAAAAATCATACCTACCATTCAAAAACTCAAGATTTTTTTTTTCCGGAATTCCTCAAGATTTGAAGCGGGTTCTCACGGGTTCACTTCGGGCCGAGTCGGGTTCTTCTTCAATTTCATCTTCAATCCGGTTGTTCTTCAATCGTGGGTATAATCCTTCTCTTTTCAAGTTAAATTTTCCTATTTCTAAGGATTTTTGCTTCCTAGGGTTGGATTGAATTGAGTTTTGGGTGGTAGATGATTGAATTTTGTTTTGCATGTGGTGAAATTTTGTTGTGAATTTATAGTTGGTTGTGTGAATTGGTGATTTAAAGAAGGAGAATTCTTTCGGGTTCTTGTTTGGCTGTTAGTTTTTAGGAGTTTTGATCTTCATTTTGGTGGTTGTTCAATATTGTGGAAGGTTTTCTTTTTTTTTTTTTGGTTATTGATTGAAGCTTGGAAAAGGATTTTTGGTTGTTGATTGTGGTTTGGAATTGTTGTTTTGGTGTATTGCTTTGGTGAATTGTTGTTATATTGTTGTTGTGAGTAATGGCTGGTGGTTCGAAGAGGCAAAGAACCGAACCAAGGAGTGGTAATGTAGGAGAGAGTAGTGGTGCAGGTACTAGTGGTGGGAATGCTCAGCCCGCTCAATTGAGTATTAACCTTCCCCTTGCGGCCCAAAGGACCAAATTGGCCGAATTGGATAGGAGGGCGATTAAACCTACTCTCTTCTATTCCCAACACGATTGTTACATGATCGGAATAGATGAGAAAGTTAGAGAGCTTGCGGCGAATTTGGGGTTCGATGGATTTCTGGATTGTAGAATGCCCAATGAATACATCACCGCAGACGCCGACTACTACTTCCCTACCCAACCACCTCTCACCTATCGCGCTTTGACATTGGAGTTTCTGGCTAGCTTTGATTTGATACAAGAAGAGGGTATGGAGGGCATTGATGCTTATAGAGTAAAATTCCGGTTATTCAACAAAGGCCGCAACATTACCCTCCGTGCTTTCAATGAATTATTTGGTTGGGACCCAAATGCTCAGATTTTAGATACCTCCGGGCTTGACGGTCAAGGTTATATTGAGGGGTACAATCCGCAAGAGTTTTGGGCCCGAATCACTAGTGGGGCTAGAGAATTCCACTCAAACTCCTCCAAAGCCTCAGAAATCCACCATGCCGCCTTACGGTATCTTCACCGTATGTTTGCCTATATTTTCTTCTCCAGAAAAGATCTTGGGAAGATGAGCGATCAAGAATTGTATCTCCTCTGGAGAGCTACCGAGGGTGTGCTTTTCTACCCACCTACTACCCCGGAGCACAAGATCAATCTTGGCTTTCTGTTTGCAAAAAGGTGTAAGGCAATTAGGGACTCCCCTCAGCTGACTGGTCCTATTTTTATGGGAGGGATGGTCACTTTCATCGCCTTCAAGTACCGCTACAAGTCACAGTTGCAGCAGATGGAGAGTTTGAACATGGTGGCCGAATTGAATATAGAGACGATGAAAAGAATGCAATTCATTTCGGATTCCACGGGAGTCACGGGGAAGGCCTTTATTTGGCGGGTCCGAGATGTCCCTTGGTGTTACATGCCATGTCCGTTCATGATGAATCCACCCCCGCGAACTGATTTTCCTTGGCAAGTCCCTATGGAGCAGATTCACGAGAATGACCTCTCCCAGCCCGAGATTGATCACAGAGCTGAAATCAGGCAAGCGAGGCAGCAGCAACAACAATTCCAACAACAACAACAGCAGCAGCAGCAGCAGTTCCAGCAACAACAACAGGAGCAATTTCAACAATTTATCTCTCAAGCACAACAGCATCTTCAGCAGCCCCCCCAGTTTTCGGGGGGAGGTGAGCCTTCTTCCTCCTCTTCTGTTTTTAATATTGAGCAAGCTTTCGCTAACCTCACTATGGAGGTTAGGAACCTCGCTAGGGAAAGAGAGGAGGCCCCTGCTCAGTCTCCTGGTCCCAGTTTTGATATTTATCAAAACCACATTTATGACTATCATGTGGACCAGGGACACTTTCGCCCATGTGTCAACTACCCGTATTACCCTCCACAACACGGGCCTGTCCCGAATTGGGAGCCACCCCAGGTAGATGAAAATGGGAACCCCATTCCTCGTACCGGCGGCCAATACCCTTATTGGCAAGGCCCCGGTACCCTGCATGATCCTCCCCACTCCTTCCCCCCCTACAACTACCAACGCCCAGGTGGGTGTGATTACCGAGGTGATCCCGCCTATCATTATCAGGGCGACGGCTTCCCCCCCGGTTATTACGGTGGGTGGGAGCCATACGGGCCACCGATCGATGTTGATTATAATTGGGTGCCCCCGGTAGTTGTAGAGGGAGAGGGAGAGGATGACGATGATTCTGAGGAATAGATGATCATTTCTTTTGCCCCTCCCCCCCACCCTTGACTATTACATGTTTTATCGCACCGAGACGGTGCCTGGTTTTAGTTGGGGGGGGCGCCTTAGCATTTTCATATCTAGGGGCAAAAGAATAGGTCATCTTGGGGATGAGCAGCCTTTGCTATGCGTGCTTGTGCTTAAAAATCTGTTGGCTTGTATTATCCATGATCACTTCTCCTCTTTCTTCTTTATTTTGTTTTCTAATCTTTTGCTTTGGAGTTTTGGTGCTTTCTCACTTGTTGGCAGGTTGTATACTACTTTTGGAAGGAGCCAAGGTTGGTTTACATGGATCTCATCATTTTTTTTATGTTTTGGATTGGCATGGCTCCGGTGAGATCTCTCCAAACTCTTTTCTTTTTAGCTTATTTTGCTTTGTTCCTAGGAGTAGAGTTAGATTTATGTTTGCTTCTGAATACTGTAGTTTGTTTTGGTTGTTTTTGCTTTTGCTTTTCCTTTCTATTTTTGTTGAAGAGTAGCAACGGGGCGAGGTTCACACCTCGTGAGAGGCGCCCGGCTTTATGCTTAGGAGGACGTGCATTCAATTCACGTACCTCCTACCGCCCCCACACATGGAATTTATTCCATACGAAGTTCTACTTCTCTTGTTGCTCTTCAATGTTTTCTTTTTCTTTTTCTTTCCCTTAGTGTTATCCGAGGCAAGTGTTAAAACTCTGTTTTGTGTTTGGCTGAATTAGTAGCTACAATGTATGAACATAAATGAGTTGGTTCCTTGGCTTGATGGGTGCAAGGTCTTTAATGTTTTGGTTGAGAATCACATAGCTTCATTGTTCAAATGACTCCTATTGGACATTTCTTGGGCTGTCTAGGCCTTGATCCCTCTTGTCCTAGGATTAGTAGTTGTTGAGCGTAACTCATCTTGTGAATGGAAGCTAGGTGGCTAAAAATTTGGAAGCTTAGTGGTTTGCTTCTTGATCTAAAACTCGCTCATTTGACTCTTGAGACCGCGACCGAATCGACTCATGGGATGATAAAGGCATTCATTTCGGGATATGGGAATAATTTTTCACTCTTTTTAGATCCTTTTCTTTTTGTTTCCTAGGACACCTTTACTTTCAAATTTCGGGTTTTTGGGTTTACATTCACCTTTTGCGTACCCCCTTGAGCCTTCCACTTTTTGTCTACCCGCATTACAAGCCTAATAAGCCTAAACTTTATTTTTACCTTTATAGAAATGAGTGAAACTCGAGTTTGGCTTTGTCTCTAAGTTCAAGGTCTGGCATAGTGGATGTTTATAATGTAAATTGCAAGGAACGTGTTTGTACCCCCAATCAAACAAAATGCGAAAGTTTAAAGTTTAAAAAAAAAAAAAAAAAAAAAAAAAAAAAAAAAAAAAAAAAAAAAAGTTGGAATAAGAATGCTTAAGTAAGGCATTGATTTTGTATCTAGTTTAGAGTTAGTTGGGGGGGGTGTAATTCCCGCCAACTAAAGTTTCTTGGCCATGGTTTTGCTCGATTCCTTAATGTTTCACTCTTAGGAGCTTTCACCACAAGCCAAATTTATTCCAACCCTTACCCCAAGCCATTTCATTACACCCTAAAAGCCCTTTGGACCTTGAGTGATTGAGTCAATGTCGGTGGAGAGAGTCAATGGTCGAGCTTTTAGATCGGGTTTGCATTTACTAAGTTAGGGCAATCCTACATTGCCTTTCTCTTCTATGCTCTCCTAATTCTCTTATGGATTTCGAGACGACTAGCCGCCTAGTGTACATGATCGAGATGAGGAGGCTTGCCTTGATGAGGGACAATTGGAGGATAGGATCTTTATAGTCCAGGCTTTTGAGCATGAGCCATGTGACCTTCAACCAAGAACATTAGCTAGCTTGCCCACCTGTCTTGCCAAAAGTCTTCGCTTCCTTGTGATTGTATTGTAGTGAAAGTCCAACCATTCATGTTTGCTTTTCTTTCCCCTTTTATTTTTCTTCTGTTTTTCTATTTTTCTCTTTGTCTTTAAAAACCTTGCCTTGGTTTAGTGCGAAGTTGTGGGTTAGTCTCACTCGAAAACCCTCACGAGAGCATACTCGTCCTCCTAAGTGACTTGGAGGTTTAAATGGCTTGTCGTTTACGCTAAAAACGACCGTGATTCCTACGAAAGTGAGTTAGTGTATAGACTTATGCTTTTGGTTTGTTTTTGTTTGCTTATTTTACTTTGCTCGAGGACGAGCAAAGGACTTAGTTGGGGGGAATTTGATCAGTGGCCGTTAGGCCCACTTTTCTACTACGTTTCTTCCCCGATTAAACCCTTTGTTTGCCCTTTTTCCCCTCTTTTAGCTTAGTTTTGTTACTATTTAGCCTATTGGTTACTTGGAGTGGTTTTGAGTCATTTTTGGCTCATTTCCTAAGGTTTTATTCCCTCTCCCTTAACCTATCTCGATTTGCTCCCATTAGAACCTCCCCTATGATTTGTGTTTTCCTTCTTTCAGGTCCTTCTATGGCTAAGAAAGCTAGGATTGGATGCAAGGAGTAGGCATGCTTTGGAATCAAAGAGATTGGAGCAATAGAGCCCAAATTATGAAGGAAAGAAGAGTTCAGAGCGGGCGCTCCAAAGTTCAGAGCGGGCGCTCCAGCTCAGCAATTCAAGGCCTTGTCTGCGAGACTTCAGAGAGCGGGCGCTCTACTTTCAAAGCGGGCGCTCTAGATTGCCAGATTTTCCAGATCAAATCTTCGAGATTTGGGAGCGGGCGCTCTGGTCTTGGAGCGGCCGCTCCGAGTTCCCCTGACTGGTTTGAAATCTGCTGCACGTGCTGGGCGACGCTCCACATAATTTCCTCTGCTTTTATTGCCTATTATTTTTGGGCCTTGATTTAGGTTAGGTCTTTAAGAGGGTATAAATACCCCTCTTCCTTGTAATTAAAGGGGGAGAGCAACTTTTGAGGAGAGAGATTAGAAAAAAAATCAGAATTTATTGCTTTCATTAGTTAGGGTTAGCTCCTCTTTAGATCTAAACACTATCCTTGCTACTCTTTATCATTTTCAATCCAAGTTTCAATCTTTTGGTATCATTTCTATCCCTACTCTTTATTTATCGCTTTATTTACTGCTTTTAATTAGTTTTAGCTATTATTTAGTTGTTATTCCATCTTTTAGATTAGCTTAATCAACCTAGTTCTCTTTTTGTTTGAGCATGTTATTTCTGATTTTGTTTCTCCTATTTTCTTGCTATTAGCTTAATATTCTCCTTATTTGCTTAGATTTCATGTTATTTGAAGTAGATTACTAGTAGACTTAACTTAATCTTTTTAAAGTTAGCTTCTTTAGTATAGTTTAATCTCTCTACTTTCTGATTTTTAGCATGTTTATCTCTTTAAACCTAGTTTTTGTTTGTGTTGATATGCTCATGTGTTTCGGTATGACTCTCCTTTCTCTAGGCTAGATTTCTAGCTAGGGGAGGGGGAAATGATGAACTTATGATGATGTAAATGATGTTGGTTTCTTGAATGGTTTTATTGAGATGCTTGGCTTTTGATTCCAACCTAGATTTTACTTGTTAGGACTTAGGGATTGATCACCTCTAAGGCCCGTTTTGTGTTGCATGCTAGTTGCGCGAGAGTGAGCTAGTATGTGATGATGACTAGGTGAGGGATGACCACGACCACCGCGGCGGGGTTGGGTAGGCGGTGTTTAGGTGAGACCGAGAGGAGATCCTAAATGTTGGACCTAAGGCCCTAATTGCCTTGTTGACCCTTTTGAACCATTTTTGTTGCCTTTATTTGTTGAAGTCATTGTTAGTTTGGAGTTTCCCCCTATCCCCTAGTGTTTGTTATTACTTGATCTCGTTTATTCTTACTTCTTTGTTTGTTACTTGATAGCTTAGTTTCTTTATTTGTTTATGCTCCTAGTAGTTGTAGTCAATCCATCCAACTTTTATACCCCCCTTTTCAATTGATTTATGAGTGATCTAAGTATGAGACGTTCGACCTTCCCTGTGGATTCGACCCCTCTTCCACTATGCTACCCTTGGTTAGTTTAGGACGTGGGTTTTTATTCTTGGTTCGACCTTTAGGAATTAACGACACCTAGAGGGCCGATCACATTCAAACAAAGCTAATTAAATCAAAAGAAAGTCAAACACATCCAAACAAAGCTAATTGAACCAAAGAAAGTCAAACACATTCAAACGAAGCTAATTAAATCAAAAGAAAGTCAAACACATTCAAACAAACCTAATTGAATCACATGAAATTAAAACAAAATTAAAACAAAGCTTTTTGAATCAAATGAAAGTCAAATGCATTCAACAAAGCTAATTGAATCAAATGAAAGTCAAAAACATCTAAAAAAATCTAATTAAATCAAATGAAAGTCAAACACATTCATAAAAAGCTAATTAAATCAAATGAAAGTCAAACACATTCAAACAAAGCTATTTGAATTAAATGAAAGTCAAATGCAATCTACAAAGCTAATTGAATCAAATGAAAGTCAAACACATTCAAAGAAAGCTAATTGAATCAAATGTAAGTCAGAAACATTCAAACAGAGCTTTTTGAATCAAATGAAAGTCAAATGCATTCAACAAAGCTAAATGAATCAAATGAAGTAAAAAACATCTAAAAAAATCTAATTAAATCAAATGAAAGTCAAACACATTCACACAGACCTATTTGAATCAAATGAAACTCAAATGCATTCTACAAATCTAATTGACTCAAATGAAAGTAAAAAACATCTAAAAAATTCAAATTAAATCAATAAAAGGTCAAACACATTCAAACAAAACTATTTGAATCAAATGAAAGTCAAATGCATTCTATAAAGTTAATTGAATCAAATGAAAGTTAAACACATTCAAACAAAACTAATTGAATCAAATGAAAGTAAAACACATTCAAACAAACCTACTTGAATCAAATGAAAGTCAAACACATTCAAACAAACCTAATTGAATCAAATGAAAGTCAAACACGTTCAAAAAGAGCTTTTTGAATCAAATGAAGGTCAAATGCATTCAACAAAGATAATTGAATCAAATGAAAGTGAAAAACATCTTAAAAAATATAATTAAATCAAACAAAAGTCAAACACATTCAAACATAGCTAATTAAATTAAATGAAAGTCAAACAAATTCAAACAAAGCTATTTGAATTAAATGAAAGTCAAATGCATTCTACAAAGCTAATTGAATCAAATAAAAGTCAAACACATTCAAACAAACCTTATAGAATTAAATAAAAGTCAAACACATTCAAACAGAGCTAATTGAATCAAATGAAAGTCAAACACATTCAAACAAAGCTTTCTGAATCAAATGAAAGTCAAATGCATTCAACAAAGCTAATTGAATCAAATGAAAGTCAAAAACATCTAAAAAAATCTAATTAAATCAAATAAAAGTCAAACACATTCAAACAAAGCTAATTAAATCAAATGAAAGTCAAACAAATTCAAACAAAGCTATTTGAATTAAATGAAAGTCAAATGCATTCTAAAAAGCTAATTGAATCAAATGAAAGTCAAACACATTCAAACAAACCTAATAGAATCAAATAAAAGTCAAACACATTCAAACAGAGGTAATTGAAACAAATGAAAGTCAAACCCATTTAAAAAGAACATTTTGAATCAAATGAAGGTCAAATGCAATCTACAAAGCTAATTGAATCAAATGAAAGTCAAACACATTCAAACAAAGCTAATTGAATCAAATGTAAGTCAGACACATTCAAACAGAGCTTTTTGAATCAAATGAAAGTTAAATGCATTCAACAAAGCTAATTGAATCAAATGAAGTAAAAAACATCTAAAAAAATCTAATTAAATCAAATGAAAGTCAAACACATTCAAACAGAGCTATTTGAATCAAATGAAAGTCAAATGCATTCTACAAATCTAATTGACTCAAATGAAAGTAAAAAACATCTAAAAAATTCATATTAAATCAATAAAATGTCAAACACATTCAAACAAAACTATTTGAATCAAATGAAAGTCAAATGCATTCTATAAAGCTAATTGAATCAAATGAAAGTCAAACACATTCAAACAAAGCTAATTGAACCAAATGAAAGTCAAACACATTCAAACAAAGCTAATTAAATCAAAAGAAAGTCAAACACATTCAAACAAACCAAATTGAATCACATGAAATTAAAACACAATTAAAACAAAGCTTTTTGAATCAAATGAAAGTCAAATGCATTCAACAAAGCTAATTGAATCAAATGAAAGTCAAAAACATCTAAAAAAATCTAATTAAATCAAATGAAAGTCAAACACATTCAAAAAAAGCTAATTAAATCAAATGAAAGTCAAACACATTCAAACAAAGCTATTTGAATTAAATGAAAGTCAAATGCAATCTACAAAGCTAATTGAATCAAATGAAAGTAAAACACATTCAAAGAAAGCTAATTGAATCAAATATAAGTCAGAAACATTCAAACAGAGCTTTTTGAATCAAATGAAAGTCAAATGCATTCAACAAAACTAATTGAATCAAATGAAAGTAAAAACATCTAAAAAAATCTAATTAAATCAAATGAAAGTCAAACACATTCAGACAGAGTTATTTGAATCAAATGAAACTCAAATGCATTCTACAAATCTAATTGACTCAAATGAAAGTAAAAAACATCTAAAAAATTCAAATTAAATCAATAAAAGGTCAAACACGTTCAAACAAAACTATTTGAATCAAATGAAAGTCAAACGCATTCTATAAAGCTAATTGAATCAAATGAAAGTTAAACACATTCAAACAAAACTAATTGAATCAAATGAAAGTAAAACACATTCAAACAAACTTACTTGAATCAAATGAAAGTCAAACACATTCAAACAAACCTAATTGAATCACATGAAATTAAAACACAATTAAAACAAAGCTTTTTGAATCAAATGAAAGTCAAATGCATTCAACAAAGATAATTGAATCAAATGAAAGTGAAAAACATCTTAAAAAATATAATTAAATCAAATAAAAGTCAAAAACATTCAAACAAAGCTAATTAAATTAATTGAAAGTCAAACAAATTCAAACAAAGCTATTTGAATTAAATGAAAGTCAAATGCATTCTACAAAGCTAATTGAATCAAATGAAAGTAAAACACATTCAAACAAACCTTATAGAATCAAATAAAAGTCAAACACATTCAAACAGAGCTAATTGAATCAAATGAAAGTCAAACACATTCAAACAAAGCTTTTTGAATCAAATGAAAGTCAAATGCATTCAACAAAGCTAATTGAATCAAATGAAAGTCAAAAACATCTAAAAAAATCTAATTAAATCAAATAAAAGTCAAACACATTCAAACAAAGCTAATTAAATCAAATGAAAGTCAAACAAATTCAAACAAAGCTATTTGAATTAAATGAAAGTCAAATGCATTCTACAAAGCTGATTGAATCAAATGAAAGTCAAACACATTCAAACAAACCTAATAGAATCAAATAAAAGTCAAACACATTCAAACAGAGGTAATTGAATCAAATGAAAGTCAAACCCATTTAAAAAGAACATTTTGAATCAAATGAAGGTCAAATGCAATCTACAAAGCTAATTGAATCAAATGAAAGTCAAACACGTTCAAACAAAGCTAATTGAATCAAATGTAAGTCAGACACATTCAAACAGATCTTTTTGAATCAAATGAAAGTCAAATGCATTCAACAAAGCTAATTGAATCAAATGAAGTAAAAAACATCTAAAAAAATCTAATTAAATCAAATGAAAGTCAAACACATTCAGACAGAGCTATTTGAATCAAATGAAACTCAAATGCATTCTACAAATCTAATTGACTCAAATGAAAGTAAAAAAATCTAAAAAATTCAAATTAAATCAATAAAAGGTCAAACACATTCAAACAAAACTATTTGAATCAAATGAAAGTCAAATGCATTCTATAAAGCTAATTGAATCAAATGAAAGTCAAACACATTCAAACAAAGCTAATTGAATCAAATGAAAGTCAAACACATTCAAACAAAGCTAATTAAATCAAAAGAAAGTCAAACACATTCAAACAAAGCTAATTGAACCAAAGAAAGTCAAACACATTCAAACAAAGCTAATTAAATCAAAAGAAAGTCAAACACATTCAAACAAACCTAATTGAATCACATGAAATTAAAACACAATTAAAACAAAGCTTTTTGAATCAAATGAAAGTCAAATGCATTCAACAAAGCTAATTGAATCAAATGAAAGTCAAAAACATCTAAAAAAATCTAATTAAATCAAATGAAAGTCAAACACATTCATAAAAAGCTAATTAAATCAAATGAAAGTCAAACACATTCAAACAAAGCTATTTGAATTAAATGAAAGTCAAATGCAATCTACAAAGCTAATTGAATCAAATGAAAGTCAAACACATTCAAAGAAAGCTAATTGAATTAAATGTAAGTCAGAAACATTCAAACAGAGCTTTTTGAATCAAATGAAAGTCAAATGCATTCAACAAAACTAATTGAATCAAATGAAAGTAAAAACATCTAAAAAAATCTAATTAAATCAAATGAAAGTCAAACACATTCAGACAGAGCTATTTGAACCAAATGAAACTCAAATGCATTCTACAAATCTAATTGACTCAAATGAAAGTAAAAAACATCTAAAAAATTCAAATTAAATCAATAAAAGGTCAAACACATTCAAACAAAACTATTTGAATCAAATGAAAGTCAAATGCATTCTATAAAGCTAATTGAATCAAATGAAAGTTAAACACATTCAAACAAAACTAATTGAATCAAATGAAAGTAAAACACATTCAAACAAACCTACTTGAATCAAATGAAAGTCAAACACATTCAAACAAACCTAATTGAATCAAATGAAAGTCAAACACATTCATAAAAAGCTAATTAAATCAAATGAAAGTCAAACACATTCAAACAAAGCTATTTGAATTAAATGAAAGTCAAATGCAATCTACAAAGCTAATTGAATCAAATGAAAGTCAAACACATTCAAAGAAAGCTAATTTAATTAAATGTAAGTCAGAAACATTCAAACAGAGCTTTTTGAATCAAATGAAAGTCAAATGCATTCAACAAAACTAATTGAATCAAATGAAAGTAAAAACATCTAAAAAAATCTAATTAAATCAAATGAAAGTCAAACACATTCAGACAGAGCTATTTGAACCAAATGAAACTCAAATGCATTCTACAAATCTAATTGACTCAAATGAAAGTAAAAAACATCTAAAAAATTCAAATTAAATCAATAAAAGGTCAAACACATTCAAACAAAACTATTTGAATCAAATGAAAGTCAAATGCATTCTATAAAGCTAATTGAATCAAATGAAAGTTAAACACATTCAAACAAAACTAATTGAATCAAATGAAAGTAAAACACATTCAAACAAACCTACTTGAATCAAATGAAAGTCAAACACATTCAAACAAACCTAATTGAATCAAATGAAAGTCAAACACGTTCAAAAAGAGCTTTTGAATCAAATGAAGGTCAAATGCATTCAACAAAGATAATTGAATCAAATGAAAGTGAAAAACATCTTAAAAAATATAATTAAATCAAATAAAAGTCAAACACATTCAAACAAAGCTAATTAAATCAAATGAAAGTCAAACAAATTCAAACAAAGCTATTTGAATTAAATGAAAGTCAAATGCATTCTACAAAGCTGATTGAATCAAATGAAAGTCAAACACATTCAAACAAACCTAATAGAATCAAATAAAAGTCAAACACATTCAAACAGAGGTAATTGAATCAAATGAAAGTCAAACCCATTTAAAAAGAACATTTTGAATCAAATGAAGGTCAAATGCAATCTACAAAGCTAATTGAATCAAATGAAAGTCAAACACGTTCAAACAAAGCTAATTGAATCAAATGTAAGTCAGACACATTCAAACAGATCTTTTTGAATCAAATGAAAGTCAAATGCATTCAACAAAGCTAATTGAATCAAATGAAGTAAAAAACATCTAAAAAAATCTAATTAAATCAAATGAAAGTCAAACACATTCAGACAGAGCTATTTGAATCAAATGAAACTCAAATGCATTCTACAAATCTAATTGACTCAAATGAAAGTAAAAAAATCTAAAAAATTCAAATTAAATCAATAAAAGGTCAAACACATTCAAACAAAACTATTTGAATCAAATGAAAGTCAAATGCATTCTATAAAGCTAATTGAATCAAATGAAAGTCAAACACATTCAAACAAAGCTAATTGAATCAAATGAAAGTCAAACACATTCAAACAAAGCTAATTAAATCAAAAGAAAGTCAAACACATTCAAACAAAGCTAATTGAACCAAAGAAAGTCAAACACATTCAAACAAAGCTAATTAAATCAAAAGAAAGTCAAACACATTCAAACAAACCTAATTGAATCACATGAAATTAAAACACAATTAAAACAAAGCTTTTTGAATCAAATGAAAGTCAAATGCATTCAACAAAGCTAATTGAATCAAATTAAAGTCAAAAACATCTAAAAAAATCTAATTAAATCAAATGAAAGTCAAACACATTCATAAAAAGCTAATTAAATCAAATGAAAGTCAAACACATTCAAACAAAGCTATTTGAATTAAATGAAAGTCAAATGCAATCTACAAAGCTAATTGAATCAAATGAAAGTCAAACACATTCAAAGAAAGCTAATTGAATTAAATGTAAGTCAGAAACATTCAAACAGAGCTTTTTGAATCAAATGAAAGTCAAATGCATTCAACAAAACTAATTGAATCAAATGAAAGTAAAAACATCTAAAAAAATCTAATTAAATCAAATGAAAGTCAAACACATTCAGACAGAGCTATTTGAACCAAATGAAACTCAAATGCATTCTACAAATCTAATTGACTCAAATGAAAGTAAAAAACATCTAAAAAATTCAAATTAAATCAATAAAAGGTCAAACACATTCAAACAAAACTATTTGAATCAAATGAAAGTCAAATGCATTCTATAAAGCTAATTGAATCAAATGAAAGTTAAACACATTCAAACAAAACTAATTGAATCAAATGAAAGTAAAACACATTCAAACAAACCTACTTGAATCAAATGAAAGTCAAACACATTCAAACAAACCTAATTGAATCAAATGAAAGTCAAACACATTCATAAAAAGCTAATTAAATCAAATGAAAGTCAAACACATTCAAACAAAGCTATTTGAATTAAATGAAAGTCAAATGCAATCTACAAAGCTAATTGAATCAAATGAAAGTCAAACACATTCAAAGAAAGCTAATTTAATTAAATGTAAGTCAGAAACATTCAAACAGAGCTTTTTGAATCAAATGAAAGTCAAATGCATTCAACAAAACTAATTGAATCAAATGAAAGTAAAAACATCTAAAAAAATCTAATTAAATCAAATGAAAGTCAAACACATTCAGACAGAGCTATTTGAACCAAATGAAACTCAAATGCATTCTACAAATCTAATTGACTCAAATGAAAGTAAAAAACATCTAAAAAATTCAAATTAAATCAATAAAAGGTCAAACACATTCAAACAAAACTATTTGAATCAAATGAAAGTCAAATGCATTCTATAAAGCTAATTGAATCAAATGAAAGTTAAACACATTCAAACAAAACTAATTGAATCAAATGAAAGTAAAACACATTCAAACAAACCTACTTGAATCAAATGAAAGTCAAACACATTCAAACAAACCTAATTGAATCAAATGAAAGTCAAACACGTTCAAAAAGAGCTTTTGAATCAAATGAAGGTCAAATGCATTCAACAAAGATAATTGAATCAAATGAAAGTGAAAAACATCTTAAAAAATATAATTAAATCAAATAAAAGTCAAAAACATTCAAACAAAGCTAATTAAATTAAATGAAAGTCAAACAAATTCAAACAAAGCTATTTGAATTAAATGAAAGTCAAATGCATTCTACAAAGCTAATTGAATCAAATGAAAGTAAAACACATTCAAACAAACCTTATAGAATCAAATAAAAGTCAAACACATTCAAACAGAGCTAATTGAATCAAATGAAAGTCAAACACATTCAAACAAAGCTTTTTGAATCAAATGAAAGTCAAATGCATTCAACAAAGCTAATTGAGTCAAATGAAAGTCAAAAACATCTAAAAAAATCTAATTAAATCAAATAAAAGTCAAACACATTCAAACAAAGCTAATTAAATCAAATGAAAGTCAAACAAATTCAAACAAAGCTATTTGAATTAAATGAAAGTCAAATGCATTCTACAAAGCTGATTGAATCAAATGAAAGTCAAACACATTCAAACAAACCTAATAAAATCAAATAAAAGTCAAACACATTCAAACAGAGGTAATTGAATCAAATGAAAGTCAAACCCATTTAAAAAGAACATTTTGAATCAAATGAAGGTCAAATGCAATCTACAAAGCTAATTGAATCAAATAAAAGTCAAACACATTCAAACAAAGCTAATTGAATCAAATGTAAGTCAGACACATTCAAACAGAGCTTTTTGAATCAAATGAAAGTCAAATGCATTCAACAAAGCTAATGAATCAAATGAAGTAAAAAACATCTAAAAAAATCTAATTAAATCAAATGAAAGTCAAACACATTCAGACAGAGCTATTTGAATCAAATGAAACTCAAATGCATTCTACAAATCTAATTGACTCAAATGAAAGTAAAAAAATCTAAAAAATTCAAATTAAATCAATAAAAGGTCAAACACATTCAAACAAAACTATTTGAATCAAATGAAAGTCAAATGCATTCTATAAAGCTAATTGAATCAAATGAAAGTTAAACACATTCAAACAAAACTAATTGAATCAAATGAAAGTAAAACACATTCAAACAAACCTAATTGAATCAAATGAAAGTCAAACACATTCAAACAAACCTAATTGAATCAAATGAAAGTCAAACACATTCAAAAAGAGCTTTTTGAATCAAATGAAGGTCACATTCATTCAACAAAGATAATTGAATCAAATGAAAGTCAAACACATTCAAACAAACCTAATTGAATCAAATGAAAGTCAAACACATTCAAAAAGAGCTTTTTGAATCAAATGAAGGTCACATTCATTCAACAAAGATAATTGAATCAAATGAAAGTGAAAAACATCTTAAAAAATATAATTAAATCAAATAAAAGTCAAACACATTCAAACAAAGCTAATTAAATTAAATGAAAGTCAAACAAATTCAAACAAAGCTATTTGAATTAAATGAAAGTCAAATGCATTCTACAAGGCTAATTGAATCAAATGAAAGTCAAACACATTCAAACAAACCTTATAGAATCAAATAAAAGTCAAACACATTCAAATAGAGCTAATTGAATCAAATGAAAGTCAAACACATTCAAACAAAGCTTTTTGAATCAAATGAAAGTCAAATGCATTCAACAAAGCTAATTGAATCAAATGAAAGTCAAAGACATCTAAAAAAATCTAATTAAATCAAATAAAAGTCAAACACATTCAAACAAAGCTAACTAAATCAAATGAAAGTCAAACAAATTCAAACAAAGCTATTTGAATTTAATGAAAGTCAAATGCATTCTACAAAGCTAATTGAATCAAATGAAAGTCAAACACATTCAAACAAACCTAATAGAATCAAATAAAAGTCAAACACATTCAAACAGAGGTAATTGAATCAAATGAAAGTCAAACCCATTTAAAAAGAACATTTTGAATCAAATGAAGGTCAAATGCAATCTACAAAGCTAATTGAATCAAATAAAAGTCAAACACATTCAAACAAATCTAATTGAATCAAATGTAAGTCAGACACATTTAAACAGAGCTTTTTGAATCAAATGAAAGTCAAATGCATTCAACAAAGCTAATGAATCAAATGAAGTAAAAAACATCTAAAAAAATCTAATTAAATCAAATGAAAGTCAAACACATTAAGACAGAGCTATTTGAATCAAATGAAACTCAAATGCATTCTACAAATCTAATTGACTCAAATGAAAGTAAAAAAATCTAAAAAATTCAAATTAAATCAATAAAAGGTCAAACACATTCAAACAAAACTATTTGAATCAAATGAAAGTCAAATGCATTCTATAAAGCTAATTGAATCAAATGAAAGTTAAACACATTCAAACAAAACTAATTGAATCAAATGAAAGTAAAACACATTCAAACAAACCTAATTGAATCAAATGAAAGTCAAACACATTCAAACAAACCTAATTGAATCAAATGAAAGTCAAACACATTCAAAAAGAGCTTTTTGAATCAAATGAAGGTCACATTCATTCAACAAAGATAATTGAATCAAATGAAAGTCAAACACATTCAAACAAACCTAATTGAATCAAATGAAAGTCAAACACATTCAAAAAGAGCTTTTTGAATCAAATGAAGGTCACATTCATTCAACAAAGATAATTGAATCAAATGAAAGTGAAAAACATCTTAAAAAATATAATTAAATCAAATAAAAGTCAAACACATTCAAACAAAGCTAATTAAATTAAATGAAAGTCAAACAAATTCAAACAAAGCTATTTGAATTAAATGAAAGTCAAATGCATTCTACAAGGCTAATTGAATCAAATGAAAGTCAAACACATTCAAACAAACCTTATAGAATCAAATAAAAGTCAAACACATTCAAATAGAGCTAATTGAATCAAATGAAAGTCAAACACATTCAAACAAAGCTTTTTGAATCAAATGAAAGTCAAATGCATTCAACAAAGCTAATTGAATCAAATGAAAGTCAAAGACATCTAAAAAAATCTAATTAAATCAAATAAAAGTCAAACACATTCAAACAAAGCTAACTAAATCAAATGAAAGTCAAACAAATTCAAACAAAGCTATTTGAATTTAATGAAAGTCAAATGCATTCTACAAAGCTAATTGAATCAAATGAAAGTCAAACACATTCAAACAAACCTAATAGAATCAAATAAAAGTCAAAAACATTCAAACAGAGGTAATTGAATCAAATGAAAGTCAAACCCATTTAAAAAGAACATTTTAAATCAAATGAAGGTCAAATGCAATCTACAAAGATAATTGAATCAAATGAAAGTCAAACACATTCAAACAAAGCTAATTGAATCAAATGTAAGTCAGACACATTCAAACAGAGCTTTTTGAATCAAATGAAAGTCAAATGCATTCAACAAAGCTAATTGAATCAAATGAAGTAAAAAACATCTAAAAAAATCTAATTAAATCAAATGAAAGTCAAACACATTCAGACAGAGCTATTTGAATCAAATGAAAGTCAAATGCATTCTACAAATCTAATTGACTCAAATGAAAGTAAAAAAATCTAAAAAATTCAAATTAAATCAATAAAAGGTCAAACACATTCAAACAAAACTATTTGAATCAAATGAAAGTCAAATGCATTCTATAAAGCTAATTGAATCAAATGAAAGTCAAACACATTCAAACAAAGCTAATTGAATCAAATGAAAGTCAAACACATTCAAATAAAGCTAATTAAATCAAAAGAAAGTGAAACACATTCAAACAAACCTAATTGAATCACATGAAATTAAAACACATTAAAACAAAGCTTTTTGAATCAAATGAAAGTCAAATGCATTCAACAAAACTAATTGAATCAAATGAAAGTCAAAAACATCTAAAAAAATCTAATTAAATCAAATGAAAGTCAAACACATTCAAAAAAAGCTAATTAAATCAAATGAAAGTCAAACACATTCAAACAAAGCTATTTGAATTAAATGAAAGTCAAATGCAATCTACAAAGCTAATTGAATCAAATGAAAGTAAAACACATTCAAAGAAAGCTAATTGAATCAAATGTAAGTCAGAAACATTCAAACTGAGCTTTTTGAATCAAATGAAAGTCAAATGCATTCAACAAAACTAATTGAATCAAATGAAAGTAAAAACATCTAAAAAAATCTAATTAAATCAAATGAAAGTCAAACACATTCTGACAGAGCTATTTGAATCAAATGAAACTCAAATGCATTCTACAAATCTAATTGACTCAAATGAAAGTAAAAAACATCTATAAAATTCAAATTAAATCAATAAAAGGTCAAACACATTCAAACAAAACTATTTGAATCAAATGAAAGTCAAATGCATTCTATAAAGCTAATTGAATCAAATGAAAGTTAAACACATTCAAACAAAACTAATTGAATCAAATGAAAGTAAAACACATTCAAAAAAACTTACTTGAATCAAATGAAAGTCAAACACATTCAAACAAACCTAATTGAATCACATGAAATTAAAACACAATTAAAACAAAGCTTTTTGAATCAAATGAAAGTCAAATGCATTCAACAAAGATAATTGAATCAAATGAAAGTGAAAAACATCTTAAAAAATATAATTAAATCAAATAAAAGTCAAAAACATTCAAACAAAGCTAATTAAATTAAATGAAAGTCAAACAAATTCAAACAAAGCTATTTGAATTAAATGAAAGTCAAATGCATTCTACAAAGCTAATTGAATCAAATGAAAGTAAAACACATTCAAACAAACCTTATAGAATCAAATAAAAGTCAAACACATTCAACCAGAGCTAATTGAATCAAATGAAAGTCAAACACATTCAAACAAAGCTTTTTGAATAAATGAAAGTCAAATGCATTCAACAAAGCTAATTGAATCAAATGAAAGTCAAAAACATCTAAAAAAATCTAATTAAATCAAATAAAAGTCAAACACATTCAAACAAAGCTAATTAAATCAAATGAAAGTCAAACAAATTCAAACAAAGCTATTTGAATTAAATGAAAGTCAAATGCATTCTACAAAGCTGATTGAATCAAATAAAAGTCAAACACATTCAAACAAACCTAATAGAATCAAATAAAAGTCAAACACATTCAAACAGAGGTAATTGAATCAAATGAAAGTCAAACCCATTTAAAAAGAACATTTTGAATCAAATGAAGGTCAAATGCAATCTACAAAGCTAATTGAATCAAATGAAAGTCAAACACATTCAAACAAAGCTAATTGAATCAAATGTAAGTTAGACACATTTAAACAGAGATTTTTGAATCAAATGAAAGTCAAATGCATTCAACAAAGCTAATTGAATCAAATGAAGTAAAAAACATCTAAAAAAATCTAATTAAATCAAATGAAAGTCAAACACATTCAGATAGAGCTATTTGAATCAAATGAAACTCAAATGCATTCTACAAATCTAATTGACTCAAATGAAAGTAAAAAAATCTAAAAAATTCAAATTAAATCAATAAAAGGTCAAACACATTCAAACAAAACTATTTGAATCAAATGAAAGTCAAATGCATTCTATAAAGCTAATTGAATCAAATGAAAGTCAAACACATTCAAACAAAGCTAATTGAATCAAATGAAAGTCAAACACATTCAAACAAAGCTAATTAAATCAAAAGAAAGTCAAACACATTCAAACAAAGCTAATTGAACCAAATGAAAGTCAAACACATTCAAACAAAGCTAATTAAATCAAAAGAAAGTCAAACACATTCAAACAAACCTAATTGAATCACATGAAATTAAAACACAATTAAAACAAAGCTTTTTGAATCAAATGAAAGTCAAATGCATTCAACAAAGCTAATTGAATCAAATGAAAGTTAAAAACATCTAAAAAAATCTAATTAAATCAAATGAAAGTCAAACACATTCATAAAAAGCTAATTAAATCAAATGAAAGTCAAACACATTCAAACAAAGCTATTTGAATTAAATGAAAGTCAAATGCAATATACAAAGCTAATTGAATCAAATGAAAGTCAAACACATTCAAAGAAAGCTAATTGAATAAAATGTAAGTCAGAAACTTTCAAACAGAGCTTTTTGAATCAAATGAAAGTCAAATGCATTCAACAAAACTAATTGTATCAAATGAAAGTAAAAATATCTAAAAAAATCTAATTAAATCAAATGAAAGTCAAACACATTCAGACAGAGCTATTTGAATCAAATGAAACTCAAATGCATTCTACAAATCTAATTGACTCAAATGAAAGTAAAAAACATCTAAAAAATTCAAATTAAATCAATAAAAGGTCAAACACATTCAAACAAAACTATTTGAATCAAATGAAAGTCAAATGCATTCTATAAAGCTAATTGAATCAAATGAAAGTTAAACACATTCAAACAAAACTAATTGAATCAAATGAAAGTAAAACACATTCAAACAAACCTACTTGAATCAAATGAAAGTCAAACACATTCAAACAAACCTAATTGAATCACATGAAATTAAAACACAATTAAAACAAAGCTTTTTGAATCAAATGAAAGTCAAATGCATTCAACAAAGCTAATTGAATCAAATGAAAGTTAAAAACATCTAAAAAAATCTAATTAAATCAAATGCAAGTCAAACACATTCATAAAAAGCTAATTAAATCAAATGAAAGTCAAACACATTCAAACAAAGCTATTTGAATTAAATGAAAGTCAAATGCAATATAAAAAGCTAATTGAATCAAATGAAAGTCAAACACATTCAAAGAAAGCTAATTGAATAAAATGTAAGTCAGAAACATTCAAACAGAGCTTTTTGAATCAAATGAAAGTCAAATGCATTCAACAAAACTAATTGAACCAAATGAAAGTAAAAATATCTAAAAAAATCTAATTAAATCAAATGAAAGTCAAACACATTCAGACAGAGCTATTTGAATCAAATGAAAATCAAATGCATTCTACAAATCTAATTGACTCAAATGAAAGTAAAAAACATCTAAAAAATTCAAATTAAATCAATAAAAGGTCAAACACATTCAAACAAAACTATTTGAATCAAATGAAAGTCAAATGCATTCTATAAAGCTAATTGAATCAAATGAAAGTTAAACACATTCAAACAAAACTAATTGAATCAAATGAAAGTAAAACACATTCAAACAAACCTACTTGAATCAAATGAAAGTCAAACACATTCAAACAAACCTAATTGAATCACATGAAATTAAAACACAATTAAAACAAAGCTTTTTGAATCAAATGAAAGTCAAATGCATTCAACAAAGATAATTGAATCAAATGAAAGTGAAAAACATCTTAAAAAATATAATTAAATCAAATAAAAGTCAAAAACATTCAAACAAAGCTAATTAAATTAAATGAAAGTCAAACAAATTCAAACAAAGCTATTTGAATTAAATGAAAGTCAAATGCATTCTACAAAGCTAATTGAATCAAATGAAAGTAAAACACATTCAAACAAACCTTATAGAATCAAATAAAAGTCAAACACATTCAAACAGAGCTAATTGAATCAAATGAAAGTCAAACACATACAAATAAAGCTTTTTGAATCAAATGAAAGTCAAATGCATTCAACAAAGCTAATTGAATCAAATGAAAGTCAAAAACATCTAAAAAAATCTAATTAAATCAAATAAAAGTCAAACACATTCAAACAAAGCTAATTAAATCAAATAAAAGTCAAACAAATTCAAACAAAGCTATTTGAATTAAATGAAAGTCAAATGCATTCTACAAAGCTGATTGAATCAAATGAAAGTCAAACACATTCAAACAAACCTAATAGAATCAAATAAAAGTCAAACACATTCAAACAGAGGTAATTGAATCAAATGAAAGTCAAACCCATTTAAAAAGAACATTTTGAATCAAATGAAGGTCAAATGCAATCTACAAAGCTAATTGAATCAAATGAAAGTCAAACACATTCAAACAAAGCTAATTGAATCAAATGTAAGTCAGACACATTCAAACAGAGCTTTTTGAATCAAATGAAAGTCAAATGCATTCAACAAAGCTAATTGAATCAAATGAAGTAAAAAACATCTAAAAAAATCTAATTAAATCAAATGAAAGTCAAACACATTCAGACAGAGCTATTTGAATCAAATGAAACTCAAATGCATTCTACAAATCTAATTGACTCAAATGAAAGTAAAAAACATCTAAAAAATTCAAATTAAATCAATTAAAGGTCAAACACATTCAAACAAAACTATTTGAATCAAATGAAAGTCAAATGCATTCTATAAAGCTAATTGAATCAAATGAAAGTTAAACACATTCAAACAAAACTAATTGAATCAAATGAAAGTAAAACACATTCAAACAAACCTAATTGAATCAAATGAAAGTCAAACACATTCAAACAAACCTAATTGAATCAAATGAAAGTAAAACACATTCAAAAAGAGCTTTTTGAATCAAATGAAGGTCACATGCATTCAACAAAGATAATTGAATCAAATGAAAGTGAAAAACATCTTAAAAAATATAATTAAATCAAATAAAAGTCAAACACATTCAAACAAAGCTAATTAAATTAAATGAAAGTCAAACAAATTCAAACAAAGCTATTTGAATTAAATGAAAGTCAAATGCATTCTACAAAGCTAATTGAATCAAATGAAAGTCAAACACATTCAAAGAAAGCTAATTGAATCAAATGTAAGTCAGAAACATTCAAACAGAGCTTTTTGAATCAAATGAAAGTCAAATGCATTCGACAAAACTAATTGAATCAAATGAAAGTAAAAACATCTAAAAAAATCTAATTAAATCAAATGAAAGTCAAAAACATTCAGACAGAGCTATTTGAATCAAATGAAACTCAAATGCATTCTACAAATCTAATTGACTCAAATGAAAGTAAAAAAATCTAAAAAATTCAAATTAAATAAATAAAAGGTCAAAGACATTCAAACAAAACTATTTGAATCAAATGAAAGTCAAATGCATTCTATAAAGCTAATTGAATCAAATGAAAGTTAAACACATTCAAACAAAACTAATTGAATCAAATGAAAGTAAAACACATTCAAAAAAACCTAATTGAATCAAATAAAAGTCAAACACATTCAAACAAACCTAATTGAATCAAATGAAAGTCAAACACATTCAAAAAGAGCTTTTTGAATCAAATGAAGGTCAAATGCATTCAACAAAGATAATTGAATCAAATGAAAGTGAAAAACATCTTAAAAAATATAATTAAATCAAATAAAAGTCAAACACATTCAAACAAAGCTAATTAAATTAAATGAAAGTCAAACAAATTCAAACAAAGCTATTTGAATTAAATGAAAGTCAAATGCATTCTACAAAGCTAATTGAATCAAATGAAAGTAAAACACATTCAAACAAACCTAATTGAATCAAATAAAAGTCAAACACATTCAAACAAACCTAATTGAATCAAATGAAAGTCAAACACATTCAAAAAGAGCTTTTTGAATCAAATGAAGGTTAAATGCATTCAACAAAGATAATTGAATCAAATGAAAGTGAAAAACATCTTAAAAAATATAATTAAATCAAATAAAAGTCAAACACATTCAAACAAAGCTAATTAAATTAAATGAAAGTCAAACAAATTCAAACAAAGCTATTTGAATTAAATGAAAGTCAAATGCATTCTACAAAGCTAATTAAATCAAATGAAAGTCAAACACATTTAAACAAACCTTATAGAATCAAATAAAAGTCAAACACATTCAAACAGAGGTAATTGAATCAAATGAAAGTCAAACCCATTTAAAAAGAACATTTTGAATCAAATGAAGGTCAAATGCAATCTACAAAGCTAATTGAATCAAATGAAAGTCAAACACATTCAAACAAAGCTAATTGAATCAAATGTAAGTAAGAAACATTCAAACAGAGCTTTTTGAATCAAATGAAAGTCAAATGCATTCAATAAAACTAATTGAATCAAATGAAAGTAAAACGAATTCAGACAAACCTAATTGAATCACATGAAATTAAAACACAATTAAAACAAAGCTTTTTGAATCAAATGAAAGTCAAATGCATTCAACAAAGCTAATTGAATCAAATGAAAGTTAAAAACATCTAAAAAAATCTAATTAAATCAAATGAAAGTCAAACACATTCATAAAAAGCTAATTAAATCAAATGAAAGTCAAACACATTCAAACAAAGCTATTTGAATTAAATGAAAGTCAAATGCAATATACAAAGCTAATTGAATCAAATGAAAGTCAAACACATTCAAAGAAAGCTAATTGAATAAAATGTAAGTCAGAAACATTCAAACAGAGCTTTTTGAATCAAATGAAAGTCAAATGCATTCAACAAAACTAATTGAATCAAATGAAAGTAAAAACATCTAAAAAAATCTAATTAAATCAAATGAAAGTCAAACACATTCAGACAGAGCTATTTGAATCAAATGAAACTCAAATGCATTCTACAAATCTAATTGACTCAAATGAAAGTAAAAAACATCTAAAAAATTCAAATTAAATCAATAAAAGGTCAAACACATTCAAACAAAACTATTTGAATCAAATGAAAATCAAATGCATTCTATAAAGCTAATTGAATCAAATGAAAGTTAAACACATTCAAACAAAACTAATTGAATCAAATGAAAGTAAAACACATTCAAACAAACCTACTTGAATCAAATGAAAGTCAAACACATTCAAACAAACCTAATTGAATCACATGAAATTAAAACACAATTAAAACAAAGCTTTTTGAATCAAATGAAAGTCAAATGCATTCAACAAAGATAATTGAATCAAATGAAAGTGAAAAACATCTTAAAAAATATAATTAAATCAAATAAAAGTCAAAAACATTCAAACAAAGCTAATTAAATTAAATGAAAGTCAAACAAATTCAAACAAAGTTATTTGAATTAAATGAAAGTCAAATGCATTCTACAAAGCTAATTGAATCAAATGAAAGTAAAACACATTCAAACAAACCTTATAGAATCAAATAAAAGTCAAACACATTCAAATAGAGCTAATTGAATCAAATGAAAGTCAAACACATTCAAACAAAGCTTTTTGAATCAAATGAAAGTCAAATGCATTCAACAAAGCTAATTGAATCAAATGAAAGTCAAAGACATCTAAAAAAATCTAATTAAATCAAATAAAAGTCAAACACATTCAAACAAAGCTAATTAAATCAAATGAAAGTCAAACAAATTCAAACAAAGCTATTTGAATTTAATGAAAGTCAAATGCATTCTACAAAGCTAATTGAATCAAATGAAAGTCAAACACATTCAAACAAACCTAATAGAATCAAATAAAAGTCAAACACATTCAAACAGAGGTAATTGAATCAAATGAAAGTCAAACCCATTTAAAAAGAACATTTTGAATCAAATGAAGGTCAAATGCAATCTACAAAGCTAATTGAATCAAATGAAAGTCAAACACATTCAAACAAAGCTAATTGAATCAAATGTAAGTCAGACACATTCAAACAGAGCTTTTTGAATCAAATGAAAGTCAAATGCATTCAACAAAGCTAATTGAATCAAATGAAGTAAAAAACATCTAAAAAAATCTAATTAAATCAAATGAAAGTCAAACACATTCAGACAGAGCTATTGAAATCAAATGAAAGTCAAATGCATTCTACAAATCTAATTGACTCAAATGAAAGTAAAAAACATCTAAAAAATTCAAATTAAATCAATAAAAGGTCAAACACATTCAAACAAAACTATTTGAATCAAATGAAAGTCAAATGCATTCTATAAAGCTAATTGAATCAAATGAAAGTCAAACACATTCAAACAAAGCTAATTGAATCTAATGAAAGTCAAACACATTCAAACAAAGCTAATTAAATCAAAAGAAAGTGAAACACATTCAAACAAACCTAATTGAATCACATGAAATTAAAACACATTAAAACAAAGCTTTTTGAATCAAATGAAAGTCAAATGCATTCAACAAAGCTAATTGAATCAAATGAAAGTCAAAAACATCTAAAAAAATCTAATTAAATCAAATGAAAGTCAAACACATTCAAAAAAAGCTAATTAAATCAAATGAAAGTCAAACACATTCAAACAAAGCTATTTGAATTAAATGAAAGTCAAATGCAATCTACAAAGCTAATTGAATCAAATGAAAGTCAAACACATTCAAAGAAAGCTAATTGAATCAAATGTAAGTCAGAAACATTCAAACAGAGCTTTTTGAATCAAATGAAAGTCAAATGCATTCGACAAAACTAATTGAATCAAATGAAAGTAAAAACATCTAAAAAAATCTAATTAAATCAAATGAAAGTCAAAAACATTCAGACAGAGCTATTTGAATCAAATGAAACTCAAATGCATTCTACAAATCTAATTGACTCAAATGAAAGTAAAAAAATCTAAAAAATTCAAATTAAATAAATAAAAGGTCAAAGACATTCAAACAAAACTATTTGAATCAAATGAAAGTCAAATGCATTCTATAAAGCTAATTGAATCAAATGAAAGTTAAACACATTCAAACAAAACTAATTGAATCAAATGAAAGTAAAACACATTCAAAAAAACCTAATTGAATCAAATAAAAGTCAAACACATTCAAACAAACCTAATTGAATCAAATGAAAGTCAAACACATTCAAAAAGAGCTTTTTGAATCAAATGAAGGTCAAATGCATTCAACAAAGATAATTGAATCAAATGAAAGTGAAAAACATCTTAAAAAATATAATTAAATCAAATAAAAGTCAAACACATTCAAACAAAGCTAATTAAATTAAATGAAAGTCAAACAAATTCAAACAAAGCTATTTGAATTAAATGAAAGTCAAATGCATTCTACAAAGCTAATTGTATCAAATGAAAGTAAAACACATTCAAACAAACCTAATTGAATCAAATAAAATTCAAACACATTCAAACAAACCTAATTGAATCAAATGAAAGTCAAACACATTCAAAAAGAGCTTTTTCAATCAAATGAAGGTCAAATGCATTCAACAAAGATAATTGAATCAAATGAAAGTGAAAAACATCTTAAAAAATATAATTAAATCAAATAAAAGTCAAACACATTCAAACAAAGCTAATTAAATTAAATGAAAGTCAAACAAATTCAAACAAAGCTATTTGAATTAAATGAAAGTCAAATGCATTCTACAAAGCTAATTAAATCAAATGAAAGTCAAACACATTTAAACAAACCTTATAGAATCAAATAAAAGTCAAACACATTCAAACAGAGCTAATTGAATCAAATGAAAGTCAAACACATTCAAACAAAGCTTTTTGAATCAAATGAAAGTCAAATGCATTCAACAAAGCTATTTGAATCAAATGAAAGTCAAAAACGTCTAAAAAAATCTAATTAAATCAAATAAAAGTCAAACACATCCAAACAAAGCTAATTAAATCAAATGTAAGTCAAACAAATTCAAACAAAGCTATTTGAATTAAATGAAAGTCAAATGCATTCTACAAAGCTAATTGAATCAAATGAAAGTCAAACACATTCAAACAAACCTAATAGAATCAAATAAAAGTCAAACACATTCAAACAGAGGTAATTGAATCAAATGAAAGTCAAACCCATTTAAAAAGAACATTTTGAATCAAATGAAGGTCAAATGCAATCTACAAAGCTAATTGAATCAAATGAAAGTCAAACACATTCAAACAAAGCTAATTGAATCAAATGTAAGTAAGAAACATTCAAACAGAGCTTTTTGAATCAAATGAAAGTCAAATGCATTCAATAAAACTAATTGAATCAAATGAAAGTCAAACACATTCAAACAAACCTAATTGAATCACATGAAAATAAAACACATTAAAACAAAGATTTTTGAATCAAATGAAAGTCAAATGCATTCAACAAAGCTAATTGAATCAAATGAAAGTCAAAAACATCTAAAAAAATCTAATTAAATCAAATGAAAGTCAAACACATTAAAAAAAAAGCTAATTAAATCAAATGAAAGTCAAACACATTCAAACAAAGCTATTTGAATTAAATGAAAGTCAAATGCAATCTACAAAGCTAATTGAATCAAATGAAAGTCAAACACATTCAAAGAAAGCTAATTAAATCAAATGTAAGTCAGAAACATTCAAACAGAGCTTTTTGTATCAAATGAAAGTCAAATGCATTCAACAAAACTAATTGAATCAAATGAAAGTAAAAAACATCTACAAAAATCTAATTAAATCAAATGAAAGTCAAACACATTGAGACAGAGCTATTTGAATCAAATGAAACTCAAATGCATTCTACAAATCTAATTGACTCAAATGAAAGTAAGAAAATCTAAAAAATTCAAATTAAATCAATAAAAGGTCAAACACATTCAAACAAAACTATTTGAATCAAATGAAAGTCAAATGCATTCTATAAAGCTAATTGAATCAAATGAAAGTTGACTAGGGGATTTTGCTCCCACCAATCGGAGTGCGCCACGTGGGCCAATCAGGTCCTGCCAAGTGTCCCCCAATTGGACCTCTCAGGGCTTGCCACGTGGCACACGTTTATTCATCCACCTTGGACCTATTATGTCATGACATGTGGCATATTCCATGCCTACTGGAAAAGTCGGCCACCTAGGCCCAACTTCCGAGGGAAGCCCAATCAGCCCAAGGTTAACTTAAACCTAGATTGGCACGTATCCCAAGGTTATAAATACCTCCCTTAATCCTCATTAAGAGGGGGAGACACGAAAAAACACACAGATTACGCATTAAACGCTCACCTAGAGAGACCAAACCACTTTAATTTCCGCATTAATTACTCCTTAATCAGGTACTAACTTGACCGTTGGAGGCGGAGCTCCCAACACCAGGAGTCTTCGTTGTTTTGCAGGTACAGGCGTCCGGTTCCAGTCTCGGAATTGTAACTCTCCCGCAGGACTTTAGAAAACCCCGAAACATTTTGGCGCCGTCTGTGGGGAGAGTACTTCTGAGATGGCCTCCACGTCTGTACCGACTCCTGAAGAGAGGCGTCCCCTAGACGACCCTCAAGTTCAGTCGGACCATGATACCGAAGAAGAATTTGAAGTTGAAGCTCACATTGCTTCATACGGGACCCTAAGGGCCCGACGCACCTGTCATACTGAAAGAAGGGAACGAGAACATCTTCAAGCTGGAAGTGAGCCAGCAGGCGCACCGCCTGTTCGGCGGCAGCCGACTGATGGGTCTGCTCCCATCACGAGGAATGAACTCATGACCTTCATGAGGGACTTCAAAGGAGAGATTCAGGAGTTGCTTAATAAGAAGCCCGCTCTGGCCAAGGAACAGTCGGCTAAGAAACCTTCCACTTCAGGCAAGAAGAAGCCAGTTCAAGGCCGAGAGGCGACTCCTCATCCTAAATCTAGGAAGTGGGAGCCGCCTGCCCTTGATTTAACAAAATACCGTTTTCCTACCCCAGGAAATAGGAAACCTGTTCGTCACATTCAGGCGGACGGGTCGAAGAAAACATACACAGACGCTCGGCTACTGCTAGAGCAGAAGAAGAGTGACCGATTGTCAGAGTCGGCCTCTACTTCAAATTTCAAAGACAGCCTGCGAAATACCTCGATGGGGCATACCCAGTCGTATCATGAGAGTCAGTCAGGCGGCACCTCCCGTCAGTCCGGCTTTCATAGCGATCAAGCGGTACCAAACTTACCGTTTGTACCACAACAACAGTATTTTATGCAGCCACCTCCGTTTGGTGGACAGGCAGCTAAAAATGTCCAACCTATGGACTGGAAGCTACGGTTGCTTAGACTTGGTGAACAGCCGTCGGCCTTCTCCAAGGAAATTACAGAAGCCGCTCAGCCGGCCAAAGTGAAAAATGTGTTAGTAGGCGCCTATGACGGCACTACTAACCCAGAAGACCATCTGATGGCATTCTCCAACCTGATGTACCTTCAAGGGTTGGATGATCCCACTTGGTGCAAGTGTTTCCCAGCGACTCTCAAAGGAATCGCACAGCAATGGTTCGGCAACCTGCCGACTGGTTGTGTAAATAACTTCAGGACGCTTGCTTACTTATTCACCTCCAACTTCGCCATGAACATCCCTGCGAAGAAGACGACCCTTGATTTAGGAACAATTCAGCAGGGTGAGAAGGAGGGGCTTCGATCTTACATCAGGCGGTTTAACCTGATGAGAATACAGATTCAAGGGTTACCGGATGAGGTAGCCTATACTGACTTTTTCAAGGGTCTCAAAGACGGGTCAACCTTCAAGTTTGATCTGGTCCGAAAGAGGGTGGCGACTCTTCAAGAGGCCTTGATTGAAGCGGAAGCCTATATACAGGCGACTGATCTTTCTAGTACGGTAAAACAGTCGGACGGAAAAAAGTTCGACAAAAGAGAAGGACGACAGATACAGTCGTCAAACAAAGATAAGAAGAGAAAAGAGGTTTGGGCGGCTGATTCCTCTAAACAGCCGGCCCAGAAGAAGAAAAAAGAATTCAAACCATACTCCCCAAAGTATGCGTTCAGAAAGGATAGCCAAGCTATCCTAAAAGAAATCAAGGGACGGATCTCAATTGAGAAGCCGGTCCCCATGAAGGGTTCTGCAAACAACCGGAACCAAGAAAAATTCTGTGATTATCATGAAGATGTTGGTCATCACACCAACGAATGCATCAGTCTCATGCGGTATCTGGACCGCCTGGCTGAGCAAGGTGATCTTGACTCTTTTGTCAAGAAATCCACGGGGAACACTTCCTCGAAAAAGCAGTCGGCCAAAAAGAGTCAACAGGCCGACAACTCTGATACAGATGATGCAGTCGTCTACACCATTGCAGGCGGCTTCACAGGAGGAGGTCCCACTATTAGGGGCAACAAAGACAATATCAGGCGGCGAGATGTAAATTCCGTTCACCCAGAACGGCCCTCCAAATATTCATTCCCTGAGATTGTCATTACTGAAGAAGATCCAGGAGGGGTAAGGGGGCCGCATGACGACCCTATCGTTATTGAATGTAAAGTGGCCAATCAGAGAGTTGGCCGAATCCTCATAGATACCGGAAGCTCCTCAGATCTCATCAGTAGCAAATGTCTGTCGAAACTGAAATACCAGACTGATTGCATACATCCGGCCTCCCACCCGTTAGTAGGGTTTGGAGGGGGAGTTGTCCACCCAGTAGGACGAGTAGATTTACCCATCCGTCTGGGCGAAAAAGGGGAAGGACGACACATGGTAGTCCGATTCCTGGTGGTAGAAGAACTCTCGGCCTACAACATGATTCTGGGACGACCAACCCTGAATAATTCCAAGGCTGTAATAATCCCATCTCTTATGTTGCTCAAGTTTGAGAGGGATAATGGAACAGTCGGGTCCCTAAGGGGAGATCAGAGGATGGCTCGAGAGTGCTATCTCTCGGATGTCAAGCCCACTTTTATGGCCGCTGGGTCCAGTGGAGGAAAAATAGACCTTGACAATGTCAAGGAAAGTGCGCCTGTTCAAGAAGCAGGCGGCAAGAAAAGAAAGACATCCCAGATGGGGGCCACAATAAAAGACAAAAAATAGCAATCATTGGCAGAGGAGCGGTCGGATGAATTCCGCCCTCAGCCGGCTGGTGAGCATACGGACCTGATCTTAGATGTCTCACGTCCTGACAGAACAGTCAAAGTTGGGACGACTGCTCTAGGGGTGCTAGGTGACGACTTTCACAATCTATTGAAAGAATACAAGGACATCTTTGCATTCGAAGTCCATGAAATGCCAGGCATTAGTCCTGAGCTGGCGGTACATAAACTGGCCGTGGATCCAAAAAAGAAGCCGGTAAGATAGAAGAAGCGGAACCATGGCGAAGAAAGAAGTCAGGCGGCAGCCGCCGAAGTTAAAAAACTACTTGATGCAGGGTTCATTCGGCAATGTTACTTCCCAGACTGGGTTGCAAATGTTGTGCTTGTTAAAAAGCCGAATGGCACCTGGCGAATGTGTGTAGACTACACAGACTTAAACAAGGCGTGCCCAAAAGACAGTTACCCTCTGCCTAAAATTGATAACCTGGTCGACTCAACAGCCGGCCATGCTTTGATGAGTTTTATGGACGCCTACTCTGGTTTCCATCAAATCCCTTTATGGAAGAAAGATCAGGAGAAGACGGCCTTCGTCACTGATCAAGGGTTATACTGTTACACGGTCATGCTGTTTGGTCTTAAGAATGCCCCGGCCACTTTCCAGCGAATGATAAACACTGTGTTCTTTGATCAGATTGGGAGAAATGTCGAGGCATATATTGATGATATGATTGTCAAGTCTAAACTTCAGAAAGATCATCTGTCGGACCTCCGAGAAACTTTCTCCACACTCAGGCGGCACCATGTCATGCTCAATCCCAAAAAATGTGTCTTTGGAGTTGAGTCTGGGAAATTTCTCGGATTCCTTATCAATCAGAGAGGAATAGAGGCGAACCCTGAGAAGGTTCAGGCGGTCATCGACATGCAGTCGCCTCGTACCATCCGAGAGGTTCAGAAGTTAACAGGTTGTCTGGCGGCCTTGGGAAGATTTCTAAGTCGAGCAGACGACAAATGCCTATACTTTTTCCAGGCAATTAAGAAAAAGGCAAGGTTTGAATGGGGGCCGGATGCTGAGGCGGCCTTCCAGAAATTGAAAGTTCACTTGCATTCCTTGCCGAGGCTGGTCAGCCCTTTGCCCAAAGAAGTACTCTACATGTACCTGGCCGTCTCTGATCATGCGTTAAGCGCTGTCCTTCTTGCTGAAAGAGACGGCTGTCAGCTCCCGGTCTACTTTGTCAGTCATGTACTGAAAAATGCCGAGTTGAGGTATCCCTTAGTGGAGAAATTTGGTCTTGCACTCTTCATGGCTGTTAAAAAATTGAAGCCCTACTTTTTGGCGCATGCAGTCGTCGTGTATACGGACCAACCTATCAAGCGGCCACTGACTATCATGGTGTCAGGCCGAATGATCAAATGGGCCATAGAAATACAGAGCCTCGAAGTTACCTTCGAGCCTAGAAAAGAAGTGAAGGGGCAAGCCTTTGCTGACTTTATTGTTGAGATGACTCGTCCTACTGACTCTCAAGTTCCAGACCAAGTCTGGAAGGTATATGTGGATGGCAGCTCTACTTCAACTGGTTGTGGAGCAGGTGTCATATGTCAGTCGCCAGAGGGCGACAGGTACGAGTATGCTTTACGCTTCAGTTTTCAGGCCTCAAACAATGAAGCAGAATATGAAGCTTTACTAGCCGGAATCCGCATGTGCAAGGCGGCAGGGGCAAGGAAAATAGACGCCTGTTCCGATTCACAATTGATAGTGAGTCAGTACAATGGCGAATATGAAGCAACCCATCCGGCCATGATCAAGTATTCACAGGCGGTCCGACAAGCAGTCGGCTCCCTTGAGGATTTCCATCTGACCCAAGTGCCGAGAACAGAAAATAACCAGGCGGATGCACTTTCAAAATTAGCATCATCCGCCCCCTGTGATACTCCTCGAACCGTTTTTTGGGAAGTAGTGGAGAAGAGAAGCTTTGAGGAAGACCCTATTGGAATCTTAGACAGAAGCTCAACCTGGATGGATCCAATCAGGGCATATCTGACAAATGGTACCCTGCCGGATGATCATCAACAGGCGGCAGTGCTGAAAAAACGAGCCTCCAGTTTTGAAATAATAAAGGGAGAACTTCACAAAAGGGGGTACCTTCAACCCTTCTTAAAATGTGTTACTCCAGACAAGGGGCGAGAGATACTAGACGACCTTCACTCTGGTTACTGTGCTTCCCATATAGGTGGTAGGACGCTTGCTCAACGAGCAAGGCGGCAGGGCTACTTTTGGCCTACTTTAGAAGCAGATGCGATGGAGATGGTGAAAAATTGTGACAAGTGTCAAAGGTTTGGCAAACTAATTCACCGTCCGGCTACTGACCTCACCACCATTCATAGCCCCCTACCGTTTGCTAAGTGGGGCATGGATATTCTGGGTCCATATACGCCTGCTGCAGGCGGAAGGAGGTACATACTTGTTGCAGTCGACTACTTCACTAAATGGGTAGAGGCGGAGGCTGTAAAGGGAATCAAGACGAAGGATGTAATTTCATTCATTTGGAAAAATGTCATCACTCGGTTCGGGGTTCCCATGTCTATGGTTTTTGATAATGGTCCCCAATTTGAGACGCTTGTTCTCAAAAGCTGGTTGGGAGACCAAGGAATTGCACACTACTTTGCATCTGTCGGCCGTCCACAAGCAAACGGCCAGGTAGAGGCCTTTAACAAAATCATCTCAGACGGTCTCAAGAAAAAGATTGAACGAGCAGGCGGCCTATGGGCGGATGAATTACCACATGTTCTCTGGGCCATTAGGACGACTGAAAAAGGGGCGACTGGAGAAACTCCATTCCTCCTAACTTATGGTGTGGAAGCTGTTCTTCCAATAGAACACTACGAGCCGACTCTTCGAGTAATGCTATATGACGAAGAGGCAAACTGGGAAGCCATGCGCCTGGCATTAGACTCCCTCCCTGAAAAGAGGGGCAATGCTGTCTTGCGCCATGAAATTTACCGCCTGAAAATGACTCGATCATACAACAAAAAAGTACACAGGCGTCCACTCAAGGTGGGGGACTTTGTACTTAGAAAAATGGAAGCTGTTGGTAGGTCTAACGAGTCTGGCAAGCTAACTCCCAACTGGGAAGGTCCCTACCGAATCTATGAAGAGGTTAGAGACGGTACCTACCGTCTGGAAACACCAGACGGCCAACCGTTGCCTCGAACTTGGAATGTAGATAATCTTAAGAAATATTTCTTTTGAATAATGTAAAGTCAAGGACTACTTAAATAAAGCTTGCATACTTAATATTCAGTTTTGTATTAAGAGGGGCATGCCAACTGACAAACAGTCGGCTACTCTCCATGTTTAAATTTTCATTTTTACTTAAGAGGGGCATGCCAACTGACAAACAGTCGGCCACTCTCCATGTTTAATCTAAGAGGGGCACGCCGCTTGTTTCACTCAACCGGCTACCCTCACATAATACAGTTCACCAAGAACTATCAAAAACACATGATCAGACCAGGCGTCAAGCCAACTGATCAAAATATAAAAATTTAATTCGACCTGTCCCAACACTATAGCAGGCGTCCGACGGCATCCATTCGGATGAAATTCGTCGCAGAGAGCAGCTCCCTTTTGGGTGGAACATTGTTCTATAAAATCATTACACGGCACCTATACGACTGTTTAAACATGACAACCACGTAGCCGTTTCCCGGACAAGGATATCTCACTTAAACTGACTAATCACGTCAAGCAAGTGTTCGCAATAACCATCCGGATCAACCGACCGACTGAACTACTTGGGATAAGAACAGTTGGTATTTTATGAGTTAATAGCCAACAAACATTGGTGAATAAAGGGGAACAACCGGTACCCACTGCTTGATACCTCTACTACTCAATCACTCGGCGACTAGGTAACGGTCATATTTACTTGGTCACCCCTTAAAAAGGTGTTCATACAACACCTATTCACACTTATTATGGTGAAAACAGTCGTCCTAGACTGCCTAAAGTCTAGCCTAAAAAATACAAGAAAACCCTTTCCTACTTGGTTAATTTTACAAATGACAGGACCGCCTGCCTAAAGGTGATCCAGTCTTTTAAATGGGTCGAACGCCGATTGGATAAATGGCCGACTGATCGCCTAGCCTGGAAACAGACAACCAGTCGTCCAGGGGCATAGGCGGCGTGACTAACCATCCGTACCTGTCTACAATCGACCATGAAAAACAGTCGGTATAGTGTACAATTGGATATCAGAATATTCAACACTTAAAACAAATTTGAAGCAAAACAACAAATTTTTTCATTAAAAGTCGGTCATTAAAGACCGGCCAAAATATTCAGAACCCCGGCCCCTTGGCCGGGTAAATACAAACAAACGGCACGCAGGCCGTGGAAAGAAGACATAAAAGCTTAAGAAGGGGGCAGATCTTCAAATATTAACATCTGCCGCCTGGTCAGCATTCTTCTTGCTGGACTCGGCTTCAGCTGCATCCTTCTTTGATGCATTACCCCCAAGCGGCACAAGCGCCACTACCGGCTGCTCCTCCACCTCCAACGCTTCCTCAAACGCCTCGTTCTCAGCAGCCGCCAGGATCTCTTGATTATATCTATCAGAACACTGGCGGTACGTTTTTTCCCATGAGGCAAAGTCGGCGTTGGGGAAGAGGCGGCCCCAGGCCATGCGCTGGATTTGAGCAGAGTCTTCCATCATCTCCCGGACCAGCTCTTTCTTCTCTTGCTCGGCCTTCTCCAAGAGCTCCTGAGTAAGACTCTTCTCCTGGGTCACCAAGCGTTCCTTTACGTTCGCCAAGGATTTCTCCAAGGTTTCGTATGAGGAAGACCCTATGGCGAAGAGGTCTCAGCTCAGCCTTGAGGTTGTTGATGGTCGCCTCCAGCTCGCTATTCTTCTTCTGGGCCGCCTCTAACTGAGCCCGGGTAGCGGCGGCAGCCTGCGCCTGATAATAAAGAATATCAATGGTCAGAACCTCATTTTGGGCAATTTGAAACATTGCCTTATCACAGTCAGAGGAGGTCATAGCCTTCGCAGCCTTTACCTCTTTGTTCTTCCTATCAAGCGGCTTGCGAAGGCCGTTCACTCGGAGCAGGGCCTAAGTAAAAACAACACAAACAGGCGTCAGTTTCCAAACAAAAAGAAAACAGGCGTCCTGGAATTCAAATACTCAAAAATACGCTAAGTATACCTCAGCAAGGACCCCTGCAATCCCATCTAGGTCAAGGGTGCCGACACCCCTGACCGCCTCCCTTTCAGATGGAGGAACAACCCTGATCATAGACTTGGCCACCTCGACCAAGTCAGGCTCCTGAGGGCCGGCTGCATTATAAAAAGCAGGTTAGACCTAGTCAAGAAGGAAACAAGTCTAAAGAATTTACAGGGACAATTCCATACTTCTAGGCGGCCCCGCCGGAGTTTTAGAAGGAGTGGCCGGCTGCTTCTCAGCCGCCACCTGTTTCCTGGCAGAACCAGGAGAGCTTGCAACAGTCGTCCTCCGGGCCTTGGAGTCCGGCTGTTGTGAGGAAGAAGCTCTTGGAGTGCCCGACTAAAAAAAAAAGTCAGTATATGCATAAGACAACTCCAAAAAGAGGGTGAGGTTCGAAGCCCACCAAGGGTGTCCCCTTGTTGGGGGAGTCGGTTGAAGACTGTTGCATGATAGAGGCCCGCAACATGGCCGCCGCAGTCTTGGAGGCGGTGATTTTGCTCATGGCGTCAGCTGCAAAAACAAACAGCAAAGTTAATAAAAAGTCCCAAGTAAATAATGCATGGAAAAAACAGAGTATTCGACAGGCCGGCTACCTCTAGAGCACCGACTGCTGAGGCCACAGGCGGCCAAAAAGTACTCGTCATAGAGCCACTTGAAGCTCGGGACGCAGTGCAGGGGTACTTGCTCTCGTACCCCTGAAGTAGAGTTCACCCTAGACTCCACTTTGAAGAGTCCTTTGTCTAGGATCTCTCTTTTAGCCTTGGGGGGAACAGGCGGCATGCTACGGCCGCCTGCAAGGAGAGGCGGATTCCTATTCCACCTGTTGAAGCGTTTGTTCAGCTTTGTGTTTGAACTCTCAATAATAAGGAAGGTGTTCCGCCAATCCTTCCACTTGTTCGCTTTACCTCTCGTCATGAGGTAGCCCCTATGGCTAGTCAATTGATACCAGCCGGTACCGCCTGACTTAGGGGTCCGGCTGAGATAGTTCATGTGGGCGAAAGCCTTGAAGCTCAGCTCCACCCCGTGCAGTTCGCACCTGGCCACATAGCCGAGTACGTTGACCCAAGAGTTTGGGGCTAACTGCCATAACCCCAACTCATACCCATCCAATATCCGCTGAACAGCCGGATGTAGTGGGAAGCGCAGCCCAGCCTTGATGGCCGCCTCATAGCAGCCAAAGCAGGCGCCATCGTAGCTGGTACCAGCCGGCCAGACGACTGTGTCTTCTGGATCCGGCACGAACACTAAAAAGCCGGGGCCCATTGTGTGGTTTGCGATAAAGCTCCCCACTTTCTCTTGCATGGCTGTGATCCGGCCCCGGGGTACCGTGCAGTAGTAGGGGGTGTTCTGCTCTCGATGAGAGGCGGATGGCTCCGCCCAATTGTCCCCCTTCTCAACTGCATGAGAAAGCCTCGCCTCTTGTAGGCGGCTGTTTTTCTCTGCTGTGTCCAGAGAAGCATGGCCAGAAGAGCTGGACTCGGACCCATCCTCTGACGAGTCCGAAGAGGACGACTCCTCCCCTCTCCCAGAGGGGCCCGCCTCCTCTCCCTTAAAAGGAGCAGGAGAGAATGTAGATTGGTCAACTGTAAAATGGGAAGGGGTCACTTTGACTCCTCCCTCAGAACTGTCGGCATGAAAGCCGCTTTTCTTCACTTCCACATCTGGCGCCTGGTCAGATGTTTCACTAATCGGCACCCTTTGGGAGGAGCCGTCTGAGTTTGAGATCCTAGCAGTCTTTTTTGTTCTGGCCATCACGTTCTGCATAGACACAGATACAGTCGGACTTTGTATAAAGGGCAAAGATGGGTCCAGAAAAGGGCAGGCGGCACTCCTAGTCCTAGATTTAGCCGTCCCCGGTGACCGGCTGATCACTAACTTAGACGGCTTGTCAGAGCAGGCGGTAGGCAGAAAAGGTCCAAAGTGTCAGAGCAAGTTCAGGGGTCCGAATGTTCTCTCACAAAGTTCTCAAGTGTGAAAATGACCGAAGTCAGCACTCTCTTATATAGGCGAAGTGAGAAGGCGAAGGGTCACTTCCAAATTCAAAATTTGGGCGGGAAAATCTCTCGGCCATTCGCAAGGTGACACCTGTAGCAGGCCGTCGCCTATCACCGTGCGACACCTGTCACAGGTAACACGTGACCAGTCACGTGCCACCTGTGAGGGGCAAATGATTAGGGGATTTTGCTCCCACCAATCGGAGTGCGCCACGTGGGCCAATCAGGTCCTGCCAAGTGTCCCCCAATTGGACCTCTCAGGGCTTGCCACGTGGCACACGTTTATTCGTCCACCTTGGACCTATTATGTCATGACATGTGGCATATTCCATGCCTACTGGAAAAGTCGGCCACCTAGGCCCAACTTCCGAGGGAAGCCCAATCAGCCCAAGGTTAACTTAAACCTAGATTGGCACGTTTCCCGAGGTTATAAATACCTCCCTTAATCCTCATTAAGAGGGGGAGACACGAAAAAACACACAGATTACGCATTAAACGCTCACCTAGAGAGACCAAACCACTTTAATTTCCGCATTAATTACTCCTTAATCAGGAACTAACTTGACCGTTGGAGGCGGAGCTCCCAACACCAGGAGTCTTCGTTGTTTTGCAGGTAAAGGCGTCCGGTTCCAGTCTCGAAATTGTAACTCTCCCGCAGGACTTCAGAAAACCCCGAAACAAAAGTTAAACACATTCAAACAAAACTAATTGAAAAAAATGAAAGTAAAACACATTCAAACAAACCTAATTGAATCAAAAGAAAGTCAAACACATTCAAACAAACCTAATTGAATCAAATGAAAGTCAAACACATTCAAAAAGAGCTTTTTGAATCAAATGAAGGTCAAATGCATTCAACAAAGATAATTGAATCAAATGAAAGTGAAAAACATCTTAAAAAATATAATTAAATCAAATAAAAGTCAAACACATTCAAACAAAGCTAATTAAATTAAATGAAAGTCAAACAAATTCAAACAAAGCTATTTGAATTAAATGAAAGTCAAATGCATTCTACAAAGCTAATTAAATCAAATGAAAGTCAAACACATTCAAACAAACCTTATAGAATCAAATAAAAGTCAAACAAATTCAAACAGAGCTAATTGAATCAAATGAAAGTCAAACACATTCAAACAAAGCTTTTTGAATCAAATGAAAGTCAAATGCATTCAACAAAGCTAATTGAATCAAATGAAAGTCAAAAACATCTAAAAAAATCTAATTAAATCAAATAAAAGTCAAACACATTCAAACAAAGCTAATTAAATCAAATGAAAGTCAAACAAATTCAAACAAAGCTATTTGAATTAAATGAAAGTCAAATGCATTCTACAAAGCTAATTGAATCAAATGAAAGTCAAACACATTCAAACAAACCTAATAGAATCAAATAAAAGTCAAACACATTCAAACAAACCTTTTTGAATCAAATGAAAGTCAAACCCATTTAAAAAGAACATTTTGAATCAAATGAAGGTCAAATGCAATCTACAAAGCTAATTGAATCAAATGAAAGTCAAACACATTCAAACAAAGCTAATTGAATCAAATGTAAGTCAAAAACATTCAAACAAACCTAATTAAATCAAATAAAAGTCAAACACATTCAAACAAAGCTAATTAAATCAAATGAAAGTCAAACAAATTCAAACAAAGCTATTTGAATTAAATGAAAGTCAAATGCATTCTACAAAGCTAATTGAATCAAATGAAAGTCAAACACATTCAAAGAAAGCTAATTGAATCAAATGTAAGTAAGAAACATTCAAACAGAGCTTTTTGAATCAAATGAAAGTCAAATGCATTCAACAAAACTAATTGAATCAAATGAAAGTAAAAAACATCTAAAAAAATCTAATTAAATCAAATGAAAGTCAAACACATTGAGACAGAGCTATTTGTATCAAATGAAACTCAAATGCATTCTACAAATCTAATTGACTCAAATGAAAGTAAAAAAATCTAAAAAATTCAAATTAAATCAATAAAAGGTCAAACACCTTCAAACAAAACTATTTGAATCAAATGAAAGTCAAATGCATTCTATAAAGCTAATTGAATCAAATGAAAGTTAAACACATTCAAACAAAACTAATTGAATCAAATGAAAGTAAAACACATTCAAACAAACCTAATTGAACCAAATGAAAGTCAAACACATTCAAACAAACCTAATTGAATCAAATGAAAGTCAAACACATTCAAAAAGAGCTTTTTGAATCAAATGAAGGTCAAATGCATTCAACAAAGATAATTGAATCAAATGAAAGTGAAAAACATCTTAAAAAATATAATTAAATCAAATAAAAGTCAAACACATTCAAACAAAGCTAATTAAATTAAATGAAAGTCAAACAAATTAAAACAAAGCTATTTGAATAAAATGAAAGTTAAATGCATTCTACAAAGCTAATTAAATCAAATGAAAGTCAAACACCTTCAAACAAACCTTATAGAATCAAATAAAAGTCAAACACATTCAAACAGAGCTAATTGAATCAAATGAAAGTCAAACACATTCAAACAAAGCTTTTTGAATCAAATGAAAGTCAAATGCATTCAATAAAGCTAATTGAATCAAATGAAAGTCAAAAACATCTAATAAAATCTAATTAAATCAAATAAAAGTCAAACACATTCAAACAAAGCTAATTAAATCAAATGAAAGTCAAACAAATTCAAACAAAGCTATTTGAATTAAATGAAAGTCAAATGCATTCTACAAAGCTAATTGAATCAAATGAAAGTCAAACACATTCAAACAAACCTAATAGAATCAAATAAAAGTCAAACACATTCAAACAGAGGTAATTGAATCAAATGAAAGTCAAACCCTTTTAAAAAGAACATTTTGAATCAAATGAAGGTCAAATGCAATCTACAAAGCTAATTGAATCAAATGAAAGTCAAACACATTCAAACAAAGCTAATTGAATCAAATGTAAGTCAGAAACATTCAAACAGAGCTTTTTGAATCAAATGAAAGTCAAATGCATTCAATAAAACTAATTGAGTCAAATGAAAGTCAAACACATTCAAACAAACCTAATTGAATCACATGAAATTAAAACACATTAAAACAAAGCTTTATGAATCAAATGAAAGTCAAATGCATTCAACAAAGCTAATTGAATCAAATGAAAGTCAAAAACATATAAAAAAATCTAATTAAATCAAATGAAAGTCAAACACATTAAAAAAAAGCTAATTAAATCAATTGAAAGTCAAACACATTCAAACAAAGCTATTTGAATTAAATGAAAGTCAAATGCAATCTATAAAGCTAATTGAATCAAATGAAAGTCAAACACATTCAAAGAAAGCTAATTGAATCAAATGTAAGTAAGAAACATTCAAACAGAGCTTTTTGAATCAAATGAAAGTCAAATGCATTCAACAAAACTAATTGAATCAAATGAAAGTAAAAAACATCTAAAAAAATCTAATTAAATCAAATGAAAGTCAAACACATTGAGACAGAGCTATTTGTATCAAATGAAACTCAAATGCATTCTACAAATCTAATTGACTCAAATGAAAGTAAAAAAATCTAAAAAATTCAAATTAAATCAATAAAAGGTCAAACACCTTCAAACAAAACTATTTGAATCAAATGAAAGTCAAATGCATTCTATAAAGCTAATTGAATCAAATGAAAGTTAAACACATTCAAACAAAACTAATTGAATCAAATGAAAGTAAAACACATTCAAACAAACCTAATTGAACCAAATGAAAGTCAAACACATTCAAACAAACCTAATTGAATCAAATGAAAGTCAAACACATTCAAAAAGAGCTTTTTGAATCAAATGAAGGTCAAATGCATTCAACAAAGATAATTGAATCAAATGAAAGTGAAAAACATCTTAAAAAATATAATTAAATCAAATAAAAGTCAAACACATTCAAACAAAGCTAATTAAATTAAATGAAAGTCAAACAAATTAAAACAAAGCTATTTGAATAAAATGAAAGTTAAATGCATTCTACAAAGCTAATTAAATCAAATGAAAGTCAAACACCTTAAAACAAACCTTATAGAATCAAATAAAAGTCAAACACATTCAAACAAACCTAATTGAATCACATGAAATTAAAACACATTAAAACAAAGCTTTTTGAATCAAATGAAAGTCAAATGCATTCAACAAAGCTAATTGAATCAAATGAAAGTCAAAAACATCTAAAAAAATCTAATTAAATCAAATGAAAGTCAAACACATTAAAAAAAAGCTAATTAAATCAAATGAAAGTCAAACACATTCAAACAAAGCTATTTGAATTAAATGAAAGTCAAATGCATTCTATAAAGCTAATTGAATCAAATGAAAGTCAAACACATTCAAAGAAAGCTAATAGAATCAAATGTAAGTTAGAAACATTCAAACAGAGCTTTTTGAGTCAAATGAAAGTCAAATGCATTCAACAAAACTAATTGAATCAAATGAAAGTAAAAAACATCTAAAAAAATCTAATTAAATCAAATGAAAGTCAAACACATTCAGACAGAGCTATTTGAATCAAATGAAACTCAAATGCATTCTACAAATCTAATTGACTCAAATGAAAGTAAAAAAATCTAAAAAATTCAAATTAAATCAATAAAAGGTCAAACACATTCAAACAAAACTATTTGAATCAAATGAAAGTCAAATGCATTCTATAAAGCTAATTGAATCAAATGAAAGTTTAACACATTCAAACAAAACTAATTGAACCAAATGAAAGTAAAACACATTCAAACAAACCTAATTGAATCAAATGAAAGTCAAACACATTCAAACAAACCTTTTTGAATCAAATGAAAGTCAAACACATTCAAACTAAGCCATATAAATCAAATGAAAGTGAAATGCATTCTACATAGCTAATTGAATCAAATGAAAGTCAAACACATTCAAACAAACCTAATTGAATCAAATGAAAGTCAAACACATTCATAAAGAGCTTTTTGAATCAAATGAAGGTCAAATGCATTCAACAAAGATAATTGAATCAAATGAAAGTGAAAAACATCTTAAAAAATATAATTAAATCAAATAAAAGTCAAACACATTCAAACAAAGCTAATTAAATTAAATGAAAGTCAAACAAATTCAAACAAAGCTATTTGAATTAAATGAAAGTCAAATGCAATCTATAAAGCTAATTGAATCAAATGAAAGTCAAACACATTCAAAGAAAGCTAATAGAATCAAATGTAAGTTAGAGACATTCAAACAGAGCTTTTTAAGTCAAATGAATGTCAAATGCATTCAACAAAACTAATTGAATCAAATGAAAGTAAAAAACATCTAAAAAAATCTAATTAAATCAAATGAAAGTCAAACACATTCAGACAGAGCTATTTAAATCAAATGAAACTCAAATGCATTCTACAAATCTAATTGACTCAAATGAAAGTAAAAAAATCTAAAAAATTCAAATTAAATCAATAAAAGGTCAAACACATTCAAACAAAACTATTTGAATCAAATGAAAGTCAAATGCATTCTATAAAGCTAATTGAATCAAATGAAAGTTTAACACATTCAAACAAAACTAATTGAATCAAATGAAAGTAAAACACATTCAAACAAACCTAATTGAATCAAATGAAAGTCAAACACATTCAAACAAACCTTTTTGAATCAAATGAAAGTCAAACACATTCAAACAAAGCCATATAAATCAAATGAAAGTGAAATGCATTCTACATAGCTAATTGAATCAAATGAAAGTCAAACACATCAAACAAACCTAATAGAATCAAATAAAAGTCAAACACATTCAAACAGAGGTAATTGAATCAAATGAAAGTCAAACCCATTTAAAAAGAACATTTTGAATCAAATGAAGGTCAAATGCAATCTACAAAGCTAATTGAACCAAATGAAAGTCAAACACATTCAAACAAAGCTAATTGAATCAAATGTAAGTCATACACATTCAAACAGAGCTTTTTGAATCAAATGAAAGTCAAATGCATTCAACAAAGCTAATTGAATCAAATGAAAGTAAAAAACATCTAAAAAAATCTAATTAAATCAAATGAAAGTCAAACACATTCAGACAGAGCTATTTGAATGAAAGTCAAATGCATTCTACAAATCTAATTGACTCAAATGAAAGTAAAAAACATCTAAAAAAATCAAATTAAATCAATAAAAGGTCAAACACATTCAAACAAAACTATTTGAATCAAATGAAAGTCAAATGCATTCTATAAAGCTAATTGAATCAAATGAAAGTCAAACACATTCAAAGAAAGCTAATTGAATCAAATGTAAGTTAGAAACATTCAAACAGAGCTTTTTGAGTCAAATGAAAGTCAAATGCATTCAACAAAACTAATTGAATCAAATGAATGTAAAAAACATCTAAAAAAATCTAATTAAATCAAATGAAAGTCAAACACATTCAGACAGAGCTATTTGAATCAAATGAAACTCAAATGCATTCTACAAATCTAATTGACTCAAATGAAAGTAAAAAAATCTAAAAAATTCAAATTAAATCAATAAAAGGTCAAACACATTCAAACCAAACTATTTGAATCAAATGAAAGTCAAATGCATTCTATAAAGCTAATTGAATCAAATGAAAGTTTAACACATTCAAACAAAACTAATTGAATCAAATGAAAGTAAAACACATTCAAACAAACCTAATTGAATCAAATGAAAGTCAAACACATTCAAACAAACCTTTTTGAATCAAATGAAAGTCAAACACATTCAAACTAAGCCATATAAATCAAATGAAAGTGAAATGCATTCTACATAGCTAATTGAATCAAATGAAAGTCAAACACATTCAAACAAACCTAATAGAATCAAATAAAAGTCAAACACATTCAAATAGAGGTAATTGAATCAAATGAAAGTCAAACCCATTTAAAAAGAACACTTTGAATCAAATGAAGGTTAAATGCAATCTACAAAGCTAATTGAACCAAATGAAAGTCAAACACATTCAAACAAAGCTAATTGAATCAAATGTAAGTCAGACACATTCAAACAGAGCTTTTTGAATCAAATGAAAGTCAAATGCATTCAACAAAGCTAATTGAATCAAATGAAAGTAAAAAACATCTAAAAAAATCTAATTAAATCAAATGAAAGTCAAACACATTCAGACAGAGCTATTTGAATCAAATGAAAGTCAAATGCATTCTACAAATCTAATTGACTCAAATGAAAGTAAAAAACATCTAAAAAAATCAAATTAAATCAATAAAAGGTCAAACACATTCAAACAAAACTATTTGAATCAAATGAAAGTCAAATGCATTCTATAAAGCTAATTGAATCAAATGAAAGTCAAACACATTAAAAGAAAGCTAATAGAATCAAATGTAAGTTAGAAACATTCAAACAGAGCTTTTTGAGTCAAATGAAAGTCAAATGCATTCAACAAAACTAATTGAATCAAATGAAAGTAAAAAACATCTAAAAAAATCTAATTAAATCAAATGAAAGTCAAACACATTCAGACAGAGCTATTTGAATCAAATGAAACTCAAATGCATTCTACAAATCTAATTGACTCAAATGAAACTAAAAAAATCTAAAAAATTCAAATTAAATCAATAAAAGGTCAAACACATTCAAACAAAACTATTTGAATCAAATGAAAGTCAAATGCATTCTATAAAGCTAATTGAATCAAATGAAAGTTAAACACATTCAAACAAAACTAATTGAATCAAATGAAAGTAAAACACATTCAAACAAACCTAATTGAATCAAATGAAAGTCAAACACATTCAAACAAACCTTTTTGAATCAAATGAAAGTCAAACACATTCAAACTAAGCCATATAAATCAAATGAAAGTGAAATGCATTCTACACAGCTAATTGAATCAAATGAAAGTCAAACACATTCAAACAAACCTAATAGAATCAAATAAAAGTCAAACACATTCAAATAGAGGTAATTGAATCAAATGAAAGTCAAACCCATTTAAAAAGAACATTTTGAATCAAATGAAGGTTAAATGCAATCTACAAAGCTAATTGAACCAAATGAAAGTCAAACACATTCAAACAAAGCTAATTGAATCAAATGTAAGTCAGACACATTCAAACAGAGCTTTTTGAATCAAATGAAAGTCAAATGCATTCAACAAAGCTAATTGAATCAAATGAAAGTAAAAAACATCTAAAAAAATCTAATTAAATCAAATGAAAGTCAAACACATTCAGACAGAGCTATTTGAATCAAATGAAAGTCAAATGCATTCTACAAATCTAATTGACTCAAATGAAAGTAAAAAACATCTAAAAAAATCAAATTAAATCAATAAAAGGTCAAACACATTCAAACAAAACTATTTGAATCAAATGAAAGTCAAATGCATTCTATAAAGCTAATTGAATCAAATGAAAGTCAAACACATTCAAAGAAAGCTAATAGAATCAAATGTAAGTTAGAAACATTCAAACAGAGCTTTTTGAGTCAAATGAAAGTCAAATGCATTCAACAAAACTAATTGAATCAAATGAAAGTAAAAAACATCTAAAAAAATCTAATTAAATCAAATGAAAGTCAAACACATTCAGACAGAGCTATTTGAATCAAATGAAACTCAAATGCATTCTACAAATCTAATTGACTCAAATGAAACTAAAAAAATCTAAAAAATTCAAATTAAATCAATAAAAGGTCAAACACATTCAAACAAAACTATTTGAATCAAATGAAAGTCAAATGCATTCTATAAAGCTAATTGAATCAAATGAAAGTTTAACACATTCAAACAAAACTAATTGAATCAAATGAAAGTAAAACACATTCAAACAAACTTAATTGAATCAAATGAAAGTCAAACACATTCAAACAAACCTTTTTGAATCAAATGAAAGTCAAACACATTCAAACTAAGCCATATAAATCAAATGAAAATGAAATGCATTCTACATAGCTAATTGAATCAAATGAAAGTCAAACACATTCAAACAAACCTAATAGAATCAAATAAAAGTCAAACACATTCAAATAGAGGTAATTGAATCAAATGAAAGTCAAACCCATTTAAAAAGAACATTTTGAATCAAATGAAGGTTAAATGCAATCTACAAAGCTAATTGAACCAAATGAAAGTCAAACACATTCAAACAAAGCTAATTGAATCAAATGTAAGTCAGACACATTCAAACAGAGCTTTTTGAATCAAATGAAAGTCAAATGCATTCAACAAAGCTAATTGAATCAAATGAAAGTAAAAAACATCTAAAAAAATCTAATTAAATCAAATGAAAGTCAAACACATTCAGACAGAGCTATTTGAATCAAATGAAAATCAAATGCATTCTACAAATCTAATTGACTCAAATGAAAGTAAAAAACATCTAAAAAAATCAAATTAAATCAATAAAAGGTCAAACACATTCAAACAAAACTATTTGAATCAAATGAAAGTCAAATGCATTCTATAAAGCTAATTGAATCAAATGAAAGTCAAACACATTCAAAGAAAGCTAATAGAATCAAATGTAAGTTAGAAACATTCAAACAGAGCTTTTTGAGTCAAATGAAAGTCAAATGCATTCAACAAAACTAATTGAATCAAATGAAAGTAAAAAACATCTAAAAAAATCTAATTAAATCAAATGAAAGTCAAACACATTCAGACAGAGCTATTTGAATCAAATGAAACTCAAATGCATTCTACAAATCTAATTGACTCAAATGAAACTAAAAAAATCTAAAAAATTCAAATTAAATCAACAAAAGGTCAAACACATTCAAACAAAACTATTTGAATCAAATGAAAGTCAAATGCATTCTATAAAGCTAATTGAATCAAATGAAAGTTTAACACATTCAAACAAAACTAATTGAATCAAATGAAAGTAAAACACATTCAAACAAACCTAATTGAATCAAATGAAAGTCAAACACATTCAAACAAACCATTTTGAATCAAATGAAAGTCAAACACATTCAAACTAAGCCATATAAATCAAATGAAAGTGAAATGCATTCTACATAGCTAATTGAATCAAATGAAAGTCAAACACATTCAAACAAACCTAATTGAATCAAATGAAAGTCAAACACATTCAAAAAGAGCTTTTTGAATCAAATGAAGGTCAAATGCATTCAACAAAGATAATTGAATCAAATGAAAGTGAAAAACATCTTAAAAAATATAATTAAATCAAATAAAAGTCAAACACATTCAAACAAAGCTAATTAAATTAAATGAAAGTCAAACAAATTCAAACAAAGCTATTTGAATTAAATGAAAGTCAAATGCAATCTATAAAGCTAATTGAATCAAATGAAAGTCAAACACATTCAAAGAAAGCTAATAGAATCAAATGGAAGTTAGAAACAATCAAACAGAGCTTTTTGATTCAAATGAAAGTCAAATGCATTCAACAAAACTAATTGAATCAAATGAAAGTAAAAAACATCTAAAAAAAACTAATTAAATCAAATGAAAGTCAAACACATTCAGACAGGGCTATTTGAATCAAATGAAAGTCAAATGCATTCTACAAATCTAATTGACTCAAATGAAAGTAAAAAACATCTAAAAAAATCAAATTAAATCAATAAAAGGTCAAACACATTCAAACAAAACTATTTGAATCAAATGAAAGTCAAATGCATTCTATAAAGCTAATTGAATCAAATGAAAGTCAAACATATTCAAAGAAAGCTAATAGAATCAAATGTAAGTTAGAAACATTCAAACAGAGATTTTTGAGTCAAATGAAAGTCAAATGCATTCAACAAAACTAATTGAATCAAATGAAAGTAAAAAACATCTAAAAAAATCTAATTAAATCAAATGAAAGTCAAACACATTTAGACAGAGCTATTTGAATCAAATGAAACTCAAATGCATTCTACAAATCTAATTGACTCAAATGAAACTAAAAAAATCTAAAAAATTCAAATTAAATCAATAAAAGGTCAAACACATTCAAACAAAACTATTTGAATCAAATGAAAGTCAAATGCATTCTATAAAGCTAATTGAATCAAATGAAAGTTTAACACATTCAAACAAAACTAATTGAATCAAATGAAAGTAAAACACATTCAAACAAACCTAATTGAATCAAATGAAAGTCAAACACATTCAAACAAACCTTTTTGAATCAAATGAAAGTCAAACACATTCAAACTAAGCCATATAAATCAAATGAAAGTGAAATGCATTCTACATAGCTAATTGAATCAAATGAAAGTCAAACACATTCAAACAAACCTAATTGAATCAAATGAAAGTCAAACACATTCAAAAAGTGCTTTTTGAATCAAATGAAGGTCAAATGCATTCAACAAAGATAATTGAATCAAATGAAAGTGAAAAACATCTTAAAAAATATAATTAAATCAAATAAAAGTCAAACACATTCAAACAAAGCTAATTAAATTAAATGAAAGTCAAACAAATTCAAACAAAGCTATTTGAATTAAATGAAAGTCAAATGCAATCTATAAAGCTAATTGAATCAAATGAAAGTCAAACACATTCAAAGAAAGCTAATAGAATCAAATGTAAGTTAGAAACAATCAAACAGAGCTTTTTGATTCAAATGAAAGTCAAATGCATTCAACAAAACTAATTAAATCAAATGAAAGTAAAAAACATCTAAAAAAAACTAATTAAATCAAATGAAAGTCAAACACATTCAGACAGAGCTATTTGAATCAAATGAAAGTCAAATGCATTCTACAAATCTAATTGACTCAAATGAAAGTAAAAAACATCTAAAAAAAAATCAAATTAAATCAATAAAAGGTCAAACACATTCAAACAAAACTATTTGAATCAAATGAAAGTCAAATGCATTCTATAAAGCTAATTGAATCAAATGAAAGTCAAACACATTCAAAGAAAGCTAATAGAATCAAATGTAAGTTAGAAACATTCAAACAGAGTTTTTTGATTCAAATGAAAGTCAAATGCATTCAACAAAACTAATTGAATCAAATGAAAGTAAAAAACATCTAAAAAAATCTAATTAAATCAAATGAAAGTTAAACACATTCAGACAGAGCTATTTGAATCAAATGAAACTCAAATGCATTCTACAAATCTAATTGACTCAAATGAAAGTAAAAAAATCTAATAAATTCAAATTAAATCAATAAAAGGTCAAACACATTCAAACAAAACTATTTGAATCAAATGAAAGTCAAATGCATTCTATAAAGCTAATTGAATCAAATGAAAGTTTAACACATTCAAACAAAACTAATTGAATCAAATGAAAGTAAAACACATTCAAACAAACCTAATTGAATCAAATGAAAGTCAAACACATTCAAACAAACGTTTTTGAATCAAATGAAAGTCAAACACATTCAAACTAAGCCATATAAATCAAATGAAAGTGAAATGCATTCTACATAGCTAATTGAATCAAATGAAAGTCAAACACATTCAAACAAACCTAATTGAATCAAATGAAAGTCAAACACATTCAAAAAGAGCTTTTTGAATCAAATGAAGGTCAAATGCATTCAACAAAGATAATTGAATCAAATGAAAGTGAAAAACATCTTAAAAAATATAATTAAATCAAATAAAAGTCAAACACATTCAAACAAAGCTAATTAAATTAAATGAAAGTCAAACAAATTAAAACAAAGCTATTTGAATTTAATGAAAGTCAAATGCTTTCTACAAAGCTAATTGAATCAAATGAAAGTCAAACATATTCAAACAAACCTTATAGAATCAAATAAAAGTCAAACACATTCAAACAGAGCTAATTGAATCAAATGAAAGTCAAACACATTCAAACAAAGCTTTTTGAATCAAATGAAAGTCAAATGCATTCAACAAAGCTAATTGAATCAAATGAAAGTCAAAAACATCTAAAAAAATCTAATTAAATCAAATAAAAGTCAAACACATTCAAACAAAGCTAATTAAATCAAATGAAAGTCAAACAAATTAAAACAAAGCTATTTGAATTAAATGAAAGTCAAATGCATTCTACAAAGCTAATTGAATCAAATGAAAGTCAAACACATTCAAACAAACCTTATAGAATCAAATAAAAGTCAAACACATTCAAACAGGGGTAATTGAATCAAATGAAAGTCAAACCCATTTAAAAAGAACATTTTGAATCAAATGAAGGTCAAATGCAATCTATAAAGCTAATTGAACCAAATGAAAGTCAAACACATTCAAACAAAGCTAATTGAATCAAATGTAAGTCAGACACATTCAAACAGAGCTTTTTGAATCAAATGAAAGTCAAATGCATTCAACAAAGCTAATTGAATCAAATGAAAGTAAAAAACATCTAAAAAAATCTAATTAAATCAAATGAAAGTCAAACACATTCAGACAGAGCTATTTGAATCAAATGAAAGTCAAATGCATTCTACAAATCTAATTGACTCAAATGAAAGTAAAAAACATCTAAAAAAATCAAATTAAATCAATAAAAGGTCAAACACATTCAAACAAAACTATTTGAATCAAATGAAAGTCAAATGCATTCTATAAAGCTAATTGAATCAAATGAAAGTCAATCACATTCAAAGAAAGCTAATAGAATCAAATGTAAGTTAGAAACATTCAAACAGAGCTTTTTGAGTCAAATGAAAGTCAAATGCATTCAACAAAACTAATTGAATCAAATGAAAGTAAAAAACATCTAAAAAAATCTAATTAAATCAAATGAAAGTCAAACACATTCAGACAGAGCTATTTGAATCAAATGAAACTCAAACGCATTCTACAAATCTAATTGACTCAAATGAAAGTAAAAAAATCTAATAAATTCAAATTAAATCAATAAAAGGTCAAACACATTCAAACAAAACTATTTGAATCAAATGAAAGTCAAATGCATTCTATAAAGCTAATTGAATCAAATGAAAGTTTAACACATTCAAACAAAACTAATTGAATCAAATGAAAGTAAAACACATTCAAACAAACCTAATTGAATCAAATGAAAGTCAAACACATTCAAACAAACCTTTTTGAATCAAATGAAAGTCAAACACATTCAAACTAAGCCATATAAATCAAATGAAAGTGAAATGCATTCTACATAGCTAATTGAATCAAATGAAAGTCAAACACATTCAAACAAACCTAATAGAATCAAATAAAAGTCAAACACATTCAAACAGAGGTAATTGAATCAAATGAAAGTCAAACCCATTTAAAAAGAACATTTTGAATCAAATGAAGGTCAAATGCAATCTACAAAGCTAATTGAATCAAATGAAAGTCAAACACATTCAAACAAAGCTAATTGAATCAAATGTAAGTCAGACACATTCAAACAGAGCTTTTTGAATCAAATGAAAGTCAAATGCATTCAACAAAGCTAATTGAATCAAATGAAAGTAAAAAACATCTAAAAAAATCTAATTAAATCAAATGAAAGTCAAACACATTCAGACAGAGCTATTTGAATCAAATGAAAGTCAAATGCATTCTACAAATCTAATTGACTCAAATGAAAGTAAAAAACATCTAAAAAAATCAAATTAAATCAATAAAAGGTCAAACACATTCAAACAAAACTATTTGAATCAAATGAAAGTCAAATGCATTCTATAAAGCTAATTGAATCAAATGAAAGTCAAACACATTCAAAGAAAGCTAATAGAATCAAATGTAAGGTAGAAACATTCAAACAGAGCTTTTTGAGTCAAATGAAAGTTAAATGCATTCAACAAAACTAATTGAATCAAATGAAAGTAAAAAACATCTAAAAAAATCTAATTAAATCAAATGAAAGTCAGACACATTCAGACAGAGCTATTTGAATCAAATGAAACTCAAATGCATTCTACAAATCTAATTGACTCAAATGAAACTAAAAAAATTTAAAAAATTCAAATTAAATCAATAAAAGGTCAAACACATTCAAACAAAACTATTTGAATCAAATGAAAGTCAAATGCATTCTATAAAGCTAATTGAATCAAATGAAAGTTTAACACATTCAAACAAAACTAATTGAATCAAATGAAAGTAAAACACATTCAAACAAACCTAATTGAATCAAATGAAAGTCAAACACATTCAAACAAAGCTAATTAAATTAAATGAAAGTCAAACAAATTCAAACAAAGCTATTTGAATTAAATGAAAGTCAAATGCAATCTATAAAGCTAATTGAATCAAATGAAAGTCAAACACATTCAAAGAAAGCTAATAGAATCAAATGTAAGTTAGAAACATTCAAACAGAGCTTTTTGAGTCAAATGAAAGTCAAATGCATTCAACAAAACTAATTGAATCAAATGAAAGTAAAAAACATCTAAAAAAATCTAATTAAATCAAATGAAAGTCAAACACATTCAGACAGAGCTATTTGAATCAAATGAAACTCAAATGCATTCTACAAATCTAATTGACTCAAATGAAAGTAAAAAAATCTAAAAAATTCAAATTAAATCAATAAAAGGTCAAACACATTCAAACAAAACTATTTGAATCAAATGAAAGTCAAATGCATTCTATAAAGCTAATTGAATCAAATGAAAGTTTAACACATTTAAACAAAACTAATTGAATCAAATGAAAGTAAAACACATTCAAACAAACCTAATTGAATCAAATGAAAGTCAAACACATTCAAACAAACCTTTTTGAATCAAATGAAAGTCAAACACATTCAAACTAAGCCATATAAATCAAATGAAAGTGAAATGCATTCTACATAGCTAATTGAATCAAACGAAAGTCAAACACATTAAAACAAACCTAATAGAATCAAATAAAAGTCAAACACATTCAAACAGAGGTAATTGAATCAAATGAAAGTCAAACCCATTTAAAAAGAACATTTTGAATCAAATGAAGGTCAAATGCAATCTACAAAGCTAATTGAACCAAATGAAAGTCAAACACATTCAAAAAAGCTAATTGAATCAAATGTAAGTCAGACACATTCAAACAGAGCTTTTTGAATCAAATTAAAGTCAAATGCATTCAACAAAGCTAATTGAATCAAATGAAAGTAAAAAACATCTAAAAAAATCTAATTAAATCAAATGAAAGTCAAACAAATTCAGACAGAGCTATTTGAATCAAATGAAAGTCAAATGCATTCTACAAATCTAATTGACTCAAATGAAAGTAAAAAACATCTAAAAAAATCAAATTAAATCAATAAAAGGTCAAACACATTCAAACAAAACTATTTGAATCAAATGAAAGTCAAATACATTCTATAAAGCTAATTGAATCAAATGAAAGTCAAACACATTCAAACAAAGCTAATTGAACCAAATGAAAGTCAAACACATTCAAACAAAGCTATTTGAAATAAATGAAAGTCAAATGCATTCTATAAAGCTAATTGAATCAAATGAAAGTCAAACACATTCAAAGAAAGCTAATAGAATCAAATGTAAGTTAGAAACATTCAAACAGAGCTTTTTGAGTCAAATGAAAGTCAAATGCATTCAACAAAACTAATTGAATCAAATGAAAGTAAAAAACATCTAAAAAATCTAATTAAATCAAATGAAAGTCAAACACATTCAGACAGAGCTATTTGAATCAAATGAAACTCAAATGCATTCTACAAATCTAATTGACTCAAATGAAAGTAAAAAATCTAATAAATTCAAATTAAATCAATAAAAGGTCAAACACATTCACACAATACTATTTGAATCAAATGAAAGTTTAACACATTCAATCAAAACTAATTGAATCAAATGAAAGTAAAACACATTCAAACAAACCTAATTGAATCAAATGAAAGTCAAACACATTCAAACAAACGTTTTTGATTCAAATGAAAGTCAAACACATTCTAACTAAGCCATATAAATCAAATGAAAGTGAAATGCATTCTACATAGCTAATTGAATCAAATGAAAGTCAAACACATTCAAACAAACCTAATTGAATCAAATGAAAGTCAAACACATTCAAAAAGAGCTTTTTGAATCAAATGAAGGTCAAATGCATTCAACAAAGATAATTGAATCAAATGAAAGTGAAAAACATCTTAAAAAATATAATTAAATCAAATAAAAGTCAAACACATTCAAACAAAGCTAATTAAATTAAATGAAAGTCAAACAAATTCAAACAAAGCTATTTGAATTAAATGAAAGTCAAATGCAATCTATAAAGCTAATTGAATCAAATGAAAGTCAAACACATTCAAAGAAAGCTAATAGAATCAAATGTAAGTTAGAAACATTCAAACAGAGCTTTTTGAGTCAAATGAAAGTCAAATGCATTCAACAAAACTAATTGAATCAAATGAAAGTAAAAAACATCTAAAAAAATCTAATTAAATCAAATGAAAATCAAACACATTCAGACAGAGCTATTTGAATCAAATGAAACTCAAATGCATTCTACAAATCTAATTGACTCAAATGAAAGTAAAAAAATCTAAAAAATTCAAATTAAATCAATAAAAGGTCAAACACATTCAAACAAAACTATTTGAATCAAATGAAAGTCAAATGCATTCTATAAAGCTAATTGAATCAAATGAAAGTTTAACACATTCAAACAAAACTAATTGAATCAAATGAAAGTAAAACACATTCAAACAAACCTAATTAAATCAAATGAAAGTCAAACACATTCAAACAAACCTTTTTGAATCAAATGAAAGTCAAACACATTCAAACTAAGCCATGTAAATCAAATGAAAGTGAAATGCATTCTACATAGCTAATTGAATCAAATGAAAGTCAAACACATTCAAACAAACCTAATTGAATCAAATGAAAGTCAAACACATTCAAAAAGAGCTTTTTGAATCAAATGAAGGTCAAATGCATTCAACAAAGATAATTGAATCAAATGAAAGTGAAAAACATCTTAAAAAATATAATTAAATCAAATAAAAGTCAAACACATTCAAACAAAGCTAATTAAATTAAATGAAAGTCAAACAAATTCAAACAAAGCTATTTGAATTAAATGAAAGTCAAATGCTTTCTACAAAGCTAATTGAATCAAATGAAAGTCAAACATATTCAAACAAACCTTATAGAATCAAATAAAAGTCAAACACATTCAAACAGAGCTAATTGAATCAAATGAAAGTCAAACACATTCAAACAAAGCTTTTTGAATCAAATGAAAGTCAAATGCATTCAACAAAGCTAATTGAATCAAATGAAAGTCAAAAACATCTAAAAAAATCTAATTAAATCAAATAAAAGTCAAACACATTCAAACAAAGCTAATTAAATCAAATGAAAGTCAAACAAATTCAAACAAAGCTATTTGAATTAAATGAAAGTCAAATGCATTCTACAAAGCTAATTGAATCAAATGAAAGTCAAACACATTCAAACAAACCTAATAGAATCAAATAAAAGTCAAACACATTCAAACAGAGGTAATTGAATCAAATGAAAGTCAAACCCATTTAAAAAGAACATTTTGAATCAAATGAAGGTAAAATGCAATCTACAAAGCTAATTGAACCAAATGAAAGTCAAACACATTCAAACAAAGATAATTGAATCAAATGTAAGTCAGACACATTCAAAAAGAGCTTTTTGAATCAAATGAAAGTCAAATGCATTCAACAAAGCTAATTGAATCAAATGAAAGTAAAAAACATCTAAAAAAATCTAATTAAATCAAATGAAAGTCAAACACATTCAGACAGAGCTATTTGAATCAAATGAAAGTCAAATGCATTCTACAAATCTAATTGACTCAAATGAAAGTAAAAAACATCTAAAAAATTCAAATTAAATCAATAAAAGGTCAAACACATTCAAACAAAACTATTTGAATCAAATGAAAGTCAAATGCATTCTATAAAGCTAATTGAATCAAATGAAAGTCAAACACATTCAAACAAAGCTAATTGAATCAAATGAAAGTCAAACACATTCAAACAAACCTAATTGAATCAAATGAAAGGCAAACACATTCAAACAAACCTAATTGAATCAAATGAAATTGAAACACATTAAAACAAAGCTTTTTGAATCAAATGAAAGTCAATTGCATTCAACAAAGCTAATTGAATCAAATGAAAGTCAAACACATTCAAACAAACCTAATAAAATCAAATAAAAGTCAAACACATTCAAACAGAGGTAATTGAATCAAATGAAAGTCAAACCCATTTAAAAAGAACATTTTGAATCAAATGAAGGTCAAATGCAATCTACAAAACTAATTGAATCAAATGAAAGTCAAACACTTTCAAACAAAGCTAATTGAATCAAATGTAAGTCAGACACATTCAAACAGAGCTTTTTGAACCAAATGAAAGTCAAATGCATTCAACAAAGCTAATTGAATCAAATGAAGGTCAAATGCATTTAAGAAAGCTAATTGAATAAATGAAAGTCAAACACATTCAAACAAAGCTAATTGAATCAAATGTAAGTCAAACACATTCAAACAGAGCTTTTTGAATCAAATGAAAGTCAAATGCGTTCAACAAAGCTAATTGAATCAAATGAAAGTCAAAAACATCTAAATAAACCTAATTAAATCAAATGAAAGTCAAACACATTCAAACAAAGCTATTTGTATCAAATGAAAGTCAAATGCATTCTACAAAGCTAATTGAATCAAATGAAAATCGAAAACATTCGAACAAAGCCAATTGAATCAAATGAAAGTCAAACACATTCAAACAAAGCTTTTTGAATCAAATGAAAGTCAAATGCATTTAACAAAGCTAATTGAATCAAATGAAAGACAAAAACATCTAAAAAAATCTAATTAAATCAAATGAAAGTCTAACACATTCAAACAAAGCTAATTAAATCAAATGAAAGTCAAACACACTCAAACAAAGCTATTTGAATTAAATGAAAGTCAAATGCATTCCACAAAGCTAATTGAATCAAATGAAAGTCAAACACATTCAAACAAACCTAATAGAATCTAATGAAAGTCAAACAAATTCTAACAGATCTAATTGAAACAAATGAAAGTCAAACCCATTCAAAAAGATTTTTTTGAATCAAATGAAGGTCAAATGCATTCTACAAATCTAATTGAATCAAATGAAAGTCAAACACATTCAAACAAAGCTAATTGAATCAAATTTAAGTCAAACACATTCAAACAGAGCTTTTTGAATCAAATGAAATTCAAATGCATTCAACAAAGCTAATTGAATAAAATGAAAGTCAAAAACATCTAAAAAAATCTAATTAAATCAAATGAAAGTTAAACACATTCAGAAAAAGCTATTTGAATCAAATGAAAGACAAATTCATTCTACAAATCTAATAGAATCAAATGAAAGTAAAAAAACATCTAAAAAATTCAAATTAAATCAAAAAAAGGTCAAACACATTCAAACAAAACTATTTGAATCAAATGAAAGTCAAATGCATTCTATAAAGCTAATTGAATCAAATGAAAGTCAAATGCATTCTACAAAGCTAATTAAATCAAATGAAAGTCAAACACATTGAAACAAACATAATAGAATCTAATGAAAGTCAAACACATTCAAACAGATATAATTGAAACAAATGAAAGTCAAACCCATTCAAAAAGAACTTTTTGAATCAAATGAAGGTCAAATGCATTCTACAAAGCTAATTGAATCAAATGAAAGTCAAACACATTCAAACAAAGCTAATTGAATCAAATTTAAGTCAAACACATTCAAACAGAGCTTTTTGAATCAAATGAAATTCAAATGCATTCAACAAAGCTAATTGAATAAAATGAAAGTCAAAAACATCTAAAAAAATCTAATTAAATCAAATGAAAGTTAAACACATTTAGAAAAAGCTATTTGAATCAAATGAAAGACAAATGCATTCTACAAATCTAATTGAATCAAATGAAAGTAAAAAACATCTAAAAAATTCAAATTAAATCAAAAAAAGGTCAAACACATTCAAACAAAACTATTTGAATCAAATGAAAGTCAAATGCATTCTATAAAGGTAATTGAATCAAATGAAAGTCAAATGCATTCTACAAAGCTAATTGAATCAAATGAAAGTCAAACACATTCAAACAAACCTAATAGAATCTAATGAAAGTCAAACACATTCAAACAGATCTAATTGAAACAAATAAAAGTCAAACCCATTCTAAAATAACTTTTTGAATCAAATGAAGGTCAAATGCATTCTACAAAGCTAATTGAATCAAATGAAAGTCAAACACATTCAAACAAAGCTAATTGAATCAAATTTAAGTCAAACACATTCAAACAGAGCTTTTTGAATCAAATGAAATTCAAATGCATTCAACAAAGCTAATTGAATAAAATGAAACTAAAAAACATCTAAAAAAATCTAATTAAATCAAATGAAAGTTAAACACATTCAGAAAAAGCTATTTGAATCAAATGAAAGACAAATGCATTTTACAAATCTAATTAAATCAAATGAAAGTAAAAAACATTTAAAAAATTCAAATTAAATCAATAAAAGGTCAAACACATTCAAACAATACTATTTCAATCAAATGAAAGTCAAATGCTTTATACAAAGCTAATTGAATCAAATGAAAGTCAAACGCATTCAAACAAAGCTAATTGAATCAAATGAAAGTAAAACACATTCAAACAAACCTAATAGAATCAAATGAAAGTCAAACACATTCAAACAGAGCTAATTGAATCAAATGAAAGTCAAACACATTCAAAAAGAGCTTTTTGAATCAAATGAAGGTCAAATGCAATCTGCAAAGCTAATCAAATCAAATGAAAGTCAAACACATTCAAACAAAACTAATTGAATCAAATGAAAGTAAAAAACATCTAAAAAAACCTAATTAAATCAAATGAAATTCAAACACATTCAAACAAAGCTATATGAATCAAATGAAAGTCAAATGCATTCTACAAAGCTAATTGAATCAAATGGAAGTAAAAAACATTCGAACAAAGCCAATTGAATCCATTGAAAGTCAAACACATTCAAACAAAGCTTTTTGAATCAAATGAAAGTCAAATGCATTCAACAAAGCTAATTGAATCAAATGAAAGTCAAAAACATCTAAAAAAATCTAATTAAATCAAATGAAAGTCAAACACATTCAAAAAAAGCTAATTAAATCAAATGAAAGTCAAACACATTCAAACAAAGCTATTTGAACTAAATGAAAGTAAAATGCAATCTACAAAGCTTATTGAATCAAATGAAAGTTAAACACATTCAAGCAAACCTAATAGAATCAAATGAAAGTCAAACACATTCAAACAGAGCTAATTGAATCAAATGAAAGTCAAACACATTCAAACAAAGGTTTTTGAATCAAATGAAAGTCAAATGCATTTAACAAAGCTAATTGAATCAAATGAAAGTAAAAAACATCTAAAAAAAATCTAATTAAATCAAATAAAAGTCAAACACATTCAAACAAAGCTAATTAAATCAAATCAAAGTCAAACAAATTCAAACAAAGCTATTTGAATTAAATGAAAGTCAAATGCATTCAACAAAGCTAATTGAATTAAATGAAAGTCAAACACATTTAAACAAAGCTAATTGAATCAAATGTAAGTCAGACACATTCAAGCAGAGCTTTTTGAATCAAATGAAAGTCAAATGCATTCAACAAAGCTAATTGAATCAAATGAAAGTAAAAAACATCTAAAAAATTCAAATTAAATCAATAAAAGGTCAAACATATTCAAACAAAACTATTTGAATCAAATGAAAGTAAAATGCATTCTATAAAGCTAATTGAATCAAATGAAAGTGAAACACATTCAAACAAAACTAATTGAATTAAATGAAAGTAAAACACATTCAAACAAACCTAATTGAATCAAATGAAAGTCAAACACATTCAAACAGAGCTAATTGAATAAAATGAAAGTCAAACACATTCAAAAAGAGCTTTTTGAATCAAATGAAGGTCAAATGCAATCTACAAAGCTAATTTAATCAAATGAAAGTCAAACAAATTCAAACAAAGCTAATTGAATCAAATGTAAGTCAAACACATTCAAACAGAGCTTTTTGAATCAAATGAAATTCAAATGCATTCAACAAAGCTAATTGAATCAAATGAAAGTCAAAAAAATCTAAAAAAAACCTAATTAAATCAAATGAAAGTCAAACACATTCAAACAATGCTATTTGAATCAAATGAAAGTCAAATGCTTTCTACAAAGCCAAACCAATCAAATGAAAGTCAAAAACATTCCAACAAAGCCAATTGAATCAAATGAAAGTCAAACACATTCAAACAAACCTAATTGAATCAAATGAAAGTCAAACACATTCTAACAGAGCTAATTGAATCAAATGAAAGTCAAACACATTCAAAAAGAGCTTTTTAAATCAAATGAAGGTCAAATGCAATCTACAAAGCTAATTGAATCAAATGAAAGTCAAACACATTAAAACAAAGCTAATTGAATCAAATGTAAGTCAAACACATTCAAACAGAGCTTTTTGAATCAAATGAAATTCAAATGCATTCAACAAAGCTAATTGAATAAAATGAAAGTCAAAAACATCTAAAAAAATCTAATTAAATCAAATGAAAGTTAAACACATTCAAACAAAGCTATGTGAATCAAATAAAAGTCAAATGCTTTCTACAAAGCTAAATCAATCAAATGAAAGTCAAAAACATTTCAACAAAGCCAATTGAATCAAATGAAAGTTAAACACATTCAAACAAACCTAATTGAATCAAATGAAAGACAAACACATTCAAACAGAGCTAATTGAATCAAATGAAAGTCAAACACATTCAAAAAGAGCTTTTTGAATCAAATGAAGGTCAAATGCAATCTACAAAGCTAATTGAATCAAATGAAAGTCAAACACATTAAAACAAAGCTAATTGAATCAAATGTAAGTCAAACACATTGAAACAGAGCTTTTTGAATCAAATGAAATTCAAATGCATTCAACAAATGTTGTATATTTGGAGTGACACTCGAAATACACAAGGGATAGACCAAGGGATAGATAAGGCTAAAGAACCAAAGGCTTCTTAGATAAAGTCACACCACTATGAAACGTTTTGGATTCTTAAGACCACAAGCCAACTAGTAGCCTAAACTAGCTAACTAAGCAAAGGAAACGAAATTCCAAATCCAAGAGATTCAGGTTTTTGTTTCTAATCCAAGAAACGAATGTAAGACAAGTTTTTTTTGTTTTTGAATAATCTCCTCTTTTCATTCACATTTGCTTGCTATTTATAGTAAACAAGCATCCTTAAGTACAAGCTAACTTAAGTGGCTGTTCAGCTCACTTTTTACACGCCTAAGCTAAAGCTAAGTACAAATCAGCTTTTTGTTGTCTAGATACATTAATAAAAGAAGCCTTATTTAACTAGATACATCAAAGAGGAAATGGTTGTTTGTAACCTCCAAATAAAATCAGAAATAAGAGAGTATAACTCCCCCTTGATTCACGCCCAACAAAGCAGCAACTTGGAGGTGTAACACCCCATTATTCACGCCCAAATTCAAACAGCAAAAGAAGTGTAACTCCTCCTTGTTTCAAGCCTTGAAATAAGCTTGAATGTATGTGGACAAGAATGTACTTGGACGCCTTTTAATTGCTCAATTGCTGACTGAAATAAACGGCCACTTGAAGGCTGAATTGAAGGTTTGTAACTCCTCTTTGAAGCTGATTGTAACACCCAAGTTAAAGCCTTTGAAATTCCTTTAAAAGAATTTCGGATTCCATGCTTCTTTCACAAGCTTAAATGGCTGCCTTCTTGATGTATCTTGCACTTGTACTTTGTGTGAATGTGACATTACAATTTCGGACTTAAATCAGCTAAAGAAACTAAAGAAAATATAACTAATTTGCAAACTTAAAATAAGGCTAAAGTTTACAATTTATTCAAAGCATAAAAATAACTAGAATAAACTAGTTAATAAGAACAACAAGAAATTCAAGGGATTGAATATCTTGCTGCCCATGGATAGAATGCATAGGACCAATACATGATGCTACGTCTTGAACCAAAGAAATGTCCATAACCAAGTTGTTAGGCTTGGCTACAACATTCCCCCCTTCTTGAAAAGAGTTTGCCCTCAAACTCGGCAACTCTTCAAACTCATCATAGTAAGGTGATAAATCAGCCACATTAAAGGTGCTAGAAACTACATAATCTCCGGGCAACTCAACTTTGTAAGCATTATCATTCACCTTTTCAACAACAGCAAATGGACCATCACTACGAGGACTAACCTTGGACCGCCTTTTGGAAGGAAATCTTTCCTTTCAAAGATGAATCCAAACTAAGTCACCGGGCTGAAAACGGACCTCCCTTCTTTTCTTGTCATAGTATGCCTTTGTCTTTGCATTAGCTTGTTCAATTTTGGAACGAACTTGCTCATGCATAGACTTGATTTCTTTTGCGTGCACCTCGGCATCATTGCTGAACTTGTTTGGTGAGGGAATGGGAGTGAGATCAATAGGAGTGCACGGATTGAATCCATACACTACTTCAAAAGGACTCAAACCTGTTGTCTTGCTAGGCACACGATTGTAAGCAAACTCCGCATGAGGAATCATCTCTTCCCATTGCTTGGGACGTTTAGTAGCCAAAGACCGCACCAAGGATCCCAAAGTTCTATTAGTCACTTCGGTTTGACCATCTGTTTGAGGATGACTTGAAGTGCTAAAGTTCAATTTCGTGCCCATCTTCCTCCATAATGTAAGCCAAAAATGACTTAGAAATTTTGGATCACGATCACTCACCATGGATTTAGGTACACCATGCAAACGAACAATCTCATTGAAAAACAAGTTAGCAACATGAGTAGCATCATAAGTTGAATGACAAGCAATAAAATGAGCCATTTTAGAAAATCGATCCACAACAACCATTATAGAATCTTTCTTTCGTTGGGTGATAGGAAGTCCCACAACGAAATCAAGACTAATATCCTCCCATGGTGCTTGTGGAATAGGTAAGGGCAAAAGATAGCCTTGTGGTAGACTATGACTCTTGGCCTTTTGACATATCACACATCTCTTCACAATGAACTCCACATCACGGACCAACCTAGGCCAATGAAAGTATTCTTGGACAAGAAGAGTAGTCTTCTCTATGCCAAAGTGTCCCGCCATTCCTCCTTCATGAAACTCTTTGATAAGAGATTCTCTTAGGCTTGATCTTGGAATGCACAACCTGTTTCCTTTGAACAAATAGCCATCTAAAATGTAATAATCTTTGTAAGCATGATTAGAACATTTTAAAAATAAATCACCAAAGTTGTTTCGGGGTTTTCTGGTGTCCTACGGGAGAGTTACAACACCAAGACTGGAACCGGACGCCTGTACCTGCAAAATAACGAAGACCCCTTGTGGTAGGAGCTCCGCCTCCGACGATCAAGTTAGTACTTGACTAAAGAGTAATTAATGCGGAAATTAAGGTAACTTGGTCTCTCTAGGTGAGAGTGTTTAATGTGTAATCCCAGTGTTAATTGTATTCTCTCTCCTTTTAATGAGGATTAAGAGGAGTATTTATAGCCTCGGGAAGCGTGCCAATTAGGTTTAGGTTAACCTTGGACTGACTGGGCTTCTAAACAGGATTGGGCCTTGGTGGCCGGCTTTCCCATTTGGCATGGGTGGACACGTGGCGTGTCTCTATTGGTCCGTAAAGGACTAATCTGGGATTGACACGTGGCAGGCTCCTATTGGCCCACGTGAAGGACACGTGGCGGAACCTGGTTGGTCCACTTGTCAGACAGTGATTGGTGGATAAAAATCCCCTAATCATTTGCCCCTCACAGGCGGCACGTGACTGGTCACGTGTCACCTGTGACAGGTGTCGCATGGTGACAGGCGACGGCCTGCGACAGGTGTCGCCCTGCAATTGGCCGAGAGATTTTTCCCGCCCAATTTTTGAATTTGGAAGTGACCCTTCGCCTTCTCACTCTGCCTATATAAAGAAGTGCTGACTTCGGTCATTTTCACATTTGAGAACCTTTGCGAGAGAACATTCGGACCCCTGAACTTGCTCTGACATTTTGGACTTTTGTTGCCTACCGCTTGCTCTGACAAACCGTTTGCAGAGGACTTCAGAACTCATCAATCGTCACTCGTTCAGGTAACCGTCGGTTCTCTTACTCTTAACTTTTTCCTTTATTTTTATTTTCTTTTGAAATGGCCCCATGGAAGCAAACGACACGGCCTAAGTTAGTGATCAGCCGGTCACCGGGGACGGCTGAATCTAGGACTAGGAGTGCCGCCTGCCCTTTTCTGGACCCATCTTTGCCCTTTATACAAAGTCCGACTGTATCTGTGTCTATGCAGAACGTGATGGCCAGAACAAAAAAGACGGCTAGGATCTCAAACTCGGACGGCTCCTCTCAAAGGGTGCCAATAAGTGAAACATCTGACCAGGCGCCAGATGTAGAAGTGAGACAAGACGGCTGCCAAGCCGACAGTTCTGAGGGAGGGATCAAGGTGGTCCCTTCCCATTTCACAGTAGATATGTCAAATTATTCTCCTACTCCTTCTAAGGGGGAGGAGGCGGGCCCCTCTGGGAGAGGGGAAGAGTCGTCCTCTTCTGACTCGTCTGAGGACGAGTCTGAGTCTAGCTCTTCTGGCCAATCTTCTCCAGGCTCAGAAGAAAGAAATAGCCGCCTGCAAGAGGCGAGGAGTTCTCATGCAGTTGAGAAGGGGGATAATTGGGCGGAGCCGTCCGCCTCTTATCGGGAGGAGAACACCCCCTACTACTGCACAGTACCCCGGGGCCGGATCGCGGCCATGAAAGACAAAGTGGAGAGCTTTATAGCTAACTACAAAATGGGCCCCGGATATTTATTGTTCGTGCCGGATCCAGAAGACACAGTCGTCTGGCCGGCTGGTACCAGCTATGATGATGGCTGCTTCGGCTGCTACGCGGCGGCCACCAAAGCTGGACTGCGCTTCCCACTACATCCGGCTGTTCAGCGGATTTTAGACGGGTATGATCTGGGGTTATGGCAGTTAGCCCCCAATTCTTGGGTAAACGTACTCGGCTATGTGGCCGGATGCGAAATGTACGGGGTGGAGCCAAGTTTTGAGGCTTTCGCCCACATGAACTATCTCAGCCGGACCCCTAAGTCAGGTGGTACCGGCTGGTATCAATTAACAAGCCATAGGGGCTACCTCATGACAAGAGGTAAGGCAAACAAATGGAAGGATTGGCGGAACACCTTCCTCATCATCGAGAGTTCAGACAAGGAGCTGAACCGAAGATTTAACAGGTGGAACAGGAATCCGCCTTTTCTTGCAGGCGGCCGTAGCTTGCCGCCTGTCCCCCCAAAGGCTAAGAAAGAGATCCTAGACAAAGGACTCTTCAAAGTAGAGATTAGGGTAAACTCTACTTCAGGGGTACGAGAGCAAGTGCCCCTAAACTGCATCCCTATCTTTAAGTGGCTCTATGATGAGTACTTTTTGGCCACCTGTGGCCTCGGCAGTCGGTGCTCTAGAGGTAGCCGGCCTGACGAATACTCTGTTCTTTCATGCTATATTTACTTGGGATTTTTTACTAACTTTTGCTGTTCATTTTTGCAGCTGACGCCATGAGCAAAATATCAGCCTCCAAGACTGCGGCGGCCATGCTGCGGGCCTCTCTGATGCAGCAGTCTGGTACCGACTCCCCCAACAAGGGGGCACCCTTGGTGAGCTTTGAAACTTGTTCTTTTTGAAGTAGTCTTATACATATGCTAACTCTTCCTCTCCTTTTTTTTTTTTTTTTTTTTTTTAGTCGGGTAATCCTAGAGCTTCTTCCTCGCAACAGCCGGACCCCAAGGCCCGGAGGACGACTGTTGCAAGCTCTCCTGGCTCTTCCAGGAAAACGGTGGCGGCTGAGAAGCAGCCGGCCACTTCTTCTAAAGCTCCGGCGGGGCCGCCTAGAAGTATGAACAATTACTTGTAAAAACTTTTACACTTGCTTCCTTCTTGACTAGGTCTAACTTGCTTTTTTACGCTTGATGCAGCCGGCCCTCAGGAGCCTGACTTGGTGGAGGTAGCCAAGTCAATGATAAAAGCTGTGCCTCCAACTGAAAGGGAGGCGGTCAGGGGTGTCGGCACCCTTGACCTTGATGGGATTGCAGGGGTTCTTGCTGAGGTATACTTAGCGTTTTTGAGTAGTTGAATTCCAGGACGCCTGTTATCTTTTTGTTTTGAAACTGACGCATGTTTTCTTTTTACTTAGGCCCTGCTCCGAGTGAACGGCCTTCGCAAGCCGCTTGATCGGAAAAACAAAGAGGTAAAGGCTGCGAAAGCTATGGCCGCCTCTAACTGTGATAAGGCAATGTTTCAAATTGCCCAGAATGAAGTTCTGACCATTGATATTCTTTATTATCAGGCGCAGGCTGCCGCCGCTATCCGGGCCGAGTTAGAGGCGGCCCAGAAGAGGAACAGCGAGCTGGAGGCGACCGTCTCCGACCTCAAGGCCGAGCTTAAACCCCTCCGCCAAAAGATGCACTCATACGAAGCCATGGAGAAATCCTTGGCTAGTGTGAAGGAACGCCTGGTGACCCAGGAGAAGAGTCTAACTAAGGAGCTCTCGGAGAAGGCCGAGGAAGAGAAGAGGGAGCTCGTCCGAGAGATGATGGAAGACTCTTCCCAGATCCAGCGCATGACCTGGAGCCGCCTCTTCCCCAATGCCGACTTTGCCTCTTGGGAGAAAACGTACCGCCAGTGCTCTGAAACATATAATCAAGAGATCCTGGCGGCTGCTGAGGACGAGGCGTTTGAGGAGGCCTTGGATGGGGAGCAGCCGATAGTGGCGCTTGTGCCGCTTGGGGGCAAGGCATCGAAGAAGGGTGCAGCGGAGGCCGAGTCAAGCAAGAAGAATGCTGACCAGGCGGACGCTGCTAATGTTTAGGATTTGCCCCCTTCCTGAGCTTTTGTCTTCTTTCACGGCCTGCGTGCCGTTTGATTGTATTTACCCGGCCAGGGGGCCGGGGTTCTGAATATTTTTTCTCAATGAAATTTTTAATTTGCACTCTTCAATTTTGTCTAAGTATTGAACTTTTAAATTTGTCTAAGTATTGAATATTTGGTACACTATACCGACTGTTTTGCATGGCCGATTGTAGACAGGTACGGATGGTGGTCCGCCTATGCCCCTGGACGACTGATTGTCTGTTTCCAAGTTAGGCGATCAGTCGGCCATTTATCCAATCGTTATTCAATTCGTTTAAAAGACTGGATCACCTTTAGGCAGGCGGTCCTTTATTTGTAAAATTAACTAAGTAAAAAAGAGTTTTCTTACTTGTGTTTTGTTGGGTAGACTTTTGGGCAGTCTATGACTGGATTACCTTTAGGCAGGCGTTCCTGTCATTTGTTAAATTTACTAAGTAAGAAAGGGTTTTCTTACTTATATTTTTTTTGTTATAGGCAGTCTACGACGACTGTTCCCTATCAGAAATACTTAAAATTTTTTGGGGGTGACCAAGTAACTATGACTGTTACCTAGTCGCCGATTGATTGAGTAGTAGGGGTATCAAGCGGTGGGTACCGGTTGTTCCCCTTTATTCGCCAATGTTTGTTGGCTATTAACTCGAAGGGAAAACTAGTAGGAGTAATAGTTTGAGTGCCCTTGTTTGCCAAAAAACAGGTGGTCTATTCAAACTTTTTAGGTTCCATGCCAAGTTTTGGGAGAGTGACTATGAGTTAACGTTGGTGTTACTCATTCGTCCTCATTCTAGCTTGAGTAGTGGAGGTACCAGGCGGCGGAGGCCGGCTGGACCCCTTGATTCGCCAATGTTTGTTGGCTATTAACTCAAGAGGAAACCCCCTGCATTTATCCCAAGTAATACAGGCGGTAATCCGACTCAGATGTCAACTGTTATCACTAGTTTGGTTAGTAATAAAAGTTATCCTTGTCTCAAAAACGGCTACGTGGTTGCCCTTGGGGACAGTCGTATAGGTGCCGTGTGATTAGTTTATAGAACAATGTTCCACCCATAAGGGAGCTGCTCTCTGCGACGAATTTCATCCGGATGGATGCCGTCGGACGCCTGCTATAATGTTGGGACAGGTCGAATTGAATTTTATATTTTGATCAGTTGGCTTGACGCCTGGTCTGATCATGTTTTTTGATAGTTCTTGGTGAACTATATATTATGTGAGGGTAACCGGTCAAGCGGCGTGCCCCTCTTAATTAAACATAGAGAGTAGCCGACTGTTTGTCATTTGGCATGCCCCTCTTAACTAAATAAATAAACATGGAGAGTAGCCGACTGTTGGTTAGTTGGCATGCCCCTCTTAATACAGAATTGAATAGTAAAGATGCAAGCTTTATTCAAGTAATCCTTGACTTTACATTTTTCAAAAGAAATATTTCTTAAGGTTATCTATGTTCCAGGTTCGAGGTAACGGCTGGCCGTCTGGTGTTTCCAGACGGTAGGTACCGTCTCTAACCTCTTCATATATTCGGTAGGGACCTTCCCAGTTGGGAGTTAGCTTGCCAGACTCGTTAGCCCTACCAACAGCTTCCATTTTTCTAAGTACAAAGTCCCCCACTTTGAGTGGACGCCTGTGCACTTTTCTGTTGTATGATCGAGTCATTCTCAGACGGTAGATCTCATGGCGCAAGACAGCATTGCCCCTTTTTTCAGGAAGTGAGTCTAATGCCAGGCGCATGGCCTCTCAGTTTGCCTCTTCGTCATATAGCATTACTCGAAGAGTCGGCTCGTAGTGTTCTATTGGAAGAACAGCTTCCGCACCATAAGTTAGGAGGAATGGAGTTTCTCCAGTCGCCCCTTTTTCAGTCGTCCTAATGGCCCAGAGAACATGTGGTAGTTCATCCGCCCATAAGCCGCCTGCTCGTTCAATCTTTTTCTTCAGACCGTCTGAGATGATTTTATTAAAGGCTTCTACCTGGCCGTTTGCTTGTGGACGGCCGACAGATGCAAAGCAGTGTGCAATTCCTTGGTCAGCCAACCAGCTTTTGAGAACAGGCGTCTCAAATTGGGGACCATTATCAAAAACAATAGACATGGGAACCCCGAACCGAGTGATGACATTCCTCCAAACGAACGAAATTACATCCTTCGTCTTGATTCCCTTAACAGCCTCCGCCTCTACCCATTTAGTGAAGTAGTCGACGGCAACAAGTATATACCTCCTTCCGCCTGTAGCAGGCGTATACGGACCTAGGATATCCATGCCCCACTTAGCAAACGGTAGGGGACTATGAATGGTCGTGAGGTCAGTAGCCGGACGGTGAATTAGTTTGCCAAACCTTTGACACTTGTCACATTTTTTCACCATCTCCATCGCATCTGCTTCTAGGGTAGGCCAGAAGTAGCCCTGGCGCCTTGCCCGTTGGGCAAGCGTCCTTCCGCCTATATGCGAAGCACAGAAACCAGAGTGAAGGTCATCTAGTATCTCTCGCCCTTTTTCTGGAGTAACACACTTTAAGAAGGGTTGAAGATACCCCCTTTTGTGAAGTTCTCCCTTTATCATTTCAAAATTGGTGGCTCGCCTTTTAAGCACTGCCGCCTGTTGATGGTCATCCGGCAGGGTACCGTTCGTCAGGTATGCCCTGATTGGATCCATCCAGGTTGAGCTTCTGTCTAGGATTCCAATAGGGTCTCCCTCAATGCTTCTCTTCTCCACTACTTCCCAAAAAACGGTTCGAGGAGTATCACAGGAGGCAGATGATGCTAGCTTTGAAAGTGCGTCCGCTTGGTTATTCTCTGATCTCGGTACTTGGACCAGATGGAAATCCTCAAGGGAGCCGACTGCTTGACGCACCGCCTGTAAATACTTAATCATGGCCGGATGGGTCGCTTCGTATTCACCATTGTACTGACTCACTATCAATTGTGAATCAGAACAGGCGTCTATTTTTCTTGCCCCTGCCGCCTTGCACATGCGGATTCCGGCTAGTAGAGCTTCATATTCTGCCTCATTGTTTGAAGCCTGAAAACTGAATCGTAAAGCATACTCGTACCTGTCGCCCTCTGGTGACTGACTTATGACGCCTGCTCCACAACCAGTTGAAGTGGAACTTCCGTCCACATACATCTTCCAGACTTGGTCTGGAATTTGAGATTCAGGGGGACGAGTCATTTCAACAATAAAGTCAGCAAAGGCTTGCCCCTTCACTGCTTTTCTAGGTTCGAAGGTAACTTCGAGGCTCTGTATTTCAATGGCCCATTTAATCATTCGGCCAGACGACTCCATGGTGGTCATTGGCCGCTTGATCGGTTGATCTGTATACACGACGACTGCATGCGCCAAAAAGTAGGGCTTTAATTTTTTAACAGCCATGAAGAGTGCAAGACCAAACTTCTCCACTAAGGGATACCTCAACTCGGCATTTTTTAGCACATGGCTGACAAAGTAGACCGGGAGCTGACAGCCGTCTCTTTCAGCAAGGAGAACAGCGCTTAACGCATGATCAGAGACGGCCAGGTACATGTAGAGTACTTCTTTGGGCAAAGGGCTGACTAGCCTTGGCAAAGAATGCAAGTGAACTTTCAATTTTTGGAAGGCCGCCTCAGCCTCCGGCCCCCATTCAAACCTTGCCTTTTTCTTAATTGCCTGGAAAAAGTATAGGCATTTGTCGCCTGATCGACTTAGGAATCTACCCAAGGCCGCCAGACAACCTGTTAGCTTCTGAACCTCTCGGACGGTGCGGGGCGACTGCATGTCGATGACCGCCTGCACCTTCTCAGGGTTCGCATCTATTCCTCTCTGAGTAATTAGAAATCCGAGAAATTTCCCAAACTCAACTCCAAAGACGCATTTCTTGGGATTAAGCATGACATGGTGCCGCCTGAGGGTGGCGAAAGTTTCTCGGAGGTCCGACAGATGATCTTTCTGAAGTTTAGACTTGACAATCATATCATCAATATATGCCTCGACATTTCTCCCGATCTGATCAAAGAACACAGTGTTTATCATTCGTTGGAAGGTGGCCGGGGCATTCTTAAGACCAAACGGCATGACCGTGTAACAGTATAACCCTTGATCAGTGACGAAGGCCGTCTTCTCCTGATCTTTCTTCCATAAAGGGATTTGATGGAAACCAGAGTAGGCGTTCATAAAACTCATCAAAGCATGGCCGGCTGTTGAGTCGACCAGGTTGTCAATTTTAGGCAGAGGGTAACTGTCTTTTGGGCACGCCTTATTCAAGTCTGTGTAGTCTACACACATTCGCCAGGTACCATTCGGCTTTTTAACAAGCACAACATTTGCCACCCAGTCTGGGAAGTAACATTGCCGAATGAACCCTGCATCAAGTAATTTTTTAACTTCAGCGGCTGCCGCCTGACTCCTTTCTTCGCCATGGTTCCGTTTTTTCTGCCTTACCGGCTTCTTTTTTGGATCCACGGCCAGCTTATGTACCGCCAGCTCAAGACTAATGCCTGGCATTCCGTGGACTTCGAATGCAAAGGTGTCCTTGTATTCCTTCAACAGATTGTGAAAATCTTCACCTAGAACCCTTAAAGCATTCGTCCCTACTTGAACTGTTCTGTCAGGACGTGAGGCATCTAAGATCAGGTCCGTATGCTCACCAGCCGGCTGAGGGCGGAATTCATCCGACCGCTCCTCTGCCAATGATTGCTATTTCTTATCTTTTCTTGCGGCCCCCATCTGGGATGCCTTTCTTTTCTTGCCGCCTGCTTCTTGAACAGGCGCATTATCCTTGACATTGTCAAGGTCAAGTTTTTCTCCACTGGACCCAGCGGCCATAACAGTGGGCTTGACATCCGAGAGATAGCACTCTCGGGCCATCCTCTGATCTCCCCTTAGGGAGCCGAATGTTCCATTGTCCCTCTCAAACTTGAGCAACATAAGAGATGGGATTATTACAGCCTTGGAACTATTCAGAGTTGGTCGTCCCAGAATCATGTTGTAAGCCGAAAGTTCTTCTACCACCAGGAACCGGACTACCATGTGTCGTCCTTCCCCCTTTTCACCCAGACGGATGGGTAGATCTACTCGTCCTACAGGGTGGACGACTCCTCCTCCAAACCCTACTAGAGGGTGGGAGGCCGGATGTATACAATCAGTCTTGTACTTCAGTTTAGACAGACATTTGCTACTGATAAGATCTGAGGAACTTCCGGTATCTATGAGGATTCGGCCAACTCTCTGATTGGCCACTTTACATTCAACGACGATAGGGTCATCATGCGGCCCCCTGACCCCTCCTAGATCTTCTTCAGTAATAACAATCTCAGGAAATGAATTTTTGGGGAACTGTTCTAGGTGAACAGAATTTACATCTAGCCGCCTGATATTGTCTTTGTTGCCCCGTATAGTGGGACCCCCTCCTGCGAAGCCGCCTGCAATAGTGTAGACGACTGCATCATCTGTATCAGAGCTGTCGGCCTGTTGATTCTTTTTGGCCGACTGTTTTTTCGAGGAGGTGCTCCCCGCGGATTTCTTGACAAAAGAATCAAGATCACCTTGCTCAGCCAGGCGGTCCAGATACCGCATGAGACTGATGCATTCGTTGGTGTGATGACCAACATCTTCGTGGTAATCACAGAATTTATCTTGGTTCCGGTTGTTTGCAGAACCCTTCATGGGGACCGGCTTCTCAATAGAGATCCGTCCCTTGATCTCTTTCAGGATAGCTTTGCTATCTTTGTTAAACGCATACTTTGGGGAGTATGGCTTGAATTCTTTTTTCTTCTTCTGGGCCGGCTGTTTAGAGGAATCAGCCGCCCAGACCTCTTTTCTCTTCTTTAGATCTTTGTTGGACGACTGTATCTGTCGTCCTTCTCTTTTGTCGAACTTTTTCCCGTCCGACTGTTTTGCTGTGCTACAAAGATCTGTCGCCTGTATGTAGGCTTCTGTTTCAATCAAGGCCTCCTGAAGAGTCGCCACCCTCTTTCGAACAAGATCGAATTTGAAAGTCGACCCGTCTTTGAGACCCCTGAAAAAGTCAGTATAGGCCACCTCATCTGGTAACCCTTGAATCTGTATTCTCATCAGGTTAAACCGCCTGATGTAGGATCGAAGCCCCTCCTTCTCACCCTGCTGAATTGTCCCTAAATCAAGGGTCGTCTTCTTCGCAGGAATGTTCATGGCGAAGTTGGAGGTGAACAAGTAAGCAAGCGTCCTGAAGTTGTTTACACAACCAGTCGGCAGGTTGCCGAACCATTGCTGTGCAACTCCTTTGAGAGTTGCTGGAAAGCACTTGCACCAAGTGGGATCATCCAACCCTTGAAGGTACATTAGGTTGGAGAATGCCATTAGATGGTCTTCTGGGTTAGTAGTGCCATCATAGGCGCCTACTAACACATTTTTCACTTTGGCCGGCTGAGCGGCTTCAGTGATTTCCTTGGAGAAGGCCGACGGCTGTTCACCAAGTCTAAGCAACCGTAGCTGCCAGTCCAAAGGTTGGACATTTTTAACTGCCTGCCCACCAAATGGAGGTGGCGGCATAAAATATTGTTGTTGTGGTACAAACGGTAAGTTTGGTACCGCCTGGTCGCTATGAAAGCCGGACTGACGGGAGGTGCCGCCTGACTGGCTCTCATGATACGACTGAGTATGCCTCCTCGAGGAATTGCGGAGACTTTCTTGAAATTCAGAAGTAGAGGCCGACTCTGACAGTCGGTCATTCTTCTTCTGTTCTAACAGCAGACGAGCGTTTGTGTATGTCTTCTTCGACCCGTCCGCCTGAATGTGACGAACAGGTTTCCTATTTCCTGGAGTAGGAAAACGGTATTTTGTGAGGTCAAGGACAGGCGGCTCCCACTTCCTGGATTTAGGATGAGGAGTTCCCTCTCGTCCTTGAACCGGCTTCCTCTTGCCTGAAGTGGAAGGTTTCTTAGCCGACTGCTCCTTTGTCAGAGCAGGCGACCTCTTTTTGAGCAACTCTTGAATCTCCCCCTTAAAGCTTCTCATGAAGGTCATGAGTTCGTTTCTTGTAATGGGAGCAGACCCATCAGTCGCCTGCGGCCGAGCAGACGGTGCGCCTGCTGGCTCGCTTTCAGTTTGTACATGCTCTCGTTCCGTCCTTTCGGTCTGACGGGTACGTCGGGCCCTTAGGGTCCCGTCTGGAGCTGTGTGAGCTTCAACTTCAAGTTCATTGTCAGTGTCATGGTCCGACTGGACTTGAGGGTCGTCTAGGGGACGCCTCTCTTCAAAAGTCGGTACAAACGTGGATGCCATCTCAGAAGTACTCTCCCCACAGACGGCGCCAAAATGTTTCGGGGTTTTCTGGTGTCTTACGGGAGAGTTACAACACCAAGACTGGAACCGGACGCCTGTACCTGCAAAATAACGAAGACCCCTTGTGGTAGGAGCTCCGCCTCCGACGATCAAGTTAGTACTTGACTAAAGAGTAATTAATGCGGAAATTAAGGTAACTTGGTCTCTCTAGGTGAGAGTGTTTAATGTGTAATCCCAGTGTTAATTGTATTCTCTCTCCTTTTAATGAGGATTAAGAGGAGTATTTATAGCCTCGGGAAGCGTGCCAATTAGGTTTAGGTTAACCTTGGACTGACTGGGCTTCTAAACAGGATTGGGCCTTGGTGGCCGGCTTTCCCATTTGGCATGGGTGGACACGTGGCGTGTCTCTATTGGTCCGTAAAGGACTAATCTGGGATTGACACGTGGCAGGCTCCTATTGGCCCACGTGAAGGACACGTGGCGGAACCTGGTTGGTCCACTTGTCAGACAGTTATTGGTGGATAAAAATCCCCTAATCAAAAGTCATGATCATTTTTGTAACTTGCTTTCACATCTTCAACACTAATCACCCTTGCTTTGAAAGAATTCAAGAGTGTGTATCTCCTTGAAAGCGCATCAGCTCCTTTGTTCATGGCGCCTCTCCTATGCTTGATCACAAAATGAAAAGCTTGCAAATACTCCACCCATTTGGCATGGCGAGGTTGGAGTTTTTGTTGGCTTTGAAGATATTTGAGGGCTTCATGATCTGAATGAAGGATGAACTCCTTGGAAATGAGGTAATGTCTCCAATGGTCCAAAGCACGAACAAGAGCAAAGAACTCCTTATCATAGGCGCTATACTTCCGTTGTGCGTCATTGAGTTTTTCACTAAAGTAGGCAAGGGGACGCCCAACTTGTGACAAAACAGCACCAATACCAACTCCACTAGCATCACATTCAACTTCAAAAACTTCATCAAAGTTAGGCAAAGCAAGAATAGGTGCACTAGTAAGTTGATGTTTTACCTCATCAAAGGCCTTTTGAGCCTTATTATTCCAAACTAACTTTTGATTTTTAGTTAGCTCCGTGATAGGTGCCATGAGGGTACTAAAATTCCGCACAAATCTTCTATAGAAAAAAGCAAGTCCATGAAAGCATCGAACTTGTTGAATGGTTTGTGGCGTGGGCCACTCACGAATTGCAGCAACTGTCTTTTCATCAACTTCAATGCCTTGTGATGAGACTTTAAAGCCAAGAAAAATAACTTGGGAAGTGAAGAAATGACACTTCTCTAAGTTACCATACAATTTCTCACGTTCAAGGGCTTCAAAAACCTGTTGCAAGTGCATAGAATGCTCTTCTTCCTCCCTACTATACACCAAAATATCATCAAAATAAACTACAACAAATTTACCCATGAAAGGTTGCATAACCTGATTCATAAGGCGCATAAATGTAGATGGTGCATTAGACAAACCAAATGGCATCACAAGCCACTCATAGAGGCCCTCCTTTGTCTTGAATGCGGTCTTCCATTCATCTCCTTCGAAAATTCGAATTTGATGATAGCCACTTCTCAAATCAATTTTAGAGAACACTTTAGAACCATGCAAATCATCAAGTAAATCATTCAACCTTGGAATAGGAAACCGGTACTTGATAGTGATTTTATTGATTGACCTACTATCAACACACATTCTCCATTCTCCATTCTTCTTAGGCACAATCAAACTAGGACAAGCACATGGACTAAGAGACTTACGAATAAGACCCTTGGACAGTAATTCTTTCACTTGCCTCCTAATCTCTTCGGTTTCTTTTGGAGTGGTTCTATAGGCTGGTTTGTTTGGGAGCATTGATCCGGGAACAAGATCAATTTTGTGTTGTATGTCACGTTTTGGGGGCAGGCCATGGGGAATGTCTTCGGGAAAAACATGGGAAAAGGTTTTGAGAAGAGGGGTGAGGAGTGGGTGTGGTTCTTTTTGTGTCGGTTGGGAAGGGGTATCAAGTATGCTTAAAATGAATTGTTTGTGAGCTTTATACTCATGCAATTCTGACTTTATGAGAGTGGTAAGGGAAGTGGGGGGTGTGGATATGGGGTGGCCGTTTTTTTGGTTTAGAGGGGTAAGGAGTATTTTCTGTGCGTCCTTAGTGAAGGAATATGTGTTTTTATACCCATCATGCATCACACGCCTATCAAATAGCCAAGGTCTACCAAGTAAAATATGACATGCATCCATAGGTATAACATCACACCATAATTCTTCCTCATAAGTTTTACCAATGCTAAATGATAACAAGGCTTGTTGTGTTACTTGAATCCCTTTACCATGATTTAGCCATTGAATCACATAAGGTTTAGGGTGAGGGACGGTTTTTATTTTCAGCTTGTCTATCATTACTTGTGAAGCTACATTGTTACAACTACCTCCATCAATAATCAAGGTACATACCTTACCTCCAATGGTGCAACGAGTGTGAAAGATTGCCTCACGTTGCAAATTCCCTGCTTTGCCAATCATATTGCTTAGTGTACGTCGAACCACCAAGCATTCTCCTTCATCCGATCCAAGACACGCATAATCATCATTCTCCTCAAGGTTGCTGTCCACTTCAATTTCTAATTCGTCCTCCTCTTCATGCTCAATCAAAGTGACAATCCTTTTATTTGGACAATCACTAGCCAAATGTCCAAGGCCTTGACACCGAAAACATCTTCTTGGGGCTGGTTTTGGGTTGGAATTTTGGGTGTTTTGTGAAGGTGGTTTAGAAGTAGGCTGATTGGATGTGGGTTTGAAAGGTGGGAAATTGGATGTTTGCTTTTTTTGGGGAAATGAGGTTTGAGATGCAAAACGTGATGATTCACTTTTGCCTCTTGCTTTTTGTTGCTGCTCAATCTTATGTGCTAAGATAATGAGCTCTTCAAGGGTGGTGTAAGGGTGTAGTTCGGCCACATTGGCTATTTTTGGGTCAAGTCCTCCCAAAAAGCGCACCAATGTTTGAGGTTCATCTTCCTCTACTCCACATTTCATGACAAATCCTTCAAATTCCCTAGCATATTCTTCTACTGATTTTGTACCTTGTTTGAGGTTGTGGAACTTGGAAAAGTTTTCTTGCACATAGTATGTGGGAAGAAACTTTTGTTTCAGCATCTTTTTCATCTTGGTCCACGATCTCACTTTCTCTTTGTCTTGCCTTTCCCTGTTGGCACACACACTAGCCCACCAAGTTGAGGCATATTTTCTTAACTTCAAGGCTACAATCTTCACCTTTTTTTCTTCCGGTGTTTGCTTGTAATCAAACACTCTCTCCACCGTTCTAAGCCATTTTACAAACTCATCAGCATCGAGTTTGCCATCATACTCCGGGATGTCAGCCTTAATGTCATTATTAGGCCGTGACCTTTCTCTTTCATGAAAAGGTCTATCATTGTGATTGAAATTAGATTCACTCACTTCTTCATCACTATGATTGGGTGAACCCTCTTTTTGATGGCGCAACTTAGTAGAAAGATCTCTTAACTGACCTTGCAAATATTGCATTCGTTGCTCCATATCTTCTTTCTCTTGTGCAACCTTATTGACATATTCTTGCCAATTAGGGGGTGGGATGTCGGACATGGTTTGTGTTTGGGTATGTGTTTGGGGTATGTGTTTTGCTAGATCCCCCTCCTTCTAGCGCCAAATGTTGTATATTTGGAGTAACACTCGAAATACACAAAGGATAAACCAAGGGATAGATAAGGCTAAATAACCAAAGGCTTCTTAGATAAAGTCACACCACTAAGAAACGTTTTGGATTCCTAAGATCACAAGCCAACTAGTAGCCTAAACTAGCTAACTAAGCAAAGGAAACGAAATTCCAAATCCAAGAATTTCAGGTTTTTGTTTCTAATCCAAGAAACGAATGTAAGACAAGTTTTTTTGTTTTTAATAATCTGATTTTTCATTCACATTTGCTTACTATTTATAGTAAACAAGCATCCTTAAGTACAAGCTAACTTTAAGTGGCTGTTCAGTTCACTTGTTACACGCCTAAGCTAAAGCTAAGTATAAATCAGCTTTTTGTTGTCTAGATACATTATTAAAAGAAGCCTTATTTAACTAGATACATCAAAGAGAAAATGGTGGCTTATAACCTCCAAAGGCTGAAATAAAATCAGAATTAAGAGAGTGTAACTCCCCTTAATTCACGCCCATCCAAGCAGCAAGTTGGAGATGTATTTCCTCCAATTTTCACGCCCAAATTCAAACAGCAAAGAAGTGTAACTCCTCCTTGGTTCAAGCCTTGAAATTAGCTTGAATGTATGTGGACAAGGGTGTACTTGGACGCCCTTTAGTTGCTCCAAAAGCTGACTGAAATAAACAGCCAATTGAAGGCTGAAATTAAGGCTTAAAATGCTCCAATGTTGACTGATATCAACGGCCACTTGAAGGCTGAAGTTAAGGCTTGTAATTCCTCTTTGAAAACTGATTGTAACTCCCAAGTCAAAGCTTTGAAATTCCTTGTAAAAGAATTTCGGATTCCAAGCTTAAATGGCTGCCATTTTGATGTATCTTTGCACTTGTACTTTTGTGTGAATGTGACAATATTTTTCGAACTAAAATCAGCTAAAAAGAACTAAGAAAAAATATAACTAATTTGCAAACTTAAAATGACTAAAGTTTACAATTTATTCAAAGCATAAAAAGAACTAGAATAAACTAGTTAATAAGAACAACAAGAAATTCAAGGGATTGAATATCTTGCTGCCCATGGATAGAATGCATAGCACCAATACATGATGCTACATCTTGAACCAAAGAAATGTCCATAACCAAGTTGTTAGGCTTGGCTACAACAAAAAACCTAATTAAATCAAATGAAAGTCAAACACATTCAAACAAAGCTATTTGAATCAAATGAAAGTCAAATGCTTTCTACAAAGCTAAATCAATCAAATGAAAGTCAAAAACATTCCAACAAAGCCAATTGAATCAAATGAAAGTCAAACACATTCAAACAAACCTAATTGAAACAAATGAAATTCAAACACATTCAAACAGAGCTAATTGAATCAAATGAAAGTCAAACACATTCAAACAAAACTAATTGAATCAAATGAAGTTCAAATGCAATCTACAAAGCTAATTGAATCAAATGAAAGTCAAACACATTCAAACAAAACTAATTGAATCAAATGAAAGTCAAAAACATTAAAAAAAACCTAATTAAATCAAATGAAAGTCAAACACATTCTAACAAAGCTTTTTGAATCAAATGAAAGTCAAATGCATTCTACAAAGCTAATTGAATCAAATGAAAGTCTAAAACATTCGAACAAAGCCAATTGAATCAAATGAAAGTCAAACACATTCAAACACAGCTTTTTGAATCAAATGAAAGTCAAATTCATTTAACAAAGCTAATTGAATCAGATGAAAGTCAAACACATTCAAACAACACTAGTTAAATCAAAAGAAAGTCAAACACATTCAAACAAACCTAATTGAATCAAATGAAAGTCAAACACATTCAAACTGAGCTAATTTAATAAAATGAAAGTCAAACACATTCAAAAAGAGCTTTTTGAATCAAATGAAAGTCAAAAACTTTTAAAAAAATCTAATTAAATCAAATGAAAGTCAAACACATTCAAAAAAAGCTAATTAAATCAAATGAAAGTCAAACATATTAAAAAAAAGCTATTTGAACTAAACGAAAGTAAAATGCAATCTACAAAGCTAATTGAATGAAATGAAAGGTAAAAACATTCAAGCAAACCTAATAGAATCAAATGAAAGTCAAACACATTCAAACAGAGCTAATTGAATCAAATGAAAGTCAAACACATTCAAACAAAGCTTTTTGAATCAAATGAAAGTCAAATGCATTTAACAAAGCTAATTGAATCAAATGTAAGTCAAACACATTCAAACAGAGCTTTTTTGAATCAAATGAAAGTCAAACACATTCAAACAAACCTAATTGAATCAAATGAAAGTCAAACACATTCAAACAGAGCTAATTGAATCAAATGAAAGTCAAACACATTGAAAAAGAGCTTTATGAATCAAATGAAGTTCAAATGCAATCTACAAAGCTAATTGAATCAAATGAAAGTCAAACACATTCAAACAAAACTAATTGAATCAAATGAAAGTCAAAAACATTAAAAAAAACCTAATTAAATCAAATGAAAGTCAAACACTTTCTAACAAAGCTTTTTGAATCAAATGTAAGTCAAACACATTCAAACAGAGCTAATTGAATCAAATGAAAGTCAAACACATTCAAATAGAGCTTTTTGAATCAAATGAAGGTCAAATGCAATCTACAAAGCTAATTGAATCAAATGAAAGTCAAACACATTAAAACAAAGCTAATTGAATCAAATGTAAGTCAAACACATTCAAACAGAGCTTTTTGAATCAAATAAAACTCAAATGCATTCAACAAAGCTAATTGAATCAAACAAAAGTCAAAAACATCTGAAAAAATCTAATTAAATCAAATGAAAGTCCAACACATTCAGACAAACCTATTTGAATCAAATGAAAGTCAAATGTATTCTACAAATCTAATTGAATCAAATGAAAGTAAAAGCATCTAAAAAATTCAAATTAAATCAATAAAAGGTCAAACACATTCAAACAAAACTATTTGAATCAAATGAAAGTCAAAAGCATTCTATAAAGCTAATTGAATCAAATGAAAGTCAAACACATTCAAACAAAGCTAAATAAATCAAATCAAAGTAAAACACATTCAAACAAACCTAATTGAATAAAATGAAAGTCAAAGACATTCAAACAGAGCTAATTGAATTAAATGAAAGTCAAAACACATTCAAAAAGTGCTTTTTGAATCAAATGAAGGTCAAATGCAATCTACAAAATCTACAAAGCTAATTGAATCAAATGAAAGTCAAACACATTCAAACAAAACTAATTGAATCAAATGAAAGTCAAAAACATTAAAAAAAACCTAATTAAATCAAATGAAAGTCAAACACATTCTAACAAAGCTTTTTGAATCAAATGAAAGTCAAATGCATTCTACAAAATTAATTGAATCAAATGAAAGTCAAAAACATTCAAACAAAGCCAATTGAATCAAATGAAAGTCAAGCACATTCAAACAAAGCTTTTTAAATCAAATGAAAGTCAAATTCATTCAACAAAGCTAATTGAATCAGATGAAAGTCAAACACATTCAAACAACGCTAATTAAATCAAAAGAAAGTCCAACACATTCAAACAAACCTAATTGAATCAAATGAAAGTCAAACACATTCAAACAGAGCTAATTGAATAAAATGAAAGTCAAACACATTCAAAAAGAGCTTTTTGAATCAAATGAAGGTCAAATGCATTTAAGAAAGCTAATTGAATCAAATGAAAGTCAAACACATTCAAACAAAGCTAATTGAATCAAATGTAAGTCAAACACATTCAAACAGAGCTTTTTGAATCAAATGAAAGTCAAATGCATTCAACAAAGCTAATTAAATCAAATGAAAGTCAAAAACATCTAAAAAACCTAATTAAATCAAATGAAAGTCAAACACATTCAAACAAAGCTATTTGTATCAAATGAAAGTCAAATGCATTCTACAAAGCTAATTGAATCAAATGGAAGTAAAAAACATTCGAACAAAGACAATTGAATCCAATGAAAATCAAACACATTCAAACAAAGCTTTTTGAATCAAACGAAAGTCAAATGCATTCAACAAAGCTAATTGAATCAAATGAAAGTCAAAAACATCTAAAAAAATCTAATTTAATCAAATGAAAGTCAAACACAGTCAAAAAAAGCTAATTAAATCAAATGAAAGTCAAACATATTCAAACAAAGCTATTTGAACTAAATGAAAGTAAAATGCAATCTACAAAGCTAATTGAATCAAATGAAAGTTAAACACATTCAAACAAACCTAATAGAATCGAATGAAAGTGAAACACATTCAAACAAAGCTTTTTGAATCAAATGAAAGTCAAATGCATTTAACAAAGCTAATTGAATCAAATGAAAGTCAAACACATTCAAATAGAGCTAATTGAATCAAATGAAAGTCAAACACATTCAAACAAAGCTTTTTGAATCAAATGAAAGTCAAATGCATTTAACAAAGCTAATTGAATCAAATGAAAGTCAAACACATTCAAACTGAGCTAATTGAATCAAATGAAAGTCAAACACATTCAAATAGAGCTTTTTGAATCAAATGAAGGTCAAATGCAATCTACAAAGCTAATTGAATCAAATGAAAGTCAAACACATTAAAACAAAGCTAATTGAATTAAATGTAAGTCAAACACATTCAAACAAAGCTTTTTGAATCAAATAAAATTCAAATGCATTCAACAAAGCTAATTGAATCAAACAAAAGTCAAAAACATCTAAAAAATTCTAATTAAATCAAATGAAAGTCAAACACATTCAGACAAACCTATTTGAATCATATGAAAGTCAAACGTATTCTACAAATCTAATTGAATCAAATGAAAGTAAAAACATCTAAAAAATTCAAATTAAATCAATAAAAGGTCAAACACATTCAAACAAAACTATTTGAATCAAATGAAAGTCAAAAGCATTCTATAAAGCTAATTGAATCAAATTAAAGTCAAACACATTCAAACAAAGCTAATTGAATCAAATCTAAGTAAAACACATTCAAACAAACCTAATTGAATAAAATGAAAGTCAAAGACATTCAAACAGAGCTAATTTAATTAAATGAAAGTCAAAACACATTCAAAAAGTGCTTTTTGAATCAAATGAAGGTCAAATGCAATCTACAAAATCTACAAAGCTAATTGAATCAAATGAAAGTCAAACACATTCAAACAAAACTAATTTAATCAAATGAAAGTCAAAAACATTAAAAAAAACCTAATTAAATCAAATGAAAGTCAAACACATTCTAACAAAGCATTTTGAATCAAATGAAAGTCAAATGCATTCTACAAAGCTAATTGAATCAAATGAAAGTCTAAAACATTCAAACAAAGCCAATTGAATCAAATGAAAGTAAAACACATTCAAACAAAGCTTTTTGAATCAAATGAAAGTCAAATTCATTCAACAAAGCTAATTGATATAGATGAAAGTCAAACACATTCAAACAACGCTAATTAAATCAAAAGAAAGTCAAACACATTCAAACAAACCTAATTGAATCAAATGAAAGTCAAACACATTCAAATAGAGCTAATTGAATAAAATGAAAGTCAAACACATTCAAAAAGAGCTAATTGAATTAAATGAAGGTCAAATGCAATCTACAAAATCTACAAAGCTAATTGAATCAAATGAAAGTCAAACACATTCAAACAAAGCTTTTTGAATCAAATGAAAGTCAAATTCATTCAACAAAACTAATTGAATCAGATGAAAGTCAAACACATTCAAACAACGCTAGTTAAATCAAAAGAAAGTAAAACACATTCAAACAAACCTAATTGAATCAAATGAAAGTCAAACACATTCAAACAGAGCTAATTTAATAAAATGAAAGTCAAACACATTCAAAAAGAGCTTTTTGAATCAAATGAAGGTCAAATGCAAAGAAAGCTAATTGAATCAAATGAAAGTCAAACACATTCAAACAAAGCTAATTGAATCAAATGTAAGACAAACACATTCAAACAAAGCTTTTTGAATCAAATGAAAGTCAAATGCATTCAACAAAGCTAATTAAATCAAATGAAAGTCAAAAACATCTAAAAAAACCTAATTAAATCAAATGAAAGTCAAACAGATTCAAACAAAGCTATTTGTGTCAAATGAAAGTCAAATGCATTCTACAAAGCTAATTGAATCAAATGGAAGTAAAAAGTATTCGAACAAAGCCAATTGAATCCAATGAAAGTCAAACACATTCAAACAAAGCTTTTTGAATCAAATAAAAGTCAAATGCATTCAACAAAGCTAATTGAATCAAATGAAAGTCAAAAAGATCTAAAAAAAATCTAATTAAATCAAATGAAAGTCAAACACATTCAAACAAAGCTATTTGAACTAAATGAAAGTAAAATGCAATCTACAAACCTAATTGAATCAAATGAAAGTTAAACACATTCAAACAAACCTAATAGAATCGAATGAAAGTCAAACACATTCAATCAGAGCTAATTGAATCAAATGAAAGTCAAACACATTCAAACAAAGCTTTTTGAATCAAATGAAAGTCAAATGCATTTAACAAAGCTAATTGAATCAAATGAAAGTCAAACACATTCAAACAGAGCTAATTGAATCAAATGAAAGTCAAACACATTCAAATACAGCTTTTTGAATCAAATGAAGGTCAAATGCAATCTACAAAGCTAATTGAATCAAAAGAAAGTCATACACATTAAAACAAAGCTAATTGAATCAAATGTAAGTCAAACACATTCAAACAGAGCTTTTTGAATCAAATAAAACTCAAATGCATTCAACAAAACTAATTGAATCAAACAAAAGTCAAAAACATCTAAAAAAATCTAATTAAATCAAAAGAAAGTCAAACACATTCAGACAAACCTATTTGAATCAAATGAAAGTCAAATTTATTCTACAAATCTAATTGAATCAAATGAAAGTAAAAACATTTTAAAAATTCAAATTAAATCAATAAAAGGTCAAACACATTCAAACAAAGCTAATTGAATCAAAATCAAAGTAAAACACATTCAAACAAACCAAATTGAATAAAATGAAAGTCAAAGACATTCAAACAGAGCTAATTGAATTAAATGAAAGTCAAAACACATTCAAAAAGTGCTTTTTGAATCAAATGAAGGTCAAATGCAATCTACAAAATCTACAAAGCTAATTGAATCAAATGAAAGTCAAACACATTCAAACAAAACTAATTGAATCAAATAAAAGTCAAAAACATTAAAAAAACCCTAATTAAATCAAATGAAAGTCAAACACATTCTAACAAAGCTTTTTGAATCAAATGAAAGTCAAATGCATTCTACAAAGCTAATTGAATCAAATGAAAGTCTAAAACATTCGAACAAAGCCAATTGAATGAATTGAAAGTCAAACACATTCAAACAAAGCTTTTTGAATCAAATGAAAGTCAAATTCATTCAACAAAACTAATTGAATCAGATGAAAGTCAAACACATTCAAACAACGCTAGTTAAATCAAAAGAAAGTAAAACACATTCAAACAAACCTAATTGAATCAAATGAAAGTCAAACACATTCAAACAGAGCTAATTTAATAAAATGAAAGTCAAACACATTCAAAAAGAGCTTTTTGAATCAAATGAAGGTCAAATGCAATCTACAAAGCTAATTTAATCAAATAAAAGTCAAACAAATTCAAACAAAGCTAATTGAATCAAATGTAAGTCAAACACATTCAAACAGAGCTTTTTGAATCAAATGAAAGTCAAATGCATTCATCAAAGCTAATTGAATCAAATGAAAGTCAAAAACATCTAAAAAAATCTAATTAAATCAAATGAAAGTCAAACATATTCAGACAAAGTTATTTAAATCAAATGAAAGTCAAATGCATTCTACAAATCTAATTGACTCAAATGAAAGTAAAAAACATCTAAAAAATTCAAATTAAATCAATAAAAGGTCAAATATATTTAAACAAAACTATTTGAATCAAATGAAAGTAAAATGCATTCTATAAAGCTAATTGAATCAAATGAAAGTCAAACACATTCAAACAAAACTAATTGAATCAAATGAAAGTCAAACACATTCAAACAAACCTAATTGAATCAAATGAAAGTCAAACACATTCAAACAGAGCTAATTGAATAAAATGAAAGTCAAACACATTCAAAAAGAGCTTTTTGAATCAAATGAAGGTCAAATGCAATCTACAAAGCTAATTTAATCAAATGAAAGTCAAACAAATTCAAACAAAGCAAATTGAATCAAATGTAAGTCAAACACATTCAAACAAAGCTTTTTGAATCAAATGAAAGTCAAATGCATTCAACAAAGCTAATTGAATCAAATGAAAGTCAAAAACATCTAAAAAAAACCTAATTAAATCAAATGAAAGTCAAACACATTCAGACAAACCTATTTGAATCAAATGAAAGTCAAATGTATTCTACAAATCTAATTGAATCAAATGAAAGTAAAAACATTTTAAAAATTCAAATTAAATCAATAAAAGGTCAAACACATTCAAACAAAGCTAATTGAATCAAATGAAAGTCAAACACATTCAAACAGAGCTAATTGAATCAAATGAAAGTCAAACACATTCAAAAAGAGCTTTTTGAATCAAATGAAGTTAAAATGCAATCTACAAAGCTAATTGAATCAAATGAAAGTCAAACACATTCAAACAAAACTAATTGAATCAAATGAAAGTCAAAAACATTAAAAAAAAACCTAATTAAATCAAATGAAAGTCAAACACATTCTAACAAAGCTTTTTAAATCAAATGAAAGTCAAATGCATTCTACAAAGCTAATTGAATCAAATGAAAGTCTAAAACATTCGAACAAAGCCAATTGAATGAAATGAAAGTCAAACACATTCAAACAAAGCTTTTTGAATCAAATGAAAGTCAAATTCATTCAACAAAACTAATTGAATCAGATGAAAGTCAAACACATTCAAACAACGCTAGTTAAATCAAAAGAAAGTAAAACACATTCAAACAAACCTAATTGAATCAAATGAAAGTCAAACACATTCAAACAGAGCTAATTTAATAAAATGAAAGTCAAACACATTCAAAAAGAGCTTTTTGAATCAAATGAAGGTCAAATGCAAAGAAAGCTAATTGAATCAAATGAAAGTCAAACACATTCAAACATACCTAATTGAATCAAATGAAAGTCAAACACATTCAAACAGAGCTAATTGAATCAAATGAAAGTCAAATGCATTCAACAAAGCTAATTAAATCAAATGAAAGTCAAAAATATCTAAAAAAACCTAATTAAATCAAATGAAAGTCAAACAGATTCAAACAAAGCTATTTGTGTCAAATGAAAGTCAAATGCATTCTACAAAGCTAATTGAATCAAATGGAAGTAAAAAGTATTCGAACAAAGCCAATTGAATCCAATGAAAGTCAAACACATTCAAACAAAGCTTTTTGAATCAAATAAAAGTCAAATGCATTCAACAAAGCTAATTGAATCAAATGAAAGTCAAAAAGATCTAAAAAAATCTAATTAAATCAAATGAAAGTCAAACACATTCAAAAAAAGCTAATTAAATCAAATGAAAGTCAAACACATTCAAACAAAGCTATTTGAACTAAATGAAAGTAAAATGCAATCTACAAACCTAATTGAATCAAATGAAAGTTAAACACATTCAAACAAACCTAATAGAATCGAATGAAAGTCAAACACATTCAATCAGAGCTAATTGAATCAAATGAAAGTCAAACACATTCAAACAAAGCTTTTTGAATCAAATGAAAGTCAAATGCATTTAACAAAGCTAATTGAATCAAATGAAAGTCAAACACATTCAAACAGAGCTAATTGAATCAAATGAAAGTCAAACACATTCAAATAGAGCTTTTTGAATCAAATGAAGGTCAAATGCAATCTACAAAGCTAATTGAATCAAAAGAAAGTCATACACATTAAAACAAAGCTAATTGAATCAAATGTAAGTCAAACACATTCAAACAGAGCTTTTTGAATCAAATAAAACTCAAATGCATTCAACAAAACTAATTGAATCAAACAAAAGTCAAAAACATCTAAAAAAATCTAATTAAATCAAAAGAAAGTCAAACACATTCAGACAAACCTATTTGAATCAAATGAAAGTCAAATGTATTCTACAAATCTAATTGAATCAAATGAAAGTAAAAACATTTTAAAAATTCAAATTAAATCAATAAAAGGTCAAACACATTCAAACAAAGCTAATTGAATCAAATCAAAGTAAAACACATTCAAACAAACCAAATTGAATAAAATGAAAGTCAAAGACATTCAAACAGAGCTAATTGAATTAAATGAAAGTCAAAACACATTCAAAAAGTGCTTTTTGAATCAAATGAAGGTCAAATGCAATCTACAAAGCTAATTGAATCAAATGAAAGTCAAACACATTCAAACAAAACTAATTGAATCAAATGAAAGTCAAAAACATTAAAAAAAAAACCTAATTAAATCAAATGAAAGTCAAACACATTCTAACAAAGCTTTTTGAATCAAATGAAAGTCAAATGCATTCTACAAAGCTAAATGAATCAAATGAAAGTCTAAAACATTCGAACAAAGCCAATTGAATCAAATGAAAGTCAAACACATTCAAACAAAGCTTTTTGAATCAAATGAAAGTCAAATTCATTCAACAAAGCTAATTGAATCAGATGAAAGTGAAACACATTCAAACAACGCTAGTTAAATAAAAAGAAAGTCAAACACATTCAAACAAACCTAATTGAATCAAATGAAAGTCAAACACATTCAAACAGAGCTAATTTAATAAAATGAAAGTCAAACACATTCAAAAAGAGCTTTTTGAATCAAATGAAAGTCAAAAACTTCTAAAAAAATCTAATTAAATCAAATGAAAGTCAAACACATTCAAAAAAAGCTAATTAAATCAAATGAAAGTCAATCACATTCAAAAAAAGCTATTTGAACTAAATGAAAGTAAAATGCAATCTACAAAGCCAATTGAATCAAATGAAAGTCAAACACATTCAAACAAAGCTTTTTGAATCAAATGAAAGTCAAATTCATTCAACAAAGCTAATTGAAATAGATGAAAGTCAAACACATTCAAACAACGCTAATTAAATCAAAAGAAAGTCAAACACATTCAAACAAACCTAATTGAATCAAATGAAAGTCAAACACATTCAAATAGAGCTAATTGAATAAAATGAAAGTCAAACACATTCAAAAAGAGCTAATTGAATTAAATGAAGGTCAAATGCAATCTACAAAATCTACAAAGCTAATTGAATCAAATGAAAGTCAAACACATTCAAACAAAACTAATTGAATCAAATGAAAGTCAAAAACATTAAAAAAAACCTAATTAAATCAAATGAAAGTCAAACACATTCTAACAAAGCTTTTTGAATCAAATGAAAGTCAAATGCATTCTACAAAGCTAATTGTATCAAATGAAAGTCTAAAACATTCGAACAAAGCCAATTGAATCAAATGAAAGTCAAACACATTCAAACAAAGCTTTTTCAATCAAATGAAAGTCAAATTCATTCAACAAAGCTAATTGAATCAGATGATAGTCAAACACATTCAAACAACGCTAGTTAAATCAAAAGAAAGTCAAACACATTCGAACAAACCTAATTGAATCAAATGAAAGTCAAACACATTCAAACAGAGCTAATTTAATAAAATGAAAGTCAAACACATTCAAAAAGAGCTTTTTGAATCAAATGAAAGTAAAAAACTTCTAAAAAAATCTAATTGAATCAAATGAAAGTCAAACACATTCAAAAAAAGCTAATTAAATCAAATGAAAGTCAAACACATTCAAAAAAAGCTATTTGAATAAAATGAAAGTCAAAGACATTCAAACAGAGCTAATTGAATTAAATGAAAGTCAAAACACATTCAAAAAGTGCTTTTTGAATCAAATGAAGGTCAAATGCAATCTACAAAATCTACAAAGCTAATTGAATTAAATGAAAGTCAAACACATTCAAACAAAACTAATTGAATCAAATGAAAGTCAAAAACATTAAAAAAAACCTAATTAAATCAAATGAAAGTCAAACACATTCTAACAAAGCTTTTTGAATCAAATGAAAGTCAAATGCATTCTACAAAGCTAATTGAATCAAATGAAAGTCAAAAACATTCGAACAAAGCCAATTGAATCAAATGAAAGTCAAGCACATTCAAACAAAGGTTTTTAAATCAAATGAAAGTCAAATTCATTCAACAAAGCTAATTGAATCAGATGAAAGTCAAACACATTCAAACAACGCTAATTAAATCAAAAGAAAGTCAAACACATTCAAACAAACCTAATTGAATCAAATGAAAGTCAAACACATTCAAACAGAGCTAATTGAATAAAATGAAAGTCAAACACATTCAAAAAGAGCTTTTTGAATCAAATGAAGGTCAAATGAATTTAAGAAAGCTAATTGAATCAAATGAAAGTCAAACACATTCAAACAAAGCTAATTGAATCAAATGTAAGTCAAACACATTCAAACAGAGCTTTTTGAATCAAATGAAAGTCAAATGCATTCAACAAAACTAATTAAATCAAATGAAAGTCAAAAACATCTAAAAAACCTAATTAAATGAAATGAAAGCCAAACACATTCAAACAAAGCTATTTGTATCAAATGAAAGTCAAATGCATTCTACAAAGCTAATTGAATCAAATGGAAGTAAAAAACATTCGAACAAAGCCAATTGAATCCAATGAAAGTCAAACACATTCAAACAAAGCTTTTTGAATCAAATGAAAGTCAAATGCATTCAACAAAGCTAATTGAATCAAATGAAAGTCAAAAACATCTAAAAAAATCTAATTAAATCAAATGAAAGTCAAACACATTCAAAAAAAGCTAATTAAATCAAATGAAAGTCAAACACATTCAAACAAAGCTATTTGAACTAAATGAAAGTAAAATGCAATCTACAAAGCTAATTGAAACAAATGAAAGTTAAACACATTCAAACAAACCTAATAGAATCGAATGAAAGTCAAACACATTCAAACAGAGCTAATTGAATCAAATGAAAGTCAAACACATTCAAAAAGAGCTAATTGAATTAAATGAAGGTCAAATGCATTTAACAAAGCTAATTGAATCAAATGAAAGTCAAACACATTCAAACAGAGCTAATTGAATCAAATGAAAGTCAAACACATTCAAATAGAGCTTTTTGAATCAAATGAAGGTCAAATGCAATCTACAAAGCTAATTGAATCAAATGAAAGTGAAACACATTAAAACAAAGCTAATTGAATCAAATGTAAGTCAAACACATTCAAACAGAGCTTTTTGAATCAAATAAAACTCTAATGCATTCAACAAAGCTAATTGAATCAAACAAAAGTCAAAAACATCTAAAAAAATCTAATTAAATCAAATGAAAGTCAAACAGATTCAGACAAACCTATTTGAATCAAATGAAAGTCAAATGTATTCTACAAATCTAATTGAATGAAATGAAAGTAAAAACATCTAAAAAATTAAAATTAAATCAATAAAAGGTCAAACACATTCAAACAAAACTATTTGAATCAAATGAAAGTCAAAAGCATTCTATAAACCTAATTGAATCAAATGAAAGTCAAACACATTCAAACAAAGCTAATTGAATCAAATCAAAGTAAAACACATTCAAACAAACCTAATTGAATAAAATGAAAGTCAAAGACATTCAAACAGAGCTAATTGAATTAAATGAAAGTCAAAACACATTCAAAAAGTGCTTTTTGAATCAAATAAAGGTCAAATGCAATCTACAAAATCTACAAAGCTAATTGAATCAAATGAAAGTCAAACACATTCAAACAAAACTAATTGAATCAAATGAAAGTCAAAAACATTAAAAAAAACCTAATTAAATCAAATGAAAGTTGTTTCGGGGTTTTCTGATGTCCTACGGGAGAGTTACAACACCAAGACTGGAACCGGACGCCTGTACCTGCAAAATAACGAAGACTCCTTATGGTAGGAGCTCCGCCTCCGACGGTCAAGTTAGTACTTGATTAAAGAGTAATTAATGCGGAAATTAAGGTGGTTTTGTCTCTCTTGGTGAGAGTGTTTAATGTGTAATCCGAGTGTTAACCGTATTCTCTCTCCTCTTAATGAGGATTAAGAGGAGTATTTATAACCTCGGGAAGCGTGCCAATTAGGTTTAGGTTAACCTTGGGCTGACTGGGCTTCTAAACAGGATTGGGCCTTGGTGGCCGGCTTTCCCATTTGGCATGGGTGGACACGTGGCGTGTCTCTATTGGTCCGTAAAGGACTAATCTGGGATTGACACGTGGCAGGCTCCTATTGGCCCACGTGAAGGACACGTGGCGGAACCTGGTTGGTCCACTTGTCAGACGGTGATTGGTGGATAAAAATCCCCTAATCATTTGCCCCTCACAGGCGGCACGTGACTGGTCACGTGTCACCTGTGACAGGTGTCGCACGGTGACAGGCGACGGCCTGCGACAGGTGTCGCCCTGCAATTGGCCGAGAGATATTTCCCGCCCAAATTTTGAATTTGGAAGTGACCCTTCGCCTTCTCACTCTGCCTATATAAAGAAGTGCTGACTTCGGTCATTTTCACATTTGAGAACCTTTGCGAGAGAACATTCGGACCCCTGAACTTGCTCTGACATTTTGGACTTTTGTTGCCTACCGCTTGCTCTGACAAACCGTTTGCAGAGGACTTCAGAACTCATCAATCGTCACTCGTTCAGGTAACCGTCGGTTCTCTTACTCTTAACTTTTTCCTTTATTTTTATTTTCTTTTGAAATGGCCCCATGGAAGCAAACGACACGGCCTAAGTTAGTGATCAGCCGGTCACCGGGGACGGCTGAATCTAGGACTAGGAGTGCCGCCTGCCCTTTTCTGGACCCATCTTTGCCCTTTATACAAAGTCCGACTGTATCTGTGTCTATGCAGAACGTGATGGCCAGAACAAAAAAGACGGCTAGGATCTCAAACTCGGACGGCTCCTCTCAAAGGGTGCCAATAAGTGAAACATCTGACCAGGCGCCAGATGTAGAAGTGAGACAAGACGGCTGCCAAGCCGACAGTTCTGAGGGAGGGATCAAGGTGGTCCCTTCCCATTTCACAGTAGATATGTCAAATTATTCTCCTACTCCTTCTAAGGGGGAGGAGGCGGGCCCCTCTGGGAGAGGGGAGGAGTCGTCCTCTTCTGACTCGTCTGAGGACGAGTCTGAGTCTAGCTCTTCTGGCCAATCTTCTCCAGGCTCAGAAGAAAGAAATAGCCGCCTGCAAGAGGCGAGGAGTTCTCATGCAGTTGAGAAGGGGGATAATTGGGCGGAGCCGTCCGCCTCTTATCGGGAGGAGAACACCCCCTACTACTGCACAGTACCCCGGGGCCGGATCGCGGCCATGAAAGACAAAGTGGAGAGCTTTATAGCTAACTACAAAATGGGCCCCGGATATTTATTGTTCGTGCCGGATCCAGAAGACACAGTCGTCTGGCCGGCTGGTACCAGCTATGATGATGGCTGCTTCGGCTGCTACGCGGCGGCCACCAAAGCTGGACTGCGCTTCCCACTACATCCGGCTGTTCAGCGGATTTTAGACGGGTATGATCTGGGGTTATGGCAGTTAGCCCCCAATTCTTGGGTAAACGTACTCGGCTATGTGGCCGGGTGCGAAATGTACGGGGTGGAGCCAAGCTTTGAGGCTTTTGCCCACATGAACTATCTCAGCCGGACCCCTAAGTCAGGTGGTACCGACTGGTATCAATTAACAAGCCATAGGGGCTACCTCATGACGAGAGGTAAGGCAAACAAATGGAAGGATTGGCGGAACACCTTCCTCATCATCGAGGGTTCAGACAAGGAGCTGAACCGAAGATTTAACAGGTGGAACAGGAATCCGCCTTTTCTTGCAGGCGGCCGTAGCTTGCCGCCTGTCCCCCCAAAGGCTAAGAAAGAGATCCTAGACAAAGGACTCTTCAAAGTAGAGATTAGGGTGAACTCTACTTCAGGGGTACGAGAGCAAGTGCCCCTAAACTGCATCCCTATCTTCAAGTGGCTCTATGATGAGTACTTTTTGGCCGCCTGTGGCCTCGGCAGTCGGTGCTCTAGAGGTAGCCGGCCTGACAAATACTCTTTTTTCACGCCTTGTTTACTTGGGATTTTTACTGACTTTACTGTTTGTTCTTTTTTGCAGCTGACGCCATGAGCAAAATAACTGCCTCCAAGACTGCGGCGGCCATGCTGCGGGCTTCTCTGATGCAGCAGTCTGGTACCGACTCCCCCAACAAGGGGGCACCCTTGGTGAGCTTTGAAACTTCTTCTTTTTGAAGTAGTCTTATACATATGCTAACTCTTCCTCTTTTTTTAGTCGGGTAATCCAAGAGCTTCTTCCTCGCAACAGCCGGACCCCAAGGCCCGGAGGACGACTGTTGCAAGCTCTCCTGGCTCTTCCAGGAAAACGGTGGCGGCTGAGAAGCAGCCGGCCACTTCTTCTAAAGCTCCGGCGGGGCCGCCTAGAAGTATGAACAATTACTTGTAAAAACTTTTACACTTGCTTCCTTCTTGACTAGGTCTAACTTGCTTTTTTACGCTTGATGCAGCCGGCCCTCAGGAGCCTGACTTGGTGGAGGTAGCCAAGTCAATGATAAAAGCTGTGCCTCCATCTGAAAGGGAGGCGGTCAGGGGTGTCGGCACCCTTGACCTTGATGGGATTGCAGGGGTTCTTGCTGAGGTATACTTAGCGTTTTTGAGTAGTTGAATTCCAGGGCGCCTGTTATCTTTTTGTTTTGAAACTGACGCATGTTTTCTTTTTACTTAGGCCCTGCTCCGAGTGAACGGCCTTCGCAAGCCGCTTGATCGGAAAAACAAAGAGGTAAAGGCTGCGAAAGCTATGGCCGCCTCTAACTGTGATAAGGCAATGTTTCAAATTGCCCAGAATGAAGTTCTGACCATTGATATTCTTTATTATCAGGCGCAGGCTGCCGCCGCTATCCGGGCCGAGTTAGAGGCGGCCCAGAAGAGGAACAGCGAGCTGGAGGCGACCGTCTCCGACCTCAAGGCCGAGCTTAAACCCCTTCGCCAAAAAATGCTCTCATACGAAGTCATGGAGAAATCCTTGGCTAGTGTAAAGGAACGCCTGGTGACCCAGGAGAAGAGTCTAACTAAGGAGCTCTCGGAGAAGGCCGAGGAAGAGAAGAGGGAGCTCGTCCGAGAGATGATGGAAGACTCTTCCCAGATCCAGCGCATGGCCTGGAGCTGCCTCTTCCCCAATGCCGACTTTGCCTCTTGGGAGAAAACGTACCGCCAGTGCTCTGAAACATATAATCAAGAGGTCCTGGCGGCTGCTGAGGACGAGGCGTTTGAGGAGGCCTTGGATGTGGAGGAGCAGCCGGTAGTGGCGCTTGTGCCACTTGGGGGCAAGGCATCGAAGAAGGGTGCAGCGGAGGCCGAGTCAAGCAAGAAGAATGCTGACCAGGCGGACGCTGCTAATGTTTAGGATTTGCCCCCTTCATGAGCTTTTGTCTTCTTTCACGGCCTGCGTGCCGTTTGATTGTATTTACCCGGCCAGGGGGCCGGGGTTCTGAATATTTTTTCCTCAATGAAATTTTTAATTTGCACTCTTCAATTTTGTCTAAGTATTGAACTTTTAAATTTGTCTAAGTATTGAATATTTGGTACACTATACCGACTGTTTTGCATGGCCGATTGTAGACAGGTACGGATGGTGGTCCGCCTATGCCCCTGGACGACTGATTGTCTGTTTCCAAGCTGGGCGATCAGTTGGCCATTTATTCAATTGATTACAAGACTGGATTACCTTTAGGCAGGCGGTCCTTTATTTGTAGAATTAACCAAGTAAGAAAAGATTTTCTTACTTGTATTTTGTAGGCTAGACTTAGGCAGTCTATGACTGGATTACCTCTAGGCAGGCGTTCCTGTCATTTGTTAAATTTACTAAGTAAGAAAGGGTTTTCTTACTTGTATTTTGTTGGTTAGACTTTAGGCAGTCTATGACTGGATTACCTCTAGGCAGGCGTTCCTGTCATTTGTTAAATTTACTAAGTAAGAAAGGGTTTTCTTACTTGTATTTTGTTGAGCTATAGGCAGTCTAGGACGACTGTTTCCTATTCGCCAAGTAACTATGACTGTTACCTGGTCGCCCATTGATTGAGTAGTAGAGGTATCAAGCGGTGGGTACCGGTTGTTCCCCTTTATTCGCCAATGTTTGTTGGCTATTAACTCGAAGGGAAAACTAGTAGGAATAATAGTTTGAGTGCCCTTGTTTGCCAAAAAACAGGTGGTCTATTCAAACTTTTTAGGTTCCATGCCAAGTTTTGGGAAAGTGACTATGAGTTAACGTTGGTGTTACTCATTCGTCCTCATTCTAGCTTGAGTAGTAGAGGTACCAGGCGGCGGAGGCCGGCTGGACCCCTTGATTCGCCAATGTTTGTTGGCTATTAACTCAAGAGGAACCCCCTGCATTTATCCCAAGTAATACAGGCGGTAATCTGACTCAGATGTCAACTGTTATCACTAGTTTGGTTAGTAATAAAAGTTATCCTTGTCTCAAAAACGGCTACGTGGTTGCCCTTGGGGACAGTCGTATAGGTGCCGTGTGATTAGTTTATAGAACAATGTTCCACCCAAAAGGGAGCTGCTCTCTGCGACGAATTTCATCCGGATGGATGCCGTCGGACGCCTGCTATAATGTTGGGACAAGTCGAATTGAATTTTATATTTTGATCAGTTGGCTTGACGCCTGGTCTGATCATGTTTTTTGATAGTTCTTGGTGAACTATATATTATGTGAGGGTAACCGGTCAAGCGGCGTGCCCCTCTTAATTAAACATAGAGAGTAGCCGACTGTTTGTCAGTTGGCATGCCCCTCTTAACTAAATAAATATAAACATGGAGAGTAGCCGACTGTTGGTCAGTTGGCATGCCCCTCTTAATACAGAATTGAATAGTAAAGATGCAAGCTTTATTCAAGTAATCCTTGACTTTACATTTTTCAAAAGAAATATTTCTTAAGGTTATCTATGTTCCAGGTTCGAGGTAACGGCTGGCCGTCTGGTGTTTCCAGACGGTAGGTACCGTCCCTAACCTCTTCATATATTCGGTAGGGACCTTCCCAGTTGGGAGTTAGCTTGCCAGACTCGTTAGTCCTACCAACAGCTTCCATTTTTCTAAGTACAAAGTCCCCCACTTTGAGTGGACGCCTGTGCACTTTTCTGTTGTATGATCGAGTCATTCTCAGACGGTAGATCTCATGGCGCAAGACAGCATTGCCCCTTTTTTCAGGAAGTGAGTCTAATGCCAGGCGCATGGCTTTCCAGTTTGCCTCTTCGTCATATAGCATTACTCGAAGAGTCGGCTCGTAGTGTTCTATTGGAAGAACAGCTTCCGCACCATAAGTTAGGAGGAATGGAGTTTCTCCAGTCGCCCCTTTTTTAGTCGTCCTAATGGCCCAGAGAACATGTGGTAGTTCATCCGCCCATAAGCCGCCTGCTCGTTCAATCTTTTTCTTCAGACCGTCTGAGATGATTTTATTAAAGGCTTCTACCTGGCCGTTTGCTTGTGGACGGCCGACAGATGCAAAGCAGTGTGCAATTCCTTGGTCAGCCAACCAGCTTTTGAGAACAGGCGTCTCAAATTGGGGACCATTATCAAAAACCATAGACATGGGAACCCCGAACCGAGTGATGACATTCCTCCAAACGAACGAAATTACATCCTTCGTCTTGATTCCCTTAACAGCCTCCGCCTCTACCCATTTAGTGAAGTAGTCGACGGCAACAAGTATATACCTCCTTCCGCCTGTAGCAGGCGTATATGGACCTAGGATATCCATGCCCCACTTAGCAAACGGTAGGGGACTATGAATGGTCGTGAGGTCAGTAGCCGGACGGTGAATTAGTTTGCCAAACCTTTGGCATTTGTCACATTTTTTCACCATCTCCATCGCATCTGCTTCTAGGGTAGGCCAGAAGTAGCCTTGGCGCCTTGCCCGTTGGGCAAGCGTCCTTCCGCCTATATGCGAAGCACAGAAACCAGAGTGAAGGTCATCTAGTATCTCTCGCCCTTTTTCTGGAGTAACACACTTTAAGAAGGGTTGAAGATACCCCCTTTTGTGAAGTTCTCCCTTTATCATTTCAAAATTGGTGGCTCGCCTTTTAAGCACTGCCGCCTGTTGATGGTCATCCGGCAGGGTACCGTTTGTCAGGTATGCCCTGATTGGATCCATCCAGGTTGAGCTTCTGTCTAGGATTCCAATAGGGTCTCCCTCAATGCTTCTCTTCTCCACTACTTCCCAAAAAACGGTTCGAGGAGTATCACAGGAGGCAGATGATGCTAGCTTTGAAAGTGCGTCCGCTTGGTTATTCTCTGATCTCGGTACTTGGACCAGATGGAAATCCTCAAGGGAGCCGACTGCTTGACGGACCGCCTGTAAATACTTGATCATGGCCGGATGGGTCGCTTCGTATTCTCCATTGTACTGACTCACTATCAATTGTGAATCAGAACAGGCGTCTATTTTTCTTGCCCCTGCCGCCTTGCACATGCGGATTCCGGCTAGTAGAGCTTCATATTCTGCCTCATTGTTTGAAGCCTGAAAACTGAATCGTAAAGCATACTCGTACCTGTCGCCCTTTGGTGACTGACATATGACGCCTGCTCCACAACCAGTTGAAGTGGAACTTCCGTCCACATACATCTTCCAGACTTGGTCTGGAATTTGAGATTCAGGGGGACGAGTCATTTCAACAATAAAGTCAGCAAAGGCTTGCCCCTTCACTGCTTTTCTAGGTTCGAAGGTAACTTCGAGGCTCTGTATTTCAATGGCCCATTTAATCATTCGGCCAGACGACTCCATGGTGGTCAGTGGCCGCTTGATCGGTTGATCTGTATACACGACGACTGCATGCGCCAAAAAGTAGGGCTTTAATTTTTTAACAGCCATGAAGAGTGCAAGACCAAACTTCTCCACTAAGGGATACCTCAACTCGGCATTTTTTAGCACATGGCTGACAAAGTAGACCGGGAGCTGACAGCCGTCTCTTTCAGCAAGGAGAACAGCGCTTAACGCATGATCAGAGACGGCCAGGTACATGTAGAGTACTTCTTTGGGCAAAGGGCTGACTAGCCTTGGCAAAGAATGCAAGTGAACTTTCAATTTTTGGAAGGCCGCCTCAGCATCCGGCCCCCATTCAAACCTTGCCTTTTTCTTAATTGCCTGGAAAAAGTATAGGCATTTGTCGCCTGATCGACTTAGGAATCTACCCAAGGCCGCCAGACAACCTGTTAGCTTCTGAACCTCTCGGACGGTGCGGGGCGACTGCATGTCGATGACCGCCTGCACCTTCTCAGGGTTCGCATCTATTCCTCTCTGAGTAATAAGAAATCCGAGAAATTTCCCAGACTCAACTCCAAAGACGCATTTCTTGGGATTAAGCATGACATGGTGCCGCCTGAGTGTGGCGAAAGTTTCTCGGAGGTCCGATAGATGATCTTTCTGAAGTTTAGACTTGACAATCATATCATCAATATATGCCTCGACATTTCTCCCAATCTGATCAAAGAACACAGTGTTTATCATTCGTTGGAAGGTGGCCGGGGCATTCTTAAGACCAAACGGCATGACCGTGTAACAGTATAACCCTTGATCAGTGACGAAGGCCGTCTTCTCCTGATCTTTCTTCCATAAAGGGATTTGATGGAAACCAGAGTAGGCGTCCATAAAACTCATCAAAGCATGGCCGGCTGTTGAGTCGACCAGGTTGTCAATTTTAGGCAGAGGGTAACTGTCTTTTGGGCACGCCTTATTCAAGTCTGTGTAGTCTACACACATTCGCCAGGTACCATTCGGCTTTTTAACAAGCACAACATTTGCCACCCAGTCTGGGAAGTAACATTGCCGAATGAACCCTGCATCAAGTAATTTTTTAACTTCAGCGGCTGCCGCCTGACTCCTTTCTTCGCCATGGTTCCGTTTTTTCTGCCTTACCGGCTTCTTTTTTGGATCCACAGCCAGCTTATGTACCGCCAGCTCAGGACTAATGCCTGGCATTTCGTGGACTTCGAATGCAAAGATGTCCTTGTATTCCTTCAACAGATTGTGAAAATCTTCACCTAGAACCCTTAAAGCAGTCGTCCCTACTTTAACTGTTCTGTCAGGACGTGAGGCATCTAAGATCAGGTCCGTATGCTCACCAGCCGGCTGAGGGCGGAATTCATCCGACCGCTCCTCTGCCAATGATTGCTATTTTTTATCTTTTCTTGCGGCCCCCATCTGGGATGCCTTTCTTTTCTTGCCGCCTGCTTCTTGAACAGGCGCATTATTCTTGACATTGTCAAGGTCAAGTTTTTCTCCACTGGACCCAGCGGCCATAACAGTGGGCTTGACATCCGAGAGATAGCACTCTCGGGCCATCCTCTGATCTCCCCTTAGGGAGCCGAATGTTCCATTGTCCCTCTCAAACTTGAGCAACATAAGAGATGGGATTATTACAGCCTTGGAACTATTCAGAGTTGGTCGTCCCAGAATCATGTTGTAAGCCGAGAGTTCTTCTACCACCAGGAACCGGACTACCATGTGTCGTCCTTCCCCTTTTTCACCCAGACGGATGGGTAGATCTACTCGTCCTACAGGGTGGACGACTCCTCCTCCAAACCCTACTAGAGGGTGGGAGGCCGGATGTATACAATCAGTCTTGTACTTCAGTTTAGACAGACATTTGCTACTGATAAGATCTGAGGAACTTCCGGTATCTATGAGGATTCGGCCGACCCTCTGATTGGCCACCTTACACTCAATGACGATAGGGTCATCATGCGGCCCCCTGACCCCTCCCAGATCTTCTTCAGTAATAACAATCTCAGGAAATGAATTTTTGGGGAATTGTTCTGGGTGAACAGAATTTACATCTAGCCGCCTGATATTGTCTTTGTTGCCCCTAATAGTGGGGCCTCCTCCTGCGAAGCCGCCTGCTATAGTGTAGACGACTGCATCATCTGTATCAGAGCTGTCGGCCTGTTGATTCTTTTTGACCGACTGTTTTTTCGAGGAAGTGCTCCCCGTGGATTTCTTGACAAAGGAGTCAAGTTCACCCTGGTCAACCAGGCGGTCTAGATACCGCATGAGACTGATGCATTCGTTGGTGTGATGACCAACATCTTCGTGGTAATCACAGAATTTGTCTTGGTTCCGGTTGTTTGCAGAACCCTTCATGGGGACCGGCTTCTCAATTGAGATCCGTCCCTTGATTTCTTTCAGGATAGCTTTGCTATCTTTGTTAAACGCATACTTTGGGGAGTATGGCTTGAATTCTTTTTTCTTCTTCTGGGCCGGCTGTTTAGAGGAATCAGCCGCCCAGACCTCTTTTCTCTTCTTTAGATCTTTGTTTGACGACTGTATCTGTCGTCCTTCTCTTTTGTCGAACTTTTTCCCGTCCGACTGTTTTGCTGTGCTACAAAGATCTGTCGCCTGTATGTAGGCTTCTGCTTCAATCAAGGCCTCCTGAAGAGTCGCCAACCTCTTTCGAACAAGATCGAATTTGAAAGTCGACCCGTCTTTGAGACCCCTGAAAAAGTCAGTATAGGCTACCTCATCCGGTAACCCTTGAATTTGTATTCTCATCAGGTTAAACCGCCTGATGTAAGAACGAAGCCCCTCCTTCTCACCCTGCTGAATTGTCCCCAAATCAAGGGTCGTCTTCTTCGCAGGAATGTTCATGGCGAAGTTGGAGGTGAACAAGTAAGCAAGCGTCCTGAAGTTGTTTACACAACCAGTCGGCAGGTTGCCAAACCATTGCTGTGCAATTCCTTTGAGAGTTGCTGGAAAGCACTTGCACCAAGTGGGATCATCCAACCCTTGAAGGTACATTAGGTTGGAGAATGCCATTAGATGGTCTTCTGGGTTAGTAGTGCCATCATAGGCGCCTACTAACACATTTTTCACTTTGGCCGTCTGAGCGGCTTCAGTGATTTCCTTGGAGAAGGCCGACGGCTGTTCACCAAGTCTAAGCAACCGTAGCTGCCAGTCCAAAGGTTGGACATTCTTAACTGCCTGCCCACCAAATGGAGGTGGCGGCATAAAATATTGTTGTTGTGGTACAAACGGTAAGTTTGGTACCGCCTGGTCGCTATGAAAGCCGGACTGACGGGAGGTGCCGCCTGACTGGCTCTCATGATACGACTGAGTATGCCTCATCGAGGAATTGCGCAGACTTTCTTGAAATTCAGAAGTAGAGGCCGACTCTGACAGTCGGTCATTCTTCTTCTGTTCTAACAGCAGACGAGCATCTGTGTATGTCTTCTTCGACCCGTCCGCCTGAATGTGACGAACAGGTTTCCTATTTCCTGGAGTAGGAAAACGGTATTTTGTGAGGTCAAGGACAGGCGGCTCCCACTTCCTGGATTTAGGATGAGGAGTTCCCTCTCGTCCTTGAACCGGCTTCCTCTTGCCTGAAGTGGAAGGTTTCTTAGCCGACTGCTCCTTGGTCAGAGCAGGCGGCTTCTTGTTGAGCAACTCTTGAATCTCCCCCTTGAAGCTTCTCATGAAGGTCATGAGTTCGTTTCTTGTAATGGGAGCAGACCCATCAGTCGCCTGCGGCCGAACAGACGGTGCGCCTGCTGGCTCGCTTTCAGTTTGTAAATGCTCCCGTTCCGTCCTTTCGGTCTGACGGGTACGTCGGGCCCTTAGGGTCCCGTCTGGAGCTGTGTGAGCTTCAACTTCAAGTTCATTGTCAGTGTCATGGTCCGACTGGACTTGAGGGTCGTCTAGGGGACGCCTCTCTTCAAAAGTCGGTACAAACGTGGATGCCATCTCAGAAGTACTCTCCCCACAGACGGCGCCAAAATGTTTCGGGGTTTTCTGATGTCCTACGGGAGAGTTACAACACCAAGACTGGAACCGGACGCCTGTACCTGCAAAATAACGAAGACTCCTTGTGGTAGGAGCTCCGCCTCCGACGGTCAAGTTAGTACTTGATTAAAGAGTAATTAATGCGGAAATTAAGGTGGTTTTGTCTCTCTTGGTGAGAGTGTTTAATGTGTAATCCGAGTGTTAACCGTATTCTCTCTCCTCTTAATGAGGATTAAGAGGAGTATTTATAACCTCGGGAAGCGTGCCAATTAGGTTTAGGTTAACCTTGGGCTGACTGGGCTTCTAAACAGGATTGGGCCTTGGTGGCCGGCTTTCCCATTTGGCATGGGTGGACACGTGGCGTGTCTCTATTGGTCCGTAAAGGACTAATCTGGGATTGACACGTGGCAGGCTCCTATTGGCCCATGTGAAGGACACGTGGCGGAACCTGGTTGGTCCACTTGTCAGACGGTGATTGGTGGATAAAAATCCCCTAATCAAAAGTCAAACACATTCTAACAAAGCTTTTTGAATAAATGAAAGTCAAATGCATTCTACAAAGTTAATTGAATCAAATGAAAGTCAAAAACATTTGAACAAAGCCAATTGAATCAGATGAAAGTCAAGAACATTCAAACAAAGCTTTTTAAATCAAATGAAAGTCAAATTCATTCTACAAAGCTAATTGAATCAGATGAAAGTCAAACACATTCAAACAACGCTAATTAAATCAAAAGAAAGTCAAACACATTCAAACAAACCTAATTGAATCAAATGAAAGTCAAACAAATTCAAACAGAGCTAAATTGAATAAAATGAAAGTCAAACACATTCAAAAAGAGCTTTTTGAATCAAATGAAGGTCAAATGCATTTAAGAAAGCTAATTGAATCAAATGAAAGTCAAACACATTCAAACAAAGCTAATTGAATCAAATGTAAGTCAAACACATTCAAACAGAGCTTTTTGAATCAAATGAAAGTCAAATGCATTCAACAAAGCTAATTAAATCAAATGAAAGTCAAAAACATCTAAAAAACCTAATTAAATCAAATGAATGTCAAACACATTCAAACAAAGCTATTTGTATCAAATGAAAGTCAAATGCATTCTACAAAGCTAATTGAATCAAATGGAAGTAAAAAACATTCGAACAAAGCCAATTGAATCCAATGAAAGTCAAACACATTCAAACAAAGCTTTTTGAATCAAATGAAAGTCAAATGCATTCAACAAAGCTAATTGAATCAAATGAAAGTCAAAAACATCTAAAAAATCTAATTAAATCAAATGAAAGTCAAACACATTCAAAAAAAGCTAATTAAATCAAATGAAAGTCAAACACATTCAAACAAAGCTATTTGAACTAAATGGAAGTAAAATGCAATCTACAAAGCTAATTGAATCAAATGAAAGTTAAACACATTCAAACAAACCTAATAGAATCGAATGAAAGTCATACACATTCAAACAGAGCTAATTGAATCAAACGAAAGTCAAACACATTCAAACAAAGCTTTTTGAATCAAATGAAAGTCAAATGCATTTAACAAAGCTAATTGAATCAAATGAAAGTCAAACACATTCAAACAGAGCTAATTGAATCAAATGAAAGTCAAACACATTCAAATAGAGCTTTTTGAATCAAATGAAGGTCAAATGCAATCTACAAAGCTAATTGAATCAAATGAAAGTCAAACACATTAAAACAAAGCTAATTGAATCAAATGTAAGTCAAACACATTCAAACAGAGCTTTTTGAATCAAATAAAACTCAAATGCATTCAACAAAGCTAATTGAATCAAACAAAAGTCAAAAACATCTAAAAAAATCTAATTAAATCAAATGAAAGTAAAACACATTCAGACAAACCTATTTGAATCAAATGAAAGTCAAACGTATTCTACAAATCTAATTCAATCAAATGAAATTAAAAACATCTAAAAAATTCAAATTAAATCAATAAAAGGTCAAACACATTCAAACAAAACTATTTGAATCAAATGAAAGTGAAAAGCATTCTATAAAGCTAATTGAATCAAATTAAAGTCAAACACATTCAAACAAAGCTAATTGAATCAAATCAAAGTAAAACACATTCAAACAAACCTAATTGAATAAAATGAAAGTCAAAGACATTCAAACAGAGCTAATTGAATTAAATGAAAGTCAAAACACATTCAAAAAGTGCTTTTTGAATCAAATGAAGGTCAAATGCAATCTACAAAATCCACAAAGCTAATTGAATCAAATGAAAGTCAAACACATTCAAACAAAACTAATTGAATCAATTGAAAGTCAAAAACATTAAAAAAAACCTAATTAAATCAAATGAAAGTCAAACACATTCTAACAAAGCTTTTTGAATCAAATGAAAGTCAAATGCATTCTACAAAGTTAATTGAATCAAATGAAAGTCAAAAACATTTGAACAAAGCTAATTGAATCAAATGAAAGTCAAGCACATTCAAACAAAGCTTTTTAAATCAAATGAAAGTCAAATTCATTCAACAAAGCTAATAGAATCAGATGAAAGTCAAAAACATCTAAAAAACCTAATTAAATCAAATGAAAGCCAAACTCATTCATACAAAGCTATTTGTATCAAATGAAAGTCAAATGCATTCTACAAAGCTAATTGAATCAAATGGAAGTAAAAAACATTCGAACAAAGCCAATTGAATCCAATGAAAGTCAAACACATTCAAACAAAGCTTTTTGAATCAAATGAAAGTCAAATGCATTCAACAAAGCTAATTGAATCAAATGAAAGTCAAAAACATCTAAAAAATCTAATTAAATCAAATGAAAGTCAAACACATTCAAAAAAAGCTAATTAAATCAAATGAAAGTCAAACACATTCAAACAAAGCTATTTGAACTAAATGGAAGTAAAATGCAATCTACAAAGCTAATTGAATCAAATGAAAGTTAAACACATTCAAACAAACCTAATAGAATCGAATGAAAGTCATACACATTCAAACAGAGCTAATTGAATCAAATGAAAGTCAAACACATTCAAACAAAGCTTTTTGAATCAAATGAAAGTCAAATGCATTTAACAAAGCTAATTGAATCAAATGAAAGTCAAACACATTCAAACAGAGCTAATTGAATCAAATGAAAGTCAAACACATTCAAATAGAGCTTTTTGAATCAAATGAAGGTCAAATGCAATCTACAAAGCTAATTGAATCAAATGAAAGTCAAACACATTAAAACAAAGCTAATTGAATCAAATGTAAGTCAAACACATTCAAACAGAGCTTTTTGAATCAAATAAAACTCAAATGCATTCAACAAAGCTAATTGAATCAAACAAAAGTCAAAAACATCTAAAAAAATCTAATTAAATCAAATGAAAGTAAAACACATTCAGACAAACCTATTTGAATCAAATGAAAGTCAAACGTATTCTACAAATCTAATTCAATCAAATGAAATTAAAAACATCTAAAAAATTCAAATTAAATCAATAAAAGGTCAAACACATTCAAACAAAACTATTTGAATCAAATGAAAGTGAAAAGCATTCTATAAAGCTAATTGAATCAAATTAAAGTCAAACACATTCAAACAAAGCTAATTGAATCAAATCAAAGTAAAACACATTCAAACAAACCTAATTGAATAAAATGAAAGTCAAAGACATTCAAACAGAGCTAATTGAATTAAATGAAAGTCAAAACACATTCAAAAAGTGCTTTTTGAATCAAATGAAGGTCAAATGCAATCTACAAAATCCACAAAGCTAATTGAATCAAATGAAAGTCAAACACATTCAAACAAAACTAATTGAATCAAATGAAAGTCAAAAACATTAAAAAAAAACCTAATTAAATCAAATGAAAGTCAAACACATTCTAACAAAGCTTTTTGAATCAAATGAAAGTCAAATGCATTCTACAAAGTTAATTGAATCAAATGAAAGTCAAAAACATTTGAACAAAGCTAATTGAATCAAATGAAAGTCAAGCACATTCAAACAAAGCTTTTTAAATCAAATGAAAGTCAAATTCATTCAACAAAGCTAATAGAATCAGATGAAAGTCAAACACATTCAAACAACGCTAATTATATCAAAAGAAAGTCAAACACATTCAAACAAACCTAATTGAATCAAATGAAAGTCAAACACATTCAAATAGAGCTAATTGAATAAAATGAAAATCAAACATATTCAAAAAGAGCTTTTTGAATCAAATGAAGGTCAAATGCATTTAAAAAAGCTAATTGAATCAAATGAAAGTCAAACACATTCAAACAAAGCTAATTGAATCAAATGTAAGTCAAACACATTCTAACAGAGCTTTTTGAATCAAATGAAAGTCAAATTCATTCAACAAAGCTAATTGAATTAGATGAAAGTAAAACACATTCAAACAACGCTAATTAAATCAAAAGAAAGTCAAACACATTCAAACAAATCTAATTGAATCAAATGAAAGTCAAACACATTCAAACAGAGCTTTTTGAATCAAATAAAACTCTAATGCATTCAACAAAGCTAATTGAATCAAACAAAAGTCAAAAACATCTAAAAAAATCTAATTAAATCAAATGAAAGTCAAACACATTCAGACAAACCTATTTGAATCATATGAAAGTCAAATGTATTCTACAAATCTAATTGAATCAAATGAAAGTAAAAACATCTAAAAAATTCAAATTAAATCAATAAAAGGTCAAACACATTCAAACAAAACTATTTGAATCAAATGAAAGTCAAAAGCATTCTATAAAGCTAATTGAATCAAATGAAAGTCAAACACATTCAAACAAAGCTAATTGAATCAAATCAAAGTAAAACACATTCAAACAAACCTAATTGAATAAAATGAAAGTCAAAGACATTCAAATAGAGCTAATTGAATTAAATGAAAGTCAAAACACATTCAAAAAGTGCTTTTTGAATCAAATGAAGGTCAAATGCAATCTACGAAATCTACAAAGCTAATTGAATCAAATGAAAGTCAAACACATTCAAACAAAACTAATTGAATCAAATGAAAGTCAAAAACATTAAAAAAAACCTAATTAAATCAAATGAAAGTCAAACACATTCTAACAAAGCTTTTTGAATCAAATGAAAGTCAAATGCATTCTACAAAGTTAATTGAATCAAATGAAAGTCAAAAACATTCGAACAAAGCCAATTGAATCAAATGAAAGTCCAGCACATTCAAACAAAGCTTTTTAAATCAAATGAAAGTCAAATTCATTCAACAAAGCTAATTGAATCAGATGAAAGTCAAACACATTCAAACAACGCTAATTAAATCAACAGAAAGTCAAACACATTCAAACAAACCTAATTGAATCAAATGAAAGTCAAACAAATTCAAACAGAGCTAAATTGAATAAAATGAAAGTCAAACACATTCAAAAAGAGCTTTTTGAATCAAATGAAGGTCAAATGCATTTAAGAAAGCTAATCGAATCAAATGAAAGTCAAACACATTCAAACAGAGCTTTTTGAATCAAATGAAAGTCAAATGCATTCAACAAAGCTAATTAAATCAAATGAAAGTCAAAAACATCTAAAAAACCTAATTAAATCAAATGAAAGTCAAACACATTCAAACAAAGCTATTTGTATCAAATGAAAGTTAAATGCATTCTACAAAGCTAATTGAATCAAATGGAAGTAAAAAACATTCGAACAAAGCCAATTGAATCCAATGAAAGTCAAACACATTCAAACAAAGCTTTTTGAATCAAATGATAGTCAAATGCATTCAACAAAGCTAATTGAATCAAATGAAAGTCAAAAACATCTAAAAAATCTAATTAAATCAAATGAAAGTCAAACACATTCAAAAAAAGCTAATTAAATCAAATGAAAGTCAAACACATTCAAACAAAGCTATTTGAACTAAATGGAAGTAAAATGCAATCTACAAAGCTAATTGAATCAAATGAAAGTTAAACACATTCAAACAAACCTAATAGAATCGAATGAAAGTCATACACATTCAAACAGAGCTAATTGAATCAAATGAAAGTCAAACACATTCAAACAAAGCTTTTTGAATCAAATGAAAGTCAAATGCATTTAACAAAGCTAATTGAATCAAATGAAAGTCAAACACATTCAAACAGAGCTAATTGAATCAAATGAAAGTCAAACACATTCAAATAGAGCTTTTTGAATCAAATGAAGGTCAAATGCAATCTACAAAGCTAATTGAATCAAATGAAAGTCAAACACATTAAAACAAAGCTAATTGAATCAAATGTAAGTCAAACACATTCAAACAGAGCTTTTTGAATCAAATAAAACTCAAATGCATTCAACAAAGCTAATTGAATCAAACAAAAGTCAAAAACATCTAAAAAAATCTAATTAAATCAAATGAAAGTCAAACACATTCAGACAAACCTATTTGAATCAAATGAAAGTCAGACGTATTCTACAAATCTAATTGAATCAAATGAAATTAAAAACATCTAAAAAAATCAAATTAAATCAATAAAAGGTCAAACACATTCAAACAAAACTATTTGAATCAAATGAAAGTGAAAAGCATTCTATAAAGCTAATTGAATCAAATTAAAGTCAAACACATTCAAACAAAGCTAATTGAATCAAATCAAAGTAAAACACATTCAAACAAACCTAATTGAATAAAATGAAAGGCAAAGACATTCAAACAGAGCTAATTGAATTAAATGAAAGTCAAAACACATTCAAAAAGTGCTTTTTGAATCAAATGAAGGTCAAATGCAATCTACAAAATCCACAAAGCTAATTGAATCAAATGAAAGTCAAACACATTCAAACAAAACTAATTGAATCAAATGAAAGTCAAAAACATTAAAAAAAAACCTAATTAAATCAAATGAAAGTCAAACACATTCTAACAAAGCTTTTTGAATCCAATGAAAGTCAAATGCATTCTACAAAGTTAATTGAATCAAATGAAAGTCAAACAAATTCAAACAGAGCTAAATTGAATAAAATGAAAGTCAAACACATTCAAAAAGAGCTTTTTGAATCAAATGAAGGTCAAATGCATTTAAGAAAGCTAATCGAATCAAATGAAAGTCAAACACATTCAAACAGAGCTTTTTGAATCAAATGAAAGTCAAATGCATTCAACAAAGCTAATTAAATCAAATGAAAGTCAAAAACATCTAAAAAACCTAATTAAATCAAATGAAAGTCAAACACATTCAAACAAAGCTATTTGTATCAAATGAAAGTTAAATGCATTCTACAAAGCTAATTGAATCAAATGGAAGTAAAAAACATTCGAACAAAGCCAATTGAATCCAATGAAAGTCAAACACATTCAAACAAAGCTTTTTGAATCAAATGATAGTCAAATGCATTCAACAAAGCTAATTGAATCAAATGAAAGTCAAAAACATCTAAAAAATCTAATTAAATCAAATGAAAGTCAAACACATTCAAAAAAAGCTAATTAAATCAAATGAAAGTCAAACACATTCAAACAAAGCTATTTGAACTAAATGGAAGTAAAATGCAATCTACAAAGCTAATTGAATCAAATGAAAGTTAAACACATTCAAACAAACCTAATAGAATCGAATGAAAGTCATACACATTCAAACAGAGCTAATTGAATCAAATGAAAGTCAAACACATTCAAACAAAGCTTTTTGAATCAAATGAAAGTCAAATGCATTTAACAAAGCTAATTGAATCAAATGAAAGTCAAACACATTCAAACAGAGCTAATTGAATCAAATGAAAGTCAAACACATTCAAATAGAGCTTTTTGAATCAAATGAAGGTCAAATGCAATCTACAAAGCTAATTGAATCAAATGAAAGTCAAACACATTAAAACAAAGCTAATTGAATCAAATGTAAGTCAAACACATTCAAACAGAGCTTTTTGAATCAAATAAAACTCAAATGCATTCAACAAAGCTAATTGAATCAAACAAAAGTCAAAAACATCTAAAAAAATCTAATTAAATCAAATGAAAGTCAAACACATTCAGACAAACCTATTTGAATCAAATGAAAGTCAGACGTATTCTACAAATCTAATTGAATCAAATGAAATTAAAAACATCTAAAAAAATCAAATTAAATCAATAAAAGGTCAAACACATTCAAACAAAACTATTTGAATCAAATGAAAGTGAAAAGCATTCTATAAAGCTAATTGAATCAAATTAAAGTCAAACACATTCAAACAAAGCTAATTGAATCAAATCAAAGTAAAACACATTCAAACAAACCTAATTGAATAAAATGAAAGGCAAAGACATTCAAACAGAGCTAATTGAATTAAATGAAAGTCAAAACACATTCAAAAAGTGCTTTTTGAATCAAATGAAGGTCAAATGCAATCTACAAAATCCACAAAGCTAATTGAATCAAATGAAAGTCAAACACATTCAAACAAAACTAATTGAATCAAATGAAAGTCAAAAACATTAAAAAAAAACCTAATTAAATCAAATGAAAGTCAAACACATTCTAACAAAGCTTTTTGAATCCAATGAAAGTCAAATGCATTCTACAAAGTTAATTGAATCAAATGAAAGTCAAAAACATTTGAACAAAGCCAATTGAATCAAATGAAAGTCAAGCACATTCAAACAAAGCTTTTTAAATCAAATGAAAGTCAAATTCATTCAACAAAGCTAATAGAATCAGATGAAAGTCAAACACATTCAAACAACGGTAATTATATCAAAAGAAAGTCAAACACATTCAAACAAACCTAATTGAATCAAATGAAAGTCAAACACATTCAAATAGAGCTAATTGAATAAAATGAAAATCAAACATATTCAAAAAGAGCTTTTTGAATCAAATGAAGGTCAAATGCATTTAAGAAAGCTAATTGAATCAAATGAAAGTCAAACACATTCAAACAAAGCTAATTGAATCAAATGTAAGTCAAACACATTCTAACAGAGCTTTTTGAATCAAATGAAAGTCAAATTCATTCAACAAAGCTAATTGAATTAGATGAAATTAAAACACATTCAAACAACGCTAATTAAATCAAAAGAAAGTCAAACACATTCAAACAAATCTAATTGAATCAAATGAAAGTCAAACACATTCAAACAGAGCTAATTGAATAAAATTAAAGTCAAACACATTCAAAAAGAGCTTTTTGAATCAAATGAAGGTCAAATGCAAAGAAAGCTAATTGAATCAAATGAAAGTCAAACACATTCAAACAAAGCTAATTGAATCAAATGTAAGACAAACACATTCAAACAGAGCTTTTTGAATCAAATGAAAGTCAAATGCATTCAACAAAGCTAATTAAATCAAATGAAAGTCAAAAACATCTAAAATAACCTAATTAAATCAAATGAAAGTCAAACACATTCAAACAAAGCTATTTGTGTCAAATGGAAAGTCAAATGCATTCTACAAAGCTAATTGAACCAAATGGAAGTAAAAAACATTCGAACATAGCCAATTGAATCGAATGAAAGTCAAACACATTCAAACAAAGCTTTTTGAATCAAATGAAAGTCAAATGCATTCAACAAAGTTAATTGAATCAAATGAAAGTCAAAAACATCTAAAAAAATCTAATTAAATCAAATGAAAGTCAAACACATTCAAAAAAAGCTAATTAAATCAAATGAAAGTCAAACACATTCAAACAAAGCTATTTGAACTATATGAAAGTAAAATGCAATCTACAAAGCTAATTGAATCAAATGAAAGTTAAACACATTCAAACAAACCTAATAGAATCGAATGAAAGTCAAACACATTCAAACAGAGCTAATTGAATCAAATGAAAGTCAAACACATTCAAACAAAGCTTTTTGAATCAAATGAAAGTCAAATGCATTTAACAAAGCTAATTGAATCAAATGAAAGTCAAACACATTCAAACAGAGCTAATTGAATCAAATGAAAGTCAAACACATTCAAATAGAGCTTTTTGAATCAAATGAAGGTCAAATGCAATCTACAAAGCTAATTGAATCAAATGAAAGTCAAACACATTAAAACAAAGCTAATTGAATCAAATGTAAGTCAAACACATTCAAACAGAGCTTTTTGAATCAAATAAAACTCAAATGCATTCAACAAAGCTAATTGAATCAAACAAAAGTCAAAAACATCTAAAAAAATCTAATTAAATCAAATGAAAGCCAAACACATTCAGACAAACCTATTTGAATCAAATAAAAGTCAAATGTATTCTACAAATCTAATTGAATCAAATGAAAGTAAAAACATCTAAAAAATTAAAATTAAATCAATAAAAGGTCAAACACATTCAAACAAATTTATTTGAATCAAATGAAAGTCAAAAGCATTCTATAAAGCTAATTGAATCAAATGAAAGTCAAACACATTCAAACAAAGCTAATTGAATCAAATCAAAGTAAAACACATTCAAACAAACCTAATTGAATAAAATGAAAGTCAAAGACATTCAAATAGAGCTAATTGAATTAAATGAAAGTCAAAACACATTCAAAAAGTGCTTTTTGAATCAAATGAAGGTCAAATGCAATCTACGAAATCTACAAAGCTAATTGAATCAAATGAAAGTCAAACACATTCAAACAAAACTAATTGAATCAAATGAAAGTCAAAAACATTAAAAAAAACCTAATTAAATCAAATGAAAGTCAAACACATTCTAACAAAGCTTTTTGAATCAAATGAAAGTCAAATGCATTCTACAAAGTTAATTGAATCAAATGAAAGTCAAAAACATTCGAACAAAGCCAATTGAATCAAATGAAAGTCCAGCACATTCAAACAAAGCTTTTTAAATCAAATGAAAGTCAAATTCATTCAACAAAGCTAATTGAATCAGATGAAAGTCAAACACATTCAAACAACGCTAATTAAATCAACAGAAAGTCAAACACATTCAAACAAACCTAATTGAATCAAATGAAAGTCAAACAAATTCAAACAGAGCTAAATTGAATAAAATGAAAGTCAAACACATTCAAAAAGAGCTTTTTGAATCAAATGAAGGTCAAATGCATTTAAGAAAGCTAATCGAATCAAATGAAAGTCAAACACATTCAAACAGAGCTTTTTGAATCAAATGAAAGTCAAATGCATTCAACAAAGCTAATTAAATCAAATGAAAGTCAAAAACATCTAAAAAACCTAATTAAATCAAATGAAAGTCAAACACATTCAAACAAAGCTATTTGTATCAAATGAAAGTCAAATGCATTCTACAAAGCTAATTGAATCAAATGGAAGTAAAAAACATTCGAACAAAGCCAATTGAATCCAATGAAAGTCAAACACATTCAAACAAAGCTTTTTGAATCAAATGATAGTCAAATGCATTCAACAAAGCTAATTGAATCAAATGAAAGTCAAAAACATCTAAAAAATCTAATTAAATCAAATGAAAGTCAAACACATTCAAAAAAAGCTAATTAAATCAAATGAAAGTCAAACACATTCAAACAAAGCTATTTGAACTAAATGGAAGTAAAATGCAATCTACAAAGCTAATTGAATCAAATGAAAGTTAAACACATTCAAACAAACCTAATAGAATCGAATGAAAGTCATACACATTCAAACAGAGCTAATTGAATCAAATGAAAGTCAAACACATTCAAACAAAGCTTTTTGAATCAAATGAAAGTCAAATGCATTTAACAAAGCTAATTGAATCAAATGAAAGTCAAACACATTCAAACAGAGCTAATTGAATCAAATGAAAGTCAAACACATTCAAATAGAGCTTTTTGAATCAAATGAAGGTCAAATGCAATCTACAAAGCTAATTGAATCAAATGAAAGTCAAACACATTAAAACAAAGCTAATTGAATCAAATGTAAGTCAAACACATTCAAACAGAGCTTTTTGAATCAAATAAAACTCAAATGCATTCAACAAAGCTAATTGAATCAAACAAAAGTCAAAAACATCTAAAAAAATCTAATTAAATCAAATGAAAGTCAAACACATTCAGACAAACCTATTTGAATCAAATGAAAGTCAGACGTATTCTACAAATCTAATTGAATCAAATGAAATTAAAAACATCTAAAAAAATCAAATTAAATCAATAAAAGGTCAAACACATTCAAACAAAACTATTTGAATCAAATGAAAGTGAAAAGCATTCTATAAAGCTAATTGAATCAAATTAAAGTCAAACACATTCAAACAAAGCTAATTGAATCAAATCAAAGTAAAACACATTCAAACAAACCTAATTGAATAAAATGAAAGGCAAAGACATTCAAACAGAGCTAATTGAATTAAATGAAAGTCAAAACACATTCAAAAAGTGCTTTTTGAATCAAATGAAGGTCAAATGCAATCTACAAAATCCACAAAGCTAATTGAATCAAATGAAAGTCAAACACATTCAAACAAAACTAATTGAATCAAATGAAAGTCAAAAACATTAAAAAAAAACCTAATTAAATCAAATGAAAGTCAAACACATTCTAACAAAGCTTTTTGAATCCAATGAAAGTCAAATGCATTCTACAAAGTTAATTGAATCAAATGAAAGTCAAAAACATTTGAACAAAGCCAATTGAATCAAATGAAAGTCAAGCACATTCAAACAAAGCTTTTTAAATCAAATGAAAGTCAAATTCATTCAACAAAGCTAATAGAATCAGATGAAAGTCAAACACATTCAAACAACGGTAATTATATCAAAAGAAAGTCAAACACATTCAAACAAACCTAATTGAATCAAATGAAAGTCAAACACATTCAAATAGAGCTAATTGAATAAAATGAAAATCAAACATATTCAAAAAGAGCTTTTTGAATCAAATGAAGGTCAAATGCATTTAAGAAAGCTAATTGAATCAAATGAAAGTCAAACACATTCAAACAAAGCTAATTGAATCAAATGTAAGTCAAACACATTCTAACAGAGCTTTTTGAATCAAATGAAAGTCAAATTCATTCAACAAAGCTAATTGAATTAGATGAAATTAAAACACATTCAAACAACGCTAATTAAATCAAAAGAAAGTCAAACACATTCAAACAAATCTAATTGAATCAAATGAAAGTCAAACACATTCAAACAGAGCTAATTGAATAAAATTAAAGTCAAACACATTCAAAAAGAGCTTTTTGAATCAAATGAAGGTCAAATGCAAAGAAAGCTAATTGAATCAAATGAAAGTCAAACACATTCAAACAAAGCTAATTGAATCAAATGTAAGACAAACACATTCAAACAGAGCTTTTTGAATCAAATGAAAGTCAAATGCATTCAACAAAGCTAATTAAATCAAATGAAAGTCAAAAACATCTAAAATAACCTAATTAAATCAAATGAAAGTCAAACACATTCAAACAAAGCTATTTGTGTCAAATGGAAAGTCAAATGCATTCTACAAAGCTAATTGAACCAAATGGAAGTAAAAAACATTCGAACATAGCCAATTGAATCGAATGAAAGTCAAACACATTCAAACAAAGCTTTTTGAATCAAATGAAAGTCAAATGCATTCAACAAAGTTAATTGAATCAAATGAAAGTCAAAAACATCTAAAAAAATCTAATTAAATCAAATGAAAGTCAAACACATTCAAAAAAAGCTAATTAAATCAAATGAAAGTCAAACACATTCAAACAAAGCTATTTGAACTATATGAAAGTAAAATGCAATCTACAAAGCTAATTGAATCAAATGAAAGTTAAACACATTCAAACAAACCTAATAGAATCGAATGAAAGTCAAACACATTCAAACAGAGCTAATTGAATCAAATGAAAGTCAAACACATTCAAACAAAGCTTTTTGAATCAAATGAAAGTCAAATGCATTTAACAAAGCTAATTGAATCAAATGAAAGTCAAACACATTCAAACAGAGCTAATTGAATCAAATGAAAGTCAAACACATTCAAATAGAGCTTTTTGAATCAAATGAAGGTCAAATGCAATCTACAAAGCTAATTGAATCAAATGAAAGTCAAACACATTAAAACAAAGCTAATTGAATCAAATGTAAGTCAAACACATTCAAACAGAGCTTTTTGAATCAAATAAAACTCAAATGCATTCAACAAAGCTAATTGAATCAAACAAAAGTCAAAAACATCTAAAAAAATCTAATTAAATCAAATGAAAGCCAAACACATTCAGACAAACCTATTTGAATCAAATAAAAGTCAAATGTATTCTACAAATCTAATTGAATCAAATGAAAGTAAAAACATCTAAAAAATTAAAATTAAATCAATAAAAGGTCAAACACATTCAAACAAATTTATTTGAATCAAATGAAAGTCAAAAGCATTCTATAAAGCTAATTGAATCAAATGAAAGTCAAACACATTCAAACAAAGCTAATTGAATCAAATCAAAGTAAAACACATTCAAACAAACCTAATTGAATAAAATGAAATTCAAAGACATTCAAACAGAGCTAATTGAATTAAATAAAAGTCAAAACACATTCAAAGAGTGCTTTTTGAATCAAATGAAGGTCAAATGCAATCTACAAAATCTACAAAGCTAATTGAATCAAATGAAAGTCAAACACATTCAAACAAAACTAATTGAATCAAATGAAAGTCAAAAACATTAAAAAAAAACCTAATTAAATCAAATGAAAGTCAAACACATTCTAACAAAGCTTTTTGAATCAAATGAAAGTCAAATGCATTCTACAAAGCTAATTGAATCAAATTGTTGTAGCCAAGCCTAACAACTTGGTTATGGACATTTCTTTTCTTTGGTTCAAGATGTAGCATCATGTATTGGTGCTATGCATTCTATCCATGGGCAGCAAGATATTCAATCCCTTGAATTTCTTGTTGTTCTTATTAACTAGTTTATTCTAGTTATTTTTTATGCTTTGAATAAATTGTAAACTTTAGTCATTTTAAGTTTGCAAATTAGTTATATTTTTTCTTAGTTCTTTTTATCTGATTTTAGTTCGAAAACTATTGACACATTCACACAAAAGTACAAAGATACATCAATATGGCAGCCATTTAAGCTTGGAATCCGAAATTCTTTTACAAGGAATTTCAAAGCTTTGACTTGGGAGTTACAATCAGTTTTCAAAGGGGAATTACAAGCCATTACAAGCCTTAAGTTCAGCCTTCAAGTGGCCGTTGATATCAGTCAACATTGGAGCATCTTAAGCCTTAATTTCAGCCTTCAATTGGCTGTTTAATTCAGTCAGCTTTTGGAGCAACTAAAGGGCGTCCAAGTACACCCTTGTCCACATACATTCAAGCTAATTTCAAGGCTTGAACCAAGGAGGAGTTACACTTCTTTGCTGTTTGAATTTGGGCGTGAATTAATGGGAGTTACACTCTCTTAATTCTGATTTTATTTCAGCCTTAATTTGGAGGTTATAAGCCACCATTTTCTCTTTGATGTATCTAGTTAAATAAGGCTTCTTTTATTAATGTATCTAGACAACAAAAAGCTGATTTATACTTAGCTTTAGCTTAGGCGTGTAACAAGTGAGCTGAACAGCCACTTAAAGTTAGCTTGTACTTAAGGGTGCTTGTTTACTATAAATAGCAAGCAAATGTGAATGAAAAAAATCAGATTATTCAAACAAAAAAACTTGTCTTACATTCGTTTCTTGGATTAGAAACAAAAACCTGAAATTCTTGGATTTGGAATTTCGTTTCCTTTGCTTAGTTAGCTAGTTTAGGCTACTAGTTGGCTTGTGATCTTAGGAATCCAAAACGTTTCTTAGTGGTGTGACTTTATCTAAGAAGCCTTTGGTTCTTTAGCCTTATCTATCCCTTGGTTTATCCCTTGTGTATTTCGAGTGTTACTCCAAATATACAACATTTGGCGCTAGAAGGAGGGGGATCTAGCAAACAAATACCCCAAACACATACCCAAACACAAACCATGTCCGACATCCCACCCCCTAATTGGCAAGAATATGTCAATAAGGTTGCACAAGAGAAAGAAGATATGGAGCAACGAATGCAATATTTACAAGGTCAGTTAAGAGATCTTTCTACTAAGTTGCGCCATCAAAAAGAGGGTTCACCCAATCATAGTGATGAAGAAGTGAGTGAATCTAATTTCAATCACAATGATAGACCTTTTCATGAAAGAGAAAGGTCACGGCCTAATAATGACATTAAGGCTGACATCCCGGAGTATGACGGCAAACTCGATGCTAATGAGTTTGTAGAATGGCTTAGAACGGTGGAGAGAGTGTTTGATTACAAGCAAACACCGGAAGAAAAAAAGGTGAAGATTGTAGCCTTGAAGTTAAGAAAATATGCCTCAACTTGGTGGGCTAGTGTGTGTGCCAAAAGGGAAAGGCAAGACAAAGAGAAAGTGAGATCGTGGACCAAGATGAAAAAGATGCTGAAACAAAAGTTTCTTCCCACATACTATGTGCAAGAAAACTTTTCCAAGTTCCACAACCTCAAACAAGGTACAAAATCAGTAGAAGAATATGCTAGGGAATTTGAAGGATTTGTCATGAAATGTGGAGTAGAGGAAGATGAACCTCAAACATTGGTGCGTTTTTTTGGGAGGACTTGACCCAAAAATAGCCAATGTGGCCGAACTACACCCTTACACCACCCTTGAAGAGCTCATTATCTTAGCACATAAGATTGAGCAGCAACAAAAAGCAAGAGGCAAAAGTGAATCATCACGTTTTGCATCTCAAACCTCATTTCCCCAAAAAAAGCAAACATCCAATTTCCCACCTTTCAAACCCACATCCAATCAGCCTACTTCTAAACCACCTTCACAAAACACCAAAAATTCCAACCCAAAACCAGCCCCAAGAAGATGTTTTCGGTGTCAAGGCCTTGGACATTTGGCTAGTGATGATTGTCCAAATAAAAGGATTGTCACTTTGATTGAGCATGAAGAGGAGGACGAATTAGAAATTGAAGTGGACAACAACCTTGAGGAGAATGATGATTATGCGTGTCTTGGACCCGATGAAGGAGAATGCTTGGTGGTTCGACGTACACTAAGCAATATGATTGGCAAAGCAGGGAGTTTGCAACGTGAGGCAATCTTTCACACTCGTTGCACCATTGGTGGTAAGGTATGTACCTTGATTATTGATGGAGGTAGTTGTACCAATGTAGCTTCACAAGTAATGATAGACAAGCTGAAAATAAAAACCGTCCCTCACCCTAAACCTTATGTGATTCAATGGCTAAATCATGGTAAAGGGATTCAAGTAACACAACAAGCCTTGTTATCATTTAGCATTGGTAAAACTTATGAGGAAGAATTATGGTGTGATGTTATACCTATGGATGCATGTCATATCTTACTTGGTAGACCTTGGCTATTTGATAGGCGTGTGATGCATGATGGGTATAAAAACACATATTCCTTCACTAAGGATGGACAGAAAATACTCCTTACCCCTCTAAACCTAAAAAACGACCACCCCATATCCACACCCCCCACTTCCCTTACCACTCTCATAAAGTCAGAATTGCATGAGTATAAAGCTCACAAACAATTCATTTTAAGCCAACTTGATACCCCCTTCCCAACCGACACAAAAAGAACCACACCCACTCCTCACCCCTCTTCTCAAAACCTTTTCCCATGTTTTCCCCGAAGACATTCCCCATGGCCTACCTCCAAAACGTGACATACAACACAAAATTGATCTTGTTCCCGGATCAATGCTCCCAAACAAACTAGCCTATAGAACCACTCCAAAAGAAACCGAAGAGATTAGGAGGCAAGTGGAAGAATTACTGTCCAAGGGTCTTATTCGTAAGTCTCTTAGTCCATGTGCTTGTCCTACTTTGATTGTGCCTAAGAAGAATGGAGAATGGAGAATGTGTGTTGATAGTAGGTCAATCAATAAAATCACTATCAAGTACCGGTTTCCTATTCCAAGGTTGAATGATTTACTTGATGATTTGCATGGTTCTAAAGTGTTCTCTAAAATTGATTTGAGAAGTGGCTATCATCAAATTCGAATTTTCGAAGGAGATGAATGGAAGACCTCTTTCAAGACAAAGGAGGGCCTCTATGAGTGGCTTGTGATGCCATTTGGTTTGTCTAATGCACCATCTACATTTATGCGCCTTATGAATCAGGTTATGCAACCTTTCATGGGTAAATTTGTTGTAGTTTATTTTGATGATATTTTGGTGTATAGTAGGGAGGAAGAAGAGAATTCTATGCACTTGCAACAGGTTTTTGAAGCCCTTGAACGTGAGAAATTGTATGGTAACTTAGAGAAGTGTCATTTCTTCACTTCCCAAGTTATTTTTCTTGGCTTTAAAGTCTCATCACAAGGCATTGAAGTTGATGAAAAGAAAGTTGCTGCAATTCGTGAGTGGCCCACGCCAAAAACCATGCAACAAGTTCGAAGCTTTCATGGACTTGCTTCTTTCTATAGAAGATTTGTGCGGAATTTTAGTACCCTCATGGCACCTATCACGGAGCTAACTAAAAATCAGAAGTTAGTTTGGAATGATAAGGCTCAAAAGGCCTTTGATGAGGTAAAACATCAACTTACTAGTGCACCTATTCTTGCTTTGCCTAACTTTGATGAAGTTTTTGAAGTTGAATGTGATGCTAGTGGAGTTGGTATTGGTGATGTTTTGTCACAAGTTGGGCGTCCCCTTGCCTACTTTAGTGAAAAACTCAATGAAGCACAACGGAAGTATAGCACCTATGATAAGGAGTTCTTTGCTCTTGTTCGTGCTTTGGACCATTGGAGACATTACCTCATTTCCAAGGAGTTCATCCTTCATTCAGATCATGAAGCCCTCAAATATCTTCAAAGCCAACAAAAACTCCAACCTCGCCATGCCAAATGGGTGGAGTATTTTCAAGCTTTTCATTTTGTGATCAAGCATAGGAGAGGCGCCATGAACAAAGGAGCTGATGCGCTTTCAAGGAGATACACACTCTTGAATTCTTTCAAAGCAAGGGTGATTAGTGTTGAAGATGTGAAAGCAAGTTACAAAAATGATCATGACTTTGGTGATTTATTTTTAAAATGTTCTAATCATGCTTACAAAGATTATTACATTTTAGATTGCTATTTGTTCAAAGGAAACAGGTTGTGCATTCCAAGATCAAGCCTAAGAGAATCTCTTATCAAAGAGTTTCATGAAGGAGGAATGGCGGGACACTTTGGCATAGAGAAGACTACTCTTCTAGTCCAAGAATACTTTCATTGGCCTAGGTTGGTCCGTGATGTGGAGTTCATTGTGAAGAGATGTGTGATATGTCAAAAGGCCAAGAGTCATAGTCTACCACAAGGCTATCTTTTGCCCTTACCTATTCCACAAGCATCATGGGAGGATATTAGTCTTGATTTCGTTGTGGGACTTCCTATCACCCAACGAAAGAAAGATTCTATAATGGTTGTTGTAGATCGATTTTCTAAAATGGCTCATTTTATTGCTTGTCATTCAACTTATGATGCTACTCATGTTGCTAATTTGTTTTTCAATGAGATTGTTCGTTTGCATGGTGTACCTAAATCCATGGTGAGTGATCGTGATCCAAAATTTCTAAGTCATTTTTGGCTTACATTATGGAGGAAGATGGGCACAAAATTGAACTTTAGCACTTCAAGTCATCCTCAAACAGATGGACAAACCGAAGTGACTAATAGAACTTTGGGATCCTTGCTGCGGTCTTTGGCTACTAAACGTCCCAAGCAATGGGAAGAGATGATTCCTCATGCGGAGTTTGCTTACAATCGTGTGCCTAGCAAGACAACAGGTTTGAGTCCTTTTGAAGTGGTGTATGGATTCAATCCGTGCACTCCTATTGATCTCACTCCCATTCCCTCACCAAATAAGTTCAGCAATGATGCTGAGGTGCGCGCAAAAGAAATCAAGTCTATGCATGAGCAAGTTCGTTCCAAAATTGAACAAGCTAATGCAAAGACAAAGGAATACTATGACAAGAAAAGAAAGGAGGTCCGTTTTCAGCCCGGTGACTTAGTTTGGATTCATCTTCGAAAGGAAAGATTTCCTTCCAAAAGGCGGTCCAAGGTTAGTCCTCGTAGTGATGGTCCATTTGCTATTGTTGAAAAGGTGAATGATAATGCTTACAAAGTTGAGTTGCCCAGAGATTATGGTGTTTCTAGCACCTTTAATGTGGCTGATTTATCACCTTACTATGATGAGTTTGAAGAGTTGCCGAGTTTGAGGGCAAAGTCTTTTCAAGAAGGGGGGAATGTTGTAGCCAAGCCTAACAACTTGGTTATGGACATTTCTTTTCTTTGGTTCAAGACGTAGCATCATGTATTGGTGCTATGCATTCTATCCATGGGCAGCAAGATATTCAATCCCTTGAATTTCTTGTTGTTCTTATTAACTAGTTTATTCTAGTTATTTTTTATGCTTTGAATAAATGGTAAACTTTAGTCATTTTAAGTTTGCAAATTAGTTATATTTTTTCTTAGTTCTTTTTATCTGATTTTAATTCGAAAACTATTGTCACATTCACACAAAAGTACAAGTACAAAGATACATCAATATGGCAGCCATTTAAGCTTGGAATCCAAAATTCTTTTACAAGGAATTTCAAAGCTTTGACTTGGGAGTTACAATCAGTTTTCAAAGGGGAATTACAAGCCGTTACAAGCCTTAAGTTCAGCCTTCAAGTGGCCGTTGATATCAGTCAACATTGGAGCATCTTAAGCCTTAATTTCAGCCTTCAATTGGCTGTTTAATTCAGTCAGCTTTTGGAGCAACTAAAGGGCGTCCAAGTACACCCTTGTCCACATACATTCAAGCTAATTTCAAGGCTTGAACCAAGGAGGAGTTACACTTCTTTGCTGTTTGAATTTGGGCGTGAATTAAGGGGAGTTACACTCTCTTAATTCTGATTTTATTTCAGCCTTAATTTGGAGGTTATAAGCCACCATTTTCTCTTTGATGTATCTAGTTAAATAAGGCTTCTTTTATTAATGTATCTAGACAACAAAAAGCTGATTTATACTTAGCTTTTGCTTAGGCGTGTAACAAGTGAGCTGAACAGCCACTTAAAGTTAGCTGGTACTTAAGGGTGCTTGTTTACTATAAATAGCAAGCAAATGTGAATGAAAAAATCAGATTATTCAAACAAAAAAACTTGTCTTACATTCGTTTCTTGGATTAGAATCAAAAACCTGAAATTCTTGGATTTGGAATTTCGTTTCCTTTGCTTAGTTAGCTAGTTTAGGCTACTAGTTGGCTTGTGATCTTAGGAATCCAAAACGTTTCTTAGTGGTGTGACTTTATCTAAGAAGCCTTTGGTTCTTTAGCCTTATCTATCCCTTGGTTTATCCCTTGTGTATTTCGAGTGTTACTCCAAATATACAAAACAAATGAAAGTCAAAAACATTCGAACAAAGCCAATTGAATCAAATGAAAGTCAAACACATTCAAACAAAGCTTTTTTAAATCAAATGAAAGTCAAATTCATTCAACAAAGCTAATTGAATCAGATGAAAGTCAAACACATTCAAACAACGCTAATTAAATCAAAAGAAAGTCAAACACATTCAAACAAACCTAATTGAATCAAATGAAAGTCAAACACATTCAAACAGAGCTAATTGAATAAAATGAAAGTCAAACACATTCAAAAAGAGCTTTTTGAATCAAATGAAGGTCAAATGCATTTAAGAAAGCTAATTGAATCAAATGAAAGTCAAAGACATTCAAACAAAGCTAATTGAATCAAATGTAAGTCAAACACATTCAAACAGAGCTTTTTGAATCAAATGAAAGTCAAATGCATTCAACAAAGCTAATTAAATCAAATGAAAGTCAAAAACATCTAAAAAAAACCTAATTAAATCAAATGAAAGTCAAACACATTCAAACAAAGCTATTTGTATCAAATGAAAGTTAAATGCATTCTACAAAGCTAATTGAATCAAATGGAAGTAAAAAACATTCGAACAAAGCCAATTGAATCCAATGAAAGTCAAACACATTCAAACAAAGCTTTTTGAATCAAATGAAAGTCAAATGCATTCAACAAAGCTAATTGAATCAAATGAAAGTCAAAAACATCTAAAAAAATCTAATTAAATCAAATGAAAGTCAAACACATTCAAAAAAAGCTAATTAAATCAAATGAAAGTCAAACACATTCAAACAAAGCTATTTGAACTAAATGAATGTAAAATGCAATCTACAAAGCTAATTGAATCAAATGAAAGATAAACACATTCAAACAAACCTAATAGAATCGAATGAAAGTCAAACACATTCAAACAGAGCTAATTGAATCAAATGAAAGTCAAACACATTCAAACAAAGCTTTTTGAATCAAATGAAAGTCAAATGCATTTAACAAAGTTAATTGAATCAAATGAAAGTCAAACACATTCAAAAAACACTATTTAAATCAAATAAAAGCCAAATGCATTCAACAAAGCTAATTGAATCAAATGAAAGTCAAACACATTCAAACAAAGCTAATTAAATCAAATGAAAGTCAAACACATTCAAACAAACCTAATTGAATCAAATGAAAGTTAAATGCATTCTACAAAGCCAATTGAATCAAATGAAAGTCAAACACATTCAAACAAACCTAATTGAATCAAATGAAAGTCAAGCACATTCAAACATAGCTAATTTAATCAAATGAAAGTCAAACACATTCAAAAAGAGCTTTATAAATCAATTGAAGGTCAAATGCATTCTACAAACCTAATCGAATCAAATGAAAGTAAAAGACATTCAAATAGAGCTAATTGAATCAAATGAAAGTCAAACACATTCAAATAGAGCTTTTTAAATCAAATGAAAGTCAAATGCATTCAACAAAGCTAATTGAATCAAATGAAAGTCAAAAACATCTAAAAAAACCTAATTAAATCAAATGAAAGTCAAACACATTCAAACAAAGCTATTTGTATCAAATGAAAGTCAAATGCATTCTACAAAGCTAATTGAATCAAAAGAAAGTCAAAAACATTCGAACAAAGCCAATTGAATCAAATGAAAGTCAAACACATTCAAACAAAGCTTTTTGAATCAATTAAAGTCAAATGCATTCAACAAAGCTAATTGAATCAAATTAAAGTCAAAGACATCTAAAAAAATCTAATTAAATCAAATGAAAGTCAAACACATTCAAACAAAGCTAATTAAATCAAATGAAAGTCAAACACATTCGAACAAAGCTATTTGAATTAAATGAAAGTCAAATGCATTCTACAAAGCTAATTGAATCAAATGAAAGTCAAACACATTCAAACAAACCTAATAGAATCTAATGAAAGTCAAACACGTTCAAACAGATCTAATTGAAACAAATGAAAGTCAAACACATTCAAAAAGAGCTTTTTGAATCAAATGAAGGTCAAATGCATTTAAGAAAGCTAATTGAATCAAATGAAAGTCAAACGCATTCAAACAAAGCTAATTGAATCAAATGTAAGTCAAACACATTCAAACAGAGCTTTTTGAATCAAATGAAAGTCAAATGCAATCAACAAAGCTAATTGAATCAAATGAAAGTCAAAAACATATAAAAAAACCTAATTAAATTAAATGAAAGTCAAACACATTCAAACAAAGCTATTTGTATCAAATTAAAGTCAAATGCATTCTATAAAGCTAATTGAATCAAATTATAGTCAAAAGCATTCGAACAAAGCCAATTGAATCAAATGAAAGTCAAACACATTCAAACAAAGCTTTTTGAATCAAATGAAAGTCAAATGCATTCAACAATGCTAATTGAATCAAATGACAGTAAAAAACATCTAAAAAAATCTAATTAAATCAAATGAAAGTCAAACAAATTCAGACAAAGCTGTTTGAATCAAATGAAAGTCAAACACATTCAACAAAGCTATTTGAATTAAATGAAAGTCAAATGCAATCTACAAAGCTAATTGAATCAAATGAAAGTTAAACACATTCAAACAAACCTAATAGAATCAAATGTAAGTCAAATACATTCAAACAGAGCTTTTTGAATCAAATGAAAGTCAAAAACATCTAAAAAAATCTAATTAAATCAAATGAAAGTCAAACACATTCAGACAAAGCTATTTGAATCAAATGAAAGTCAAATGTATTCTACAAATCTAATTGAATCAAATGAAAGTAAAAAACATTCGAACAAAGCCAATTGAATCAAATGAAAGTCAAACACATTCAAACAAACCTAATTGAATCAAATGAAATTAAAACACATTCAAACAAAGCTAATTGAATCAAATGAAAGTCAAACACATTCAAACAAAGCTAATTGAATCAAATGAAAGTCAAACACATTCAAACAAAGCTAATTGAATCAAATGAAAGTAAAACACATTCAAACAAACCTAATTGAATCAAATGAAAGTCAAAGATATTCAAACAGAGCTAATTGAATCAAATGAAAGTCAAACACATCCAAACAAAGCGAATTGAATCAAATGTAAGTGAAACACATTCAAACAGAGCTTTTTGAATCAAATGAAAGTGAAATGCATTCAACAAAGCTAATTGAATCAAATGAAAGTAAAAAACATCTATAAAAATCTAATTAAATCAAATGAAAGTCAAACACATTCAGACAAAGCTGTTTGAATCAAATGAAAGTCAAACACATTCAACAAAGCTATTTGAATTAAATGAAAGTCAAATGCAATCTACAAAGCTAATTGAATCAAATGAAAGTTAAACACATTCAAACAAACCTAACAAAATTAAATGTAAGTCAAATACATTCAAACAGAGCTTTTTGAATCAAATGAAAGTCAAATAAATTCAACAAAGCTCATTGAATCAAATGAAAGTAAAAAACATCTAAAAAAATCTAATTAAATCAAATGAAAGTCAAACACATTCAGACAAAGCTATTTGAATCAAATGAAAGTCAAATGTATTCTACAAATCTAATTGAATCAAATGAAAGTAAAAAACATTCGAACAAAGCCAATTGAATCAAATGAAAGTCAAACACATTCAAACAAACTTAATTGATTAAAATCAAAGTCAAACACATTTAAACAGACCTAATTGAATCAAATGAAAGTCAAACACATTCAAAAAGAGCTTTTTGAATCAAATGACGGTCAAATGCAATCTACAAAGCTAATTGTATCAAATGAAAGTCAAACACATTGAAACAAAGCTAATTGGATCAAATGTGAGTCAAACACATTCAAACAGAGCTTTTTAAATCATATGAAAGTCAAATGCATTCATCAAAGCTAATTGAATCAAATGAAAGTCAAAAACATTCGAACAAAGCCAATTGAATCAAATGAAAGTCAAACAAATTCAAAAAGAGCTTTTTGAATAAAATGAAGGTCAAATGCATTTAAGAAAGCTAATTGAATCAAATGAAAGTCAAACACATTCAAACAAAGCTAATTGAATCAAATGTAATTCAAACACATTCAAATAGAGCTTTTTGAATCAAATGAAAGTCAAATGCATTCAACAAAGCTAATTGAATCAAACGAAAGTCAAAAACATCTAAAAAAATCTAATTAAATCAAATGAAAGTCAAACACATTCAGACAAAGCTATTTGCATCAAATGAAAGTCAAATGCATTCTACAAATCTAATTGACTCAAATGAAAGTAAAAAACATCTAAAAAATTCAAATTAAATTAATAAAAGGTCAAACACATTCAAACAAAACTATTTGAATCAAGTGAAAGTCAAATGCATTCTATAAAGCTAATTGAATCAAATTAAAGTCAAACGCATTCAAACAAAGCTAATTAGATCAATTGTAAGTCTAACACATTCAAACAGAGCTTTTTGAATCAAATTAAAGTCAAATGCATTCAACAAAGCTAATTGAATCAAACGAAAGTCTAAAACATCTAAAAAAATCTAATTAAATCAAATGAAAGTCAAACACATTCAGACAAAGCTATTTGAATCAAATGAAAGTCAAATGTATTCTACAAAACTATTTGAATCAAATGAAAGTCAAAAGCAATCTATAAAGCTAATTGAATCAAATGAAAGTCAAACACATTCAAACAAAGCTAATTGAATCAAATGAAAGTAAAACACATTCAAACAAACCTAATTGAATCAAATGAAAGTCAAACACATCCAAACAAAGCTAATTGAATCAAATGTAAGTCAAACACATTCAAACAGAGCTTTTTGAATCAAATGAAAGTCAAATGCATTCAACAAAGCTAATTGAATCAAATGAAAGTCAAAAACATCTAAAAAAACCAAATTAAATCAAATGAAAGTCAAACACATTCAAACAAAGCTATTTGAATCAAATGAAAGTCAAATGCCATCTACAAAGCTAATTGAATCAAATGGAAGTAAAACACATTCAAATAAAGCTAATTAAATGAAATGAAAGTCAAACACATTCAGACAAAGCTATTTGAATTAAATGAAAGTCAAATGCATTCTACAAATCTAATTGAATCAAATGAATGTAAAAAACATTTGAACAAAGCCATTGAATCAAATGAAAGTCAAACACATTCAAACAAACCTATCTGAATCAAATGAAAGTCAAACACATTCAAACAATGCTAATTGAATAAAATGAAAGTCAAACACATTCAAAAAGAGCTTTTTAAATCAGATGAAGGTCAAATGCATTTAAGAAAGCTAATTGAATCAAATGAAAGTTAAACACATTCAAACAAAGCTAATTGAATCAAATGTAAGTCAAACACATTCAAACAGAGCTTTTTGAATCAAATGAAAGTCAAATGCATTCAACAAATGTAATTGAATCAAATGAAAGTCAAAAACATCTAAAAAAACCTAATTAAATCAAATGAAAGTCAAACACATTCAGACAAAGCTATTTGCATCAAATGAAAGTCAAATGCATTCTACAAATCTAATTGACTCAAATGAAAGTAAAAAACATCTAAAAAATTCAAATTAAATCAATAAAAGGTCAAACACATTCAAACAAAACTATTTGAATCAAGTGAAAGTCAAATGCATTCTATAAAGCTAATTGAATCAAATTAAAGTCAAACGCATCCAAACAAAGCTAATTGAATCAAATGAAAGTAAAACACATTCAAACAAGTCTAATTGAATCAAATGAAATTCAAACACATTCAAAAAGAGCTAATGGAATCAAATGAAAGTCAAACACATTCAAAAAGAGCTTTTTGAATCAAAAGAAGGTCAAATGCAATCTACAAAGCTAATTAAATCAAATGAAAGTCAAACACATTCAAACAAAACTAAATTAATCAAATGAAAGTCAAAAACATCTAAAAAAACCTAATTAAATCAAATGAAAGTCAAACACATTCAAACAAAGCTATTGGAATCTAATGAAAGTCAAATGCATTCTACAAAGCTTATTGAATCAAATGAAAGTAAAAAACATTCGAACAAAGCCAAATGAATCCAATGAAAGTCAAACACATTCAAACTAAATTATTTGAATCAAGTGAAAGTCAAATGCATTCTACAAAGCCAATTGAATCAAACGAAAGTCAAAAACATTCCAACAAAGCCAATTGAATCAAATGAAAGTCAAACACATTCAAACAAACCTAATTGAATTAAATGAAAGTCAAACACATTCAAACAGACCTAATTGAATCAAATGAAAGTCAAACACATTCAAAAAGAGCTTTTTGAATCAAATGACGGTCAAATGCAATCTACAAAGCTAATTGAATCAAATGAAAGTCAAACACATTGAAACAAAGCTAATTGGATCAAATGTAAGTCAAACACATTCAAACAGAGCATTTTGAACAAATTGAAAGTCAAATGCATTCAACAAAGCTAATTGAATCAAATGAAAGTAAAAAACATCTAAAAAAACCTAATTAAATCAAATGAAAGTCAAACACATTCAAACAAAGCTATTTAAATCAAATAAAAGTCAAATGCATTCAAACAAAGCTATTGAAAGTCAAATGCTTTCTACAAAGCCAATTGAATCAAATGAAAGTCAAACACATTCAAACAAACCTAATTAAATCAAATAAAAGTCAAATGCATTCAAACAAAGCTATTGAAAGTCAAATGCTTTCTACAAAGCCAATTGAATCAAATGAAAGTCAAAGATATTCAAACAGAGCTAATTGAATCAAATGAAAGTCAAACACATCCAAACAAAGCTAATTGAATCAAATGTAAGTCAAACACATTCAAACAGAGCTTTTTGAATCAAATGAAAGTCAAATGCATGCAACAAAGCTAATTGAATCAAATGAAAGTAAATAACATCTAAAAAATCTAATTAAATCAAATGAAAGTCAAACACATTCAGACAAAGCTGTTTGATTCAAATGAAAGTCAAACACATTCAACAAAGCTATTTGAGTTAAATGAAAGTCAAATGCAATCTATAAAGCTAATTGAATCAAATGAAAGTTAAACACATTCAAACAAACCTAACAGAATCAAATGTAAGTCAAATACATTCAATTAGAGCTTTTTGAATCAAATGAAAGTCAAATGCATTCAACAAAGCTCATTGAATCAAATGAAAGTCAAAAACATCTAAAAAAATCTAATTAAATCAAATGAAAGTCAAACACATTCAGACAAAGCTATTTGAATCAAATGAAAGTCAAATGTATTCTACAAATCTAATTGAATCAAATGAAAGTAAAAAACATTCGAACAAAGCCAATTGAATCAAATGAAAGTCAAACACATTCAAACAAACCTAATTGAATCAAATGAAAGTCAAACACATTCAAACAGACCTAATTGAATCAAATGAAAGTCAAACACATTCTAAAAGAGCTTTTTGAATCAAATGACGATCAAATGCCATCTACAAAGCTAATTGAATCAAATGAAAGTCAAACACATTGAAACAAAGCTAATTGAATCAAATGTTAGTCAAACACATTCAAACAGAGCTTTTTTAATCAAATGAAAGTCAAATGCATTCATCAAAGCTGATTGAACCAAATGAAAGTCGAAAACATTCGAACAAAGCAAATTGAATCAAATGAAAGTCAAACAAATTCAAAAAGAGCTTTTTGAATCAAATGAAGGTCAAATGCATTTAAGAAAGCTAATTGAATCAAATGAAAGTCAAACACATTCAAACAAAGCTAATTGAATCAAATGTAAGTCAAACACATTCAAACAGAGCTTTTCGAATCAAATGAAAGTCAAATGCATTCAACAAAGCTAATTGAATCAAATGAAAGTCAAACACATTCAAACAAACCTATCTGAATCAAATGAAAGTCAAACACATTCAAACAATGCTAATTGAATAAAATGAAAGTCAAACACATTCAAAAAGAGCTTTTTGAATCAGATGAAGGTCAAATGCATTTAAGAAAGCTAATTGAATCAAATGAAAGTTAAACACATTCAAACAAAGCTAATTGAATCAAATGTAAGTCAAACACATTCAAACAGAGCTTTTTGAATCAAATGAAAGTCAAATGCATTCAACAAATGTAATTGAATCAAATGAAAGTCAAAAACATCTAAAAAAACCTAATTAAATCAAATGAAAGTCAAACACATTCAGACAAAGCTATTTGCATCAAATGAAAGTCAAATGCATTCTACAAATCTAATTAACTCAAATGAAAGTAAAAAACATCTAAAAAATTCAAATTAAATCAATAAAAGGTCAAACACATTCAAACAAAACTATTTGAATCAAGTGAAAGTCAAATGCATTCTATAAAGCTAATTGAATCAAATTAAAGTCAAACGCATCCAAACAAAGCTAATTGAATCAAATGAAAGTAAAACACATTCAAACAAGTCTAATTGAATCAAATGAAATTCAAACACATTCAAAAAGAGCTAATGGAATCAAATGAAAGTCAAACACATTCAAAAAGAGCTTTTTGAATCAAAAGAAGGTCAAATGCAATCTACAAAGCTAATTAAATCAAATGAAAGTCAAACACATTCAAACAAAACTAAATTAATCAAATGAAAGTCAAAAACATCTAAAAAAACCTAATTAAATCAAATGAAAGTCAAACACATTCAAACAAAGCTATTGGAATCTAATGAAAGTCAAATGCATTCTACAAAGCTTATTGAATCAAATGAAAGTAAAAAACATTCGAACAAAGCCAAATGAATCCAATGAAAGTCAAACACATTCAAACTAAATTATTTGAATCAAGTGAAAGTCAAATGCATTCTACAAAGCCAATTGAATCAAACGAAAGTCAAAAACATTCCAACAAAGCCAATTGAATCAAATGAAAGTCAAACACATTCAAACAAACCTAATTGAATTAAATGAAAGTCAAACACATTCAAACAGACCTAATTGAATCAAATGAAAGTCAAACACATTCAAAAAGAGCTTTTTGAATCAAATGACGGTCAAATGCAATCTACAAAGCTAATTGAATCAAATGAAAGTCAAACACATTGAAACAAAGCTAATTGGATCAAATGTAAGTCAAACACATTCAAACAGAGCATTTTGAACAAATTGAAAGTCAAATGCATTCAACAAAGCTAATTGAATCAAATGAAAGTAAAAAACATCTAAAAAAACCTAATTAAATCAAATGAAAGTCAAACACATTCAAACAAAGCTATTTAAATCAAATAAAAGTCAAATGCATTCAAACAAAGCTATTGAAAGTCAAATGCTTTCTACAAAGCCAATTGAATCAAATGAAAGTCAAACACATTCAAACAAACCTAATTAAATCAAATAAAAGTCAAATGCATTCAAACAAAGCTATTGAAAGTCAAATGCTTTCTACAAAGCCAATTGAATCAAATGAAAGTCAAAGATATTCAAACAGAGCTAATTGAATCAAATGAAAGTCAAACACATCCAAACAAAGCTAATTGAATCAAATGTAAGTCAAACACATTCAAACAGAGCTTTTTGAATCAAATGAAAGTCAAATGCATGCAACAAAGCTAATTGAATCAAATGAAAGTAAATAACATCTAAAAAAATCTAATTAAATCAAATGAAAGTTGATTAGAGGATTTTTTATCCACCAATCACCGTCTGACAAGTGGACCAACCAGGTTCCGCCACGTGTCCTTCACGTGAGCCAATAGGAGCCTGCCACGTGTCAATCCCAGGTTAGTCCTTTACGGACCAATAGAGACACGCCACGTGTCCACCCATGCCAACTGGGAAAGCCGGCCACCAAGGCCCAATCCTGTTTAGAAGCCCAGTCAGCTCAAGGTTAACCTAAACCTAATTGGCACGCTTCCCGAGGCTATAAATACTCCTCTTAATCCTCATTAAGAGGGGAGAGAATACAGTTAACACTCGGATTACACATTAAACACTCTCACCTAGAGAGACCAAATCACTTTAATTTCCGCATTAATTACTCTTTAATCAAGTACTAACTTGATCGTCGGAGGCGGAGCTCCTACCACAAGGGGTCTTCGTTATTTTGCAGGTACAGGCGTCCGGTTCCAGTCTTGGTGTTGTAACTCTCCCGTAGGACATCAGAAAACCCTGAAACATTTTGGCGCCGTCTGTGGGGAGAGTACTTCTGAGATGGCATCCACGTTTGTACCGACTTTTGAAGAGAGGCGTCCCCTAGACGACCCTCAAGTCCAGTCGGACCATGACACTGACAATGAACTTGAAGTTGAAGCTCACACAGCTCCAGACGGGACCCTAAGGGCCCGACGTACCCGTCAGACCGAAAGGACGGAACGAGAGCATTTACAAACTGAAAGCGAGCCAGCAGGCGCACCGTCTGTTCGGCCGCAGGCGACTGATGGGTCTGCTCCCATTACAAGAAACGAACTCATGACTTTCATGAGAAGCTTCAAGGGGGAGATTCAAGAGTTGCTCAACAAGGGGTCGCCTGCTCTGACCAAGGAGCAGTCGGCTAAGAAACCTTCCACTTCAGGCAAGAGGAAGCCGGTTCAAGGACGAGAGGGAACTCCTCATCCTAAATCCAGGAAGTGGGAGCCGCCTGTCCTTGATCTCACAAAATACCGTTTTCCTACTCCAGGAAATAGGAAACCTGTTCGTCACATTCAGGCGGACGGGTCGAAGAAGACATACACAGACGCTCGTCTGCTGTTAGAACAGAAGAAGAATGACCGACTGTCAGAGTCGGCCTCTACTTCTGAATTTCAAGAAAGTCTCCGCAATTCCTCGAGGAGGCATACTCAGTCGTATCATGAGAGCCAGTCAGGCGGTACCTCCCGTCAGTCCGGCTTTCATAGCGACCAGGCGGTACCAAACTTACCGTTTGTACCACAACAACAATATTTTATGCCGCCACCTCCATTTGGTGGGCAGGCAGTTAAAAATGTCCAACCTTTGGACTGGCAGCTACGGTTGCTTAGACTTGGTGAACAGCCGTCGGCCTTCTCCAAGGAAATCACTGAAGCCGCTCAGCCGGCCAAAGTGAAAAATGTGTTAGTAGGCGCCTATGATGGCACTACTAACCCAGAAGACCATCTAATGGCATTCTCCAACCTAATGTACCTTCAAGGGTTGGATGATCCCACTTGGTGCAAGTGCTTTCCAGCAACTCTCAAAGGAGTTGCACAGCAATGGTTCGGCAACCTGCCGACTGGTTGTGTAAACAACTTCAGAACGCTTGCTTACTTGTTCACCTCCAACTTCGCCATGAACATTCCTGCGAAGAAGACGACCCTTGATTTAGGGACAATTCAGCAGGGTGAGAAGGAGGGGCTTCGATCCTACATCAGGCGGTTTAACCTGATGAGAATACAGATTCAAGGGTTACCAGATGAGGTGGCCTATACTGACTTTTTCAGGGGTCTCAAAGACGGGTCGACTTTCAAATTCGATCTTGTTCGAAAGAGGGTGGCGACTCTTCAGGAGGCCTTGATTGAAGCAGAAGCCTACATACAGGCGACAGATCTTTGCAGCACAGCAAAACAGTCGGACGGGAAAAAGTTCGACAAAAGAGAAGGACGACAGATACAGTCGTCCAACAAAGATCTAAAGAAGAGAAAAGAGGTCTGGGCGGCTGATTCCTCTAAACAGCCGGCCCAGAAGAAGAAAAAAGAATTCAAGCCATACTCCCCAAAGTATGCGTTTAACAAAGATAGCAAAGCTATCCTGAAAGAGATCAAGGGACGGATCTCTATTGAGAAGCCGGTCCCCATGAAGGGTTCTGCAAACAACCGGAACCAAGACAAATTCTGTGATTACCACGAAGATGTTGGTCATCACACCAACGAATGCATCAGTCTCATGCGGTATCTGGACCGCCTGGCTGAGCAAGGTGATCTTGATTCTTTTGTCAAGAAATCCGCGGGGAACACCTCCTCGAAAAAACAGTCGGCCAAAAAGAATCAACAGGCCGACATCTCTGATACAGATGATGCAGTCGTCTACACTATTGCAGGCGGCTTCGCAGGAGGGGGTCCCACTATTCGGGGCAACAAAGACAATATCAGGCGGCTAGATGTAAATTCTGTTCACCCAGAACAGTTCCCCAAAAGTTCATTTCCTGAGATTGTTATTACTGAAGAAGATCTAGGAGGGGTCAGGGGGCCGCATGATGATCCTATCGTCGTTGAATGTAAAGTGGCCAATCAGAGAGTTGGCCGAATCCTCATAGATACCGGAAGTTCCTCAGATCTTATCAGTAGCAAATGTCTGTCTAAACTGAAGTACAAGACTGATTGTATACATCCGGCCTCCCACCCTCTAGTAGGGTTTGGAGGAGGAGTCGTCCACCCTGTAGGACGAGTAGATCTACCCATCCGTCTGGGTGAAAAAGGGGAAGGACGACACATGGTAGTCCGGTTCCTGGTGGTAGAAGAACTCTCGGCTTACAACATGATTCTGGGACGACCAACTCTGAATAGTTCCAAGGCTGTAATAATCCCATCTCTTATGTTGCTCAAGTTTGAGAGGGACAATGGAACATTCGGCTCCCTAAGGGGAGATCAGAGGATGGCTCGAGAGTGCTATCTCTCGGATGTCAAGCCCACTGTTATGGCCGCTGGGTCCAGTGGAGAAAAACTTGACCTTGATAATGTCAAGGATAATGCGCCTGTTCAAGAAGCAGGCGGCAAGAAAAGAAAGGCATCCCAGATGGGAGCCGCCAGAAAAGATAAAAAATAGCAATCATTGGCAGAGGAACGGTCGGATGAATTCCGCCCTCAGCCGGCTGGTGAGCATACGGACCTGATCTTAGATGCCTCACGTCCTGACAGAACAGTTAAAGTAGGGACGACTGCTTTAGGGGTCCTAGGTGACGACTTTCACAATTTGTTGAAAGAATACAAGGACATCTTTGCATTCGAAGTCCATGAAATGCCAGGCATTAGTTCTGAGCTGGCGGTACATAAACTAGCTGTGGATCCAAAAAAGAAGCCTGTAAGGCAGAAGAAAAGGAACCATGGCGAAGAAAGAAGTCAGGCGGCCGCCGCCGAAGTTAAAAAATTACTTGATGCAGGATTCATTCGGCAATGTTACTTCCCAGACTGGGTGGCAAATGTGGTGCTTGTTAAAAAGCCGAATGGTACCTGGCGAATGTGTGTAGACTACACAGACTTGAATAAGGCGTGCCCAAAAGACAGTTACCCTCTGCCTAAAATTGACAACCTGGTCGACTCAACAGCCGGCCATGCTTTGATGAGTTTTATGGACGCCTACTCTGGTTTCCATCAAATCCCTTTATGGAAGAAAGATCAGGAGAAGACGGCCTTCGTCATTGATCAAGGGTTATACTGTTACACGGTCATGCCGTTTGGTCTTAAGAATGCCCCGGCCACCTTCCAACGAATGATAAACACTGTGTTTTTTGATCAGATTGGGAGAAATGTCGAGGCATATATTGATGATATGATTGTCAAGTCTAAACTTCAGAAAGATCATCTGTCGGACCTCCGAGAAACTTTCGCCACACTCAGGCGGCACCATGTCATGCTTAATCCCAAGAAATGCGTCTTTGGAGTTGAGTCTGGGAAATTTCTCGGATTTCTAATTACTCAGAGAGGAATAGATGCGAACCCTGAGAAGGTGCAGGCGGTCATCGACATGCAGTCGCCCCGCACCGTCCGAGAGGTTCAGAAGCTAACAGGTTGTCTGGCGGCCTTGGGTAGATTCCTAAGTCGATCAGGCGACAAATGCCTATACTTTTTCCAGGCAATTAAGAAAAAGGCAAGGTTTGAATGGGGGCCGGATGCTGAGGCGGCCTTCCAAAAATTGAAAGTTCACTTGCATTCTTTGCCAAGGCTTGTCAGCCCTTTGCCCAAAGAAGTACTCTACATGTACCTGGCCGTCTCTGATCATGCGATAAGCGCTGTTCTCCTTGCTGAAAGAGACGGCTGTCAGTTCCCGGTCTACTTTGTCAGCCATGTGCTAAAAAATGCCGAGTTGAGGTACCCCTTAGTGGAGAAGTTTGGTCTTGCACTCTTCATGGCTGTTAAAAAATTAAAGCCCTAATTTTTGGCGCATGCAGTCGTAGTGTATACAGATCAACCGATCAAGCGGCCACTGACCACCATGGAGTCGTCTGGCCGAATGATTAAATGGGCCATTGAAATACAAAGCCTCGAAGTTACCTTCGAACCAAGAAAAGCAGTGAAGGGGCAAGCCTTTGCTGACTTTATTGTTGAAATGACTCGTCCCCCTGAATCTCAAATTCCAGACCAAGTCTGGAAGATGTATGTGGACGGAAGTTCCACTTCAACTGGTTGTGGAGCAGGCGTCATATGTCAGTCACCAGAGGGCGACAGGTACGAGTATGCTTTACGATTCAGTTTTCAGGCTTCAAACAATGAGGCAGAATATGAAGCTCTACTAGCCGGAATCCGCATGTGCAAGGCGGCAGGGGCCAGAAGAATAGACGCCTGTTCTGATTCACAATTGATAGTGAGTCAGTACAATGGTGAATACGAAGCTACCCATCCGGCCATGATTAAGTATTTACAGGCGGTCCGTCAAGCAGTCGGCTCCCTTGAGGATTTCCATCTGGTCCAAGTACCGAGATCAGAGAATAACCAAGCGGATGCACTTTCAAAGCTAGCATCATCTGCCTCCTGTGATACTCCTCGAACCGTCTTTTGGGAAGTAGTGGAGAAGAGAAGCATTGAGGGAGACCCTATTGGAATCCTAGACAGAAGCTCAACCTGGATGGATCCAATCAGGGCATACCTGACAAACGGTACCCTGCCGGATGACCATCAACAGGCGGCAGTGCTTAAAAGGCGAGCCACCAATTTTGAAATGATAAAGGGAGAACTTCACAAAAGGGGGTATCTTCAACCCTTCTTAAAGTGTGTTACTCCAAAAAAAGGGCGAGAGATACTAGATGACCTTCACTCTGGTTTCTGTGCTTCGCATATAGGCGGAAGGACGCTTGCCCAACGGGCAAGGCGCCAGGGCTACTTCTGGCCTACCCTAGAAGCAGATGCGATGGAGATGGTGAAAAAATGTGACAAGTGTCAAAGGTTTGGCAAACTAATTCACCGTCCGGCTACTGACCTCACGACCATTCATAGTCCCCTACCGTTTGCTAAGTGGGGCATGGATATCCTAGGTCCATATACGCCTGCTACAGGCGGAAGAAGGTACATACTTGTTGCCGTCGACTACTTTACTAAATGGGTAGAGGCGGAGGCTGTTAAGGGAATCAAGACGAAGGATGTAATTTCGTTCGTTTGGAGGAATGTCATCACTCGGTTCGGGGTTCCCATGTCTATGGTTTTTGATAATGGTCCCCAATTTGAGACGCCTGTTCTCAAAAGCTGGTTGACTGACCAAGGAATTGCACACTGCTTTGCATCTGTCGGCCGTCCACAAGCAAACGGCCAGGTAGAAGCCTTTAATAAAATCATCTCAGACGGACTGAAGAAAAAGATTGAACGAGCAGGCGGCTTATGGGCGGATGAACTACCACATGTTCTCTGGGCCATTAGGACGACTGAAAAAGGGGCGACTGGAGAAACTCCATTCCTCCTAACTTATGGTGCGGAAGCTGTTCTTCCAATAGAACACTACGAGCCGACTCTTCGAGTAATGCTATACGACGAAGAGGCAAACTGGGAGGCCATGCGCCTGGCATTAGACTCACTTCCTGAAAAAAGGGGCAATGCTGTCTTGCGCCATGAGATCTACCGTCTGAGAATGACTCGATCATACAACAGAAAAGTGCACAGGCGTCCACTCAAAGTGGGGGACTTTGTACTTAGAAAAATGGAAGCTGTTGGTAGGGCTAACGAGTCTGGCAAGCTAACTCCCAACTGGGAAGGTCCCTACCGAATATATGAAGAGGTTAGAGACGGTACCTACCGTCTGAAAACACCAGACGGCCAGCCGTTACCTCGAACCTGGAACGTAGATAACCTTAAGAAATATTTCTTTTGAAAAATGTAAAGTCAAGGATTACTTGAATAAAGCTTGCATCTTTACTATTCAATTCTGTATTAAGAGGGGCATGCCAACTGACCAACAGTCGGCTACTCTCCATGTTTATTTATTTAGTTAAGAGGGTCATGCCAACTGACAAACAGTCGGCTACTCTCTATGTTTAATTAAGAGGGGCACGCCGCTTGACCGGTTATCCTCACATAATATATAGCTCACCAAGAACTATCAAAAAACATGATCAGACCAGGCGTCAAGTCAACTGATCAAAATATAAAATTCAATTCAACCTGTCCCAACATTATAGCAGGCGTCCGACGGCATCCATCCGGATGAAATTCGTCGCAGAGAGCAGCTCCCTTTTGGGTGGAACATTGTTCTATAAACTAATCACACGGCACCTATACGACTGTCCCCAAGGGCAACCACGTAGCCGTTTTTGAGACAAGGATAACTTTTATTACTAACCAAACTAGTGATAACAGTTGACATCTGAGTCGGATTACCGTCTGTATTACTTGGGATAAATGCAGGGGGTTTCCTCTTGAGTTAATAGCCAACAAACATTGGCGAATCAAGGGGTCCAGCCGGCCTCCGCCGCCTGGTACCTCTACTACTCAGACAGGAGTGACGACGACTGAGTAACACCAACGTTAACTCATAGTCACTCTCCCAAAACTTGGCAAGGAACCTAAAAAGTTTGAATAGACCACCTATTTTTTGACAAACAAGGGCACTCAAACTATTACTCCTACTAGTTTTCCCTTCGAGTTAATAGCCAACAAACATTGGCGAATAAAGGGGAACAACCGGTACCCACCGCTTGATACCCCTACTACTCAATCAATCGGCGACTAGGTAACAGTCATAGTTACTTGTTCAGCACAAAAAAAAAAAAAAAAAAAAAAAAAACATAAGTAAGAAAACCCTTTCTTACTTAGTAAATTTAACAAATGACAGGAACGCCTGCCTAAAGGTAATCCAGTCATAGACTGCCCAAAAGTCTACCCAATAAAACACAAGTAAGAAAACTCTTTTTTACTTAGTTAATTTTACAAATAAAGGACCGCCTGCCTAAAGGTGATCCAGTCTTTTAAACGAAATGAATAACGATTGGATAAATGGCCGACTGATCGCCTAACTTGGAAACAGACAATCAGTCGTCCAGGGGCATAGGCGGACCACCATCAGTACCTGTCTACAATCGGCCATGCAAAACAGTCGGTATAGTGTACCAAATATTCAATACTTAGACAAATTTAAAAGTTCAATACTTAGACAAAATTGAAGAGTGCAAACAAAAAATTTCATTGAGAAAAAATATTCAGAACCCCGGCCCCCTGGCCGGGTAAATACAATCAAACGGCACGCAGGCCGTGAAAGAAGACAAAAGCTCATGAAGGGGGCAAATCCTAAACATTAGCAGCGTCCGCCTGGTCAGCATTCTTCTTGCTTGACTCGGCCTCTGCTGCACCCTTCTTCGATGCCTTGCCCCCAAGCGGCACAAGCGCCACTATCGGCTGCTCCCCATCCAAGGCCTCCTCAAACGCCTCGTCCTCAGCAGCCGCCAGGATCTCTTGATTATACGTTTCAGAGCACTGGCGGTACGTTTTCTCCCAAGAGGCAAAGTCGGCATTGGGGAAGAGGCGGCTCCAGGTCATGCGCTGGATCTGGGAAGAGTCTTCCATCATCTCTCGGACGAGCTCCCTCTTCTCTTCCTCGGCCTTCTCCGAAAGCTCTTTAGTGAGACTTTTCTCCTGGGTCACCAGGCGTTCCTTCACACTAGCCAAGGATTTCTCCATGACTTCGTATGAGTGCATTTTTTGGCGGAGGGGTTTCAGCTCGGCCTTGAGGTCGGAGACGGTCGCCTCTAGCTCGCTGTTCCTCTTCTGGGCCGCCTCTAACTCGGCCCGGACAGCGGCGGCAGCCTGCGCCTGATAATAAAGAATATCAATGGTCAGAACTTCATTCTGGGCAATTTGAAACATTGCCTTATCACAGTTAGAGGCGGCCATAGCTTTCGCAGCCTTTACCTCTTTGTTTTTCCGATCAAGCGGCTTGCGAAGGCCGTTCACTCGGAGCAGGGCCTAAGTTAAAAAAAAAAAAAAAAAAAATGCGTCAGTTTCAAAACAAAAAGATAACAGGCGTCCTGGAATAAAAATACTCAAAAAACGCTAAGTATACCTCAGCAAGGACCCCTGCAATCCCGTCAAGGTCAAGGGTGCCGACACCCCTGACCGCCTCCCTTTCAGATGGAGGTACAGCTTTTATCATTGACTTGGCTACCTCCACCAAGTCAGGCTCCTGAGGGCCGGCTGTATCAAGTGTAAAAAAGCAAGTTAGAACTAGTCAAGAAGGAAGCAAGTGTAAAAGTTTTTACAAGTAATTGTTCATACTTCTAGGCGGCCCCGCCGGAGCTTTAGAAGAAGTGGCCGGCTGCTTCTCAGCCGCCACCGTTTTCCTGGACGAGCCAGGAGAGCTTGCAACAGTCGTCCTCCGGGCCTTGGGGTCCGGCTGTTGCGAGGAAGAAGCTCTTTGATTACCCGACTAAAAAAAAAAAAAAAAAAAAAAAAAAAAAAAAGAGTTAGCATATGTATAAGACCACTTCAAAAAGAAGAAGTTTCAAAGCTCACCAAGGGTGCCCCCTGGTTGGGGGAGTCGGTACCAGACTGCTGCATCAGAGAGGCCCGCAGCATGGCCGCCGCAGTCTTGGAAGCAGTTATTTTGCTCATGGCGTCAGCTGCAAAAATGAACAGCAAAAGTTAGTAAAAAATCCCAAGTAAATATAGCATGAAAGGACAGAGTATTCGTCAGGCCGGCTACCTCTAGAGCACCGACTGCCGAGGCCACAGGCGGCCAAAAAGTACTCATCATAGAGCCACTTGAAGATAGGGATGCAGTTTAGGGGCACTTGCTCTCGTACCCCTGAAGTAGAGTTCACCCTAATCTCTACTTTGAAGAGTCCTTTGTCTAGGATCTCTTTCTTAGCCTTTGGGGGGACAGGCGGCAAGCTACGGCCGCCTGCAAGAAAAGGCGGATTCCTGTTCCACCTGTTAAATCTTCGGTTCAGCTCCTTGTCTGAACTCTCGATGATGAGGAAGGTGTTCCGCCAATCCTTCCATTTGTTTGCCTTACCTCTTGTCATGAGGTAGCCCCTATGGCTTGTTAATTGATACCAGCCGGTACCACCTGACTTAGGGGTCCGGCTGAGATAGTTCATGTGGGCGAAAGCCTCAAAACTTGGCTCCACCCCGTACATTTCGCACCCGGCCACATAGCCGAGTACGTTTACCCAAGAATTGGGGGCTAACTGCCATAACCCCAGATCATACCCATCTAAAATCCGCTGAACAGCCGGATGAAGTGGGAAGCGCAGTCCAGCTTTGATGGCCGCCGCGTAGCAGCCGAAGCAGTTATCATCATAGCTGGTACCAGCCGGCCAGACGACTGTGTCTTCTGGATCCGGCACGAACAATAAATATCCGGGGCCCATTTTGTAGTTAGCTATAAAGCTCTCCACTTTGTCTTTCATGGCCGTGATCCGGCCCCGGGGTACTGTGCAGTAGTAGGGGGTGTTCTCCTCCCGATAAGAGGCGGACGGCTCCGCCCAGTTATCCCCCTTCTCAACTGCGTGAGAACTCCTCGCCTCTTGCAGGCGGCTATTTCTTTCCTCTGAGCCTGGAGAAGATTGGCCAGAGGAGCTAGACTCAGACTCGTCCTCAGACGAGTCAGAAGAGGACGACTCTTCCCCTCTCCCAGAGGGGCCCGCCTCCTCCCCCTTAGAAGGAGTAGGAGAATAATTTGACATATCTACTGTGAAATGGGAAGGGACCACCTTGATCCCTCCCTTAGAACTGTCGGCTTGGCAGCCGTCTTGTCTCTCTTCTACATCTGGCGCCTGGTCAGATGTTTCACTTATTGGCACCCTTTGAGAGGAGCCGTCCGAGTTTGAGATCCTAGCCGTCTTTTTTGTTCTAGCCATCACGTTCTGCATAGACACAGATACAGTCGGACTTTGTATAAAGGGCAAAGATGGGTCCAGAAAAGGGCAGGCGGCACTCCTAGTCCTAGATTCAGCCGTCCCCGGTGACCGGCTGATCACTAACTTAGGCCGTGTCGTTTGCTTCCATGGGGCCATTTCAAAAGAAAATAAAAATAAAGGAAAAAGTTAAGAAGTAAGAGAACCGACGGTTACCTGAACGAGTGACGAATGATGAGTTCTGAAGTCCTCTGCAAACGGTTTGTCAGAGCAAGCGGTGGGCAACAAAAGTCCAAAATGTCAGAGCAAGTTCAGGGGTCCGAATGTTCTCTCGCAAAGGTTCTCAAATGTGAAAATGACCGAAGTCAGCACTTCTTTATATAGGCAGAGTGAGAAGGTGAAGGGTCACTTCCAAATTCAAAATTTGGGCGGGAAAAATCTTTCGGCCAATTGCAGGGCGACACCTGTCGCAGGCCGACGCCTGTCACCGTGCGACACCTGTCACAGGTGACACGTGACCAGTCACGTGCCGCCTGTGAGGGGCAAATGATTAGAGGATTTTTTATCCACCAATCACCGTCTGACAAGTGGACCAACCAGGTTCCGCCACGTGTCCTTCACGTGAGCCAATAGGAGCCTGCCACGTGTCAATCCCAGGTTAGTCCTTTACGGACCAATAGAGACACGCCACGTGTCCACCCATGCCAACTGGGAAAGCCGGCCACCAAGGCCCAATCCTGTTTAGAAGCCCAGTCAGCTCAAGGTTAACCTAAACCTAATTGGCACGCTTCCCGAGGCTATAAATACTCCTCTTAATCCTCATTAAGAGGGGAGAGAATACAGTTAACACTCGGATTACACATTAAACACTCTCACCTAGAGAGACCAAATCACTTTAATTTCCGCATTAATTACTCTTTAATCAAGTACTAACTTGATCGTCGGAGGCGGAGCTCCTACCACAAGGGGTCTTCGTTATTTTGCAGGTACAGGCGTCCGGTTCCAGTCTTGGTGTTGTAACTCTCCCGTAGGACATCAGAAAACCCTGAAACAAAAGTCAAACACATTCAGACAAAGCTGTTTGATTCAAATGAAAGTCAAACACATTCAACAAAGCTATTTGAGTTAAATGAAAGTCAAATGCAATCTATAAAGCTAATTGAATCAAATGAAAGTTAAACACATTCAAACAAACCTAACAGAATCAAATGTAAGTCAAATACATTCAATTAGAGCTTTTTGAATCAAATGAAAGTCAAATGCATTCAACAAAGCTCATTGAATCAAATGAAAGTCAAAAACATCTAAAAAAATCTAATTAAATCAAATGAAAGTCAAACACATTCAGACAAAGCTATTTGAATCAAATGAAAGTCAAATGTATTCTACAAATCTAATTGAATCAAATGAAAGTAAAAAACATTCGAACAAAGCCAATTGAATCAAATGAAAGTCAAACACATTCAAACAAACCTAATTGAATCAAATGAAAGTCAAACACATTCAAACAGACCTAATTGAATCAAATGAAAGTCAAACACATTCTAAAAGAGCTTTTTGAATCAAATGACGATCAAATGCCATCTACAAAGCTAATTGAATCAAATGAAAGTCAAACACATTGAAACAAAGCTAATTGAATCAAATGTTAGTCAAACACATTCAAACAGAGCTTTTTTAATCAAATGAAAGTCAAATGCATTCATCAAAGCTAATTGAACCAAATGAAAGTCGAAAACATTCGAACAAAGCAAATTGAATCAAATGAAAGTCAAACAAATTCAAAAAGAGCTTTTTGAATCAAATGAAGGTCAAATGCATTTAAGAAAGCTAATTGAATCAAATGAAAGTCAAACACATTCAAACAAAGCTAATTGAATCAAATGTAAGTCAAACACATTCAAACAGAGCTTTTCGAATCAAATGAAAGTCAAATGCATTCAACAAAGCTAATTGAATCAAACGAAAGTCAAAAACATCTAAAAAAATCTAATTAAATCAAATGAAAGTCAAACACATTCAGACAAAGCTATTTGAATCAAATGAAAGTCAAATGCATTCTACAAATCTAATTGACTCAAATGAAAGTAAAAAACATCTAAAAAATTCAAATTAAATCAATAAAAGGACAAACACATTCAAACAAAACTATTTGAATCAAGTGAATGTCAAATGCATTCTATAAAGCTAATTGAATCAAATTAAAGTCAAACACATCCAAACAAAGCTAATTGATTCAAATGAAAGTAAAACACATTCAAACAAGTCTAATTGAATCAAATGAAATTCAAACACATTCAAACAGAGCTAATTGAATCAAATGAAAGTCAAACACATTCAAAAAGAGCTTTTTGAATCAAATGAAGGTCAAATGCAATCTACAAAGCTAATTGAATCAAATGAAAGTCAAACACATTGAAACAAAGCTAATTGGATCAAATGTAAGTCAAACACATTCAGACAAAGTTGTTTGATTCAAATAAAAGTCAAACACATTCAACAAAGCTATTTGAGTTAAATGAAAGTCAAATGCAATCTACAAAGCTAATTGAATCAAATGAAAGTTAAACACATTCAAACAAACCTAACAGAATCAAATGTAAGTAAAATACATTCAAACAGAGCTTTTTGAATCAAATGAAAGTCAAATGCATTCAACAAAGCTCATTGAATCAAATGAAAGTCAAAAACATCTAAAAAAATCTAATTAAATCAAATGAAAGTCAAACACATTCAGACAAAGCTATTTGAATCAAATGAAAGTCAAATGTATTCTACAAATCTAATTGAATCAAATAAAAGTAAAAAACATTCAAAAAAAGCCAATTGAATCAAATGAAAGTCAAACACATTCAAACAAACCTAATTGAATCAAATGAAAGTCAAACACATTCAAACAGACCTAATTGAATCAAATGAAAGTCAAACACATTCAAAAAGAGCTTTTTAAATCAAATGACGATCAAATGCAATCTACAAAGCTAATTGAATCAAATGAAAGTCAAACACATTGAAACAAAGCTAATTGAATCAAATGTTAGTCAAACACATTGAAACAGAGCTTTTTTAATCAAATGAAAGTCAAATGCATTCATCAAAGCTAATTGAATCAAATGAAAGTCGAAAACATTCGAACAAAGCAAAGTGAATCAAATGAAAGTCAAACAAATTCAAACAGAGCTTTTCGAATCAAATGAAAGTCAAATGCATTCAACAAAGCTAATTGAATCAAACGAAAGTCAAAAACATCTAAAAAAATCTAATTAAATCAAATGAAAGTCAAACACATTCAGACAAAGCTATTTGAATCAAATGAAAGTCAAATGCATTTAAGAAAGCTAATTGAATCAAATGAAAGTCAAACACATTCAAACAAAGCTAATTGAATCAAATGTAAGTCAAACACATTCAAACGGAGCTTTTCGAATCAAATGAAAGTCAAATGCATTCAACAAAGCTAATTGAATCAAACGAAAGTCAAAAACATCTAATAAAATCTAATTAAATCAAATGAAAGTCAAACACATTCAGACAAAGCTATTTGAATCAAATGAAAGTCAAATGCATTCTACAAATATAATTGACTCAAATGAAAGTAAAAAACATCTAAAAAATTCAAATTAAATCAATAAAAGGTCAAACACATTCAAACAAAACTATTTGAATCAAGTGAAAGTCAAATGCATTCTATAAAGCTAATTGAATCAAATTAAAGTCAAACGCATCCAAACAAAGCTAATTGAATCAAATGAAAGTAAAACACATTCAAACAAGTCTAATTGAATCAAATGAAATTCAAACACATTCAAACAGAGCTAATGGAATCAAATGAAAGTCAAACACATTCAAAAAGAGCTTTTTGAATCAAAAGAAGGTCAAATGCAATCTACAAAGCTAATTAAATCAAATGAAAGTCAAACACATTCAAACAAAACTAAATTAATCAAATGAAAGTCAAAAACATCTAAAAAAACCTAATTAAATCAAATGAAAGTCAAATGCATTCTACAAAGCCAATTGAATCAAATGAAAGTCAAAAACATTCCAACAAAGCCAATTGAATCAAATGAAAGTCAAACACATTCAAACAAACCTAATTGAATTAAATGAAAGTCAAACACATTCAAACAGACCTAATTGAATCAAATTAAAGTCAAACACATTCAAAAAGAGCTTTTTGAATCAAATGACGGTCAAATGCAATCTACAAAGCTAATTGAATCAAATGAAAGTCAAACACATTGAAACAAAGCTAATTGGATCAAATGTAAGTCAAACACATTCAAACAGAACATTTTGAATCAATTGAAAGTCAAATGCATTCAACAAAGCTAATTGAATCAAACGAAAGTCAAAAACATCTAAAAAAATCTAATTAAATCAAATGAAAGTCAAACACATTCAGACAAAGCTATTTGCATCAAATGAAAGTCAAATGCATTCTACAAATCTAATTGACTCAAATGAAAGTAAAAAACATCTAAAAAATTCAAATTAAATTAATAAAAGGTCAAACACATTCAAACAAAACTATTTGAATTAAGTGAAAGTCAAATGCATTCTATAAAGCTAATTGAATCAAATTAAAGTCAAACGCATTCAAACAAAGCTGATTAGATCAATTGTAAGTCAAACACATTCAAATAGAGCTTTTTGAATCAAATTAAAGTCAAATGCATTCAACAAAGCTAATTGAATCAAACGAAAGTCAAAAACATCTAAAAAAATCTAATTAAATCAAATGAAAGTCAAACACATTCAGACAAAGCTATTTGAATCAAATGAAAGTCAAATGTATTCTACAAAACTATTTGAATCAAATGAAAGTCAAAAGCAATCTATAAAGCTAATTGAATCAAATGAAAGTCAAACACATTCAAACAAAGCTAATTGAATCAAACGAAAGTAAAACACATTCAAACAAACCTAATTGAATCAAATGAAAGTCAAACACATCCAAACAAAGCTAATTGAATCAAATGTAAGTCAAACACATTCAAACAGAGCTTTTTGAATCAAATGAAAGTCAAATGCATTCAACAAAGCTAATTGAATCAAATGAAAGTCAAAAACATCTAAAAAAACCTAATTAAATTAAATGAAAGTCAAACACATTCAAACAAAGCTATTTGAATCAAATGAAAGTCAAATGCCATCTACAAAGCTAATTGAATCAAATGGAAGTAAAACACATTCAAACAAAGCTAATTAAATCAAATGAAAGTCAAACACATTCAAACAAAGCTATTTGAATTAAATGAAAGTCAAATGCATTCTACAAATCTAATTGAATCAAATGAATGTAAAAAACATTTGAACAAAGCCATTGAATCAAATGAAAGTCAAACACATTCAAACAAACCTATCTGAATAAAATGAAAGTCAAATGCATTCTACAAAGCCAATTGAATCAAATGAAAGTCAAAAACATTCCAACAAAGCCAATTGAATCAAATGAAAGTCAAATACATTCAAACAAACCTATCTGAATCAAATGAAAGTCAAACACATTCAAACAGTGCTAATTGAATAAAATGAAAGTCAAACACATTCAAAAAGAGCTTTTTGAATCAGATGAAGGTCAAATGCATTTAAGAAAGCTAATTGAATCAAATGAAAGTTAAACACATTCAAACAAAGCTAATTGAATCAAATGTAAGTCAAACACATTCAAACAGAGCTTTTTGAATCAAATGAAAGTCAAATGCATTCAACAAATGTAATTGAATCAAATGAAAGTCAAAAACATCTAAAAAAACCTAATTAAATCAAATGAAAGTCAAACACATTCAGACAAAGCTATTTGCATCAAATGAAAGTCAAATGCATTCTACAAATCTAATTGACTCAAATGAAAGTAAAAAACATCTAAAAATTTCAAATTAAATCAATAAAAGGTCAAACACATTCAAACAAAACTATTTGAATCAAGTGAAAGTCAAATGCATTCTATAAAGCTAATTGAATCAAATTAAAGTCAAACGCATCCAAACAAAGCTAATTGAATCAAATGAAAGTAAAACACATTCAAACAAGTCTAATTGAATCAAATGAAATTCAAACACATTCAAACAGAGCTAATGGAATCAAATGAAAGTCAAACACATTCAAAAAGAGCTTTTTGATTCAAAAGAAGGTCAAATGCAATCTACAAAGCTAATTAAATCAAATGAAAGTCAAACACATTCAAACAAAACTAAATTAATCAAATGAAAGTCAAAAACATCTAAAAAAACCTAATTAAATCAAATGAAAGTCAAATGCATTCTACAAAGCCAATTGAATCAAATGAAAGTCAAAAACATTCCAACAAAGCCAATTGAATCAAATGAAAGTCAAACACATTCAAACAAACCTAATTGAATTAAATGAAAGTCAAACACATTCAAACAGACCTAATTGAATCAAATGAAAGTCAAACACATTCAAAAAGAGCTTTTTGAATCAAATGACGGTCAAATGCAATCTACAAAGCTAATTGAATCAAATGAAAGTCAAACACATTGAAACAAAGCTAATTGGATCAAATGTAAGTCAAACACATTCAAACAGAGCATTTTGAATCAATTGAAAGTCAAATGCATTCAACAAAGCTAATTGAATCAAACGAAAGTCAAAAACATCTAAAAAAATCTAATTAAATCAAATGAAAGTCAAACACATTCAGACAAAGCTATTTGCATCAAATGAAAGTCAAATGCATTCTACAAATCTAATTGACTCAAATGAAAGTAAAAAACATCTAAAAAATTCAAATTAAATTAATAAAAGGTCAAACACATTCAAACAAAACTATTTGAATCAAGTGAAAGTCAAATGCATTCTTGATGTGATTTTTAGTCCGAAAACTAAGCCTCACAAAGATATGAATCTAACCTAATTCTATACAGAAAATTCACCAAGAATTAAGCAAGAAACTTAGATTAATTAATCAAGAATCCACCTAATTAATCAACCTAGATGGTTGTTTTAACTAAAACAAACAAAACAGCAAATTGGAATCCACCAATCAAGAATTTAAGTAATCCAACTTAAACAAAAGCAATAAGAATTATTATTATGAATGTATGATTAAACTTGTATATTATTCGAAGATTACAACCCTATATTTATAGACTCAAAACTAATCCTAAACCTAATCAAATTAGAAGACTAATCCTAATTGAATTAGAATCCCATTTGACCTAGAAATTCTAAGAAAACCGAAACTTGATCCCCAAGTTCCTAATTCGGATATGACTAAACTAAGTAAGTTTAATTCAACTTAGGTTAGGTTATTCAATCCTCCTAAAACTCCTAGACACGCCTAAAAACCAAAGTCAAGTCCTAATCCACTTAGGAATTTACTTTGCTAAAAACAAGTCCTAATTCAAATAGGAACTCTCTTTTGCTAAAGACAAGTCCTAATTCAAATAGGAACTCACTAGACCAAAACAATTCCTAATTAAAATAGAAATCCTAAGTGCTTAAAACAAGAAAAACCCTTTCAAGTGAAAGGTAAAAACTTGTAAGCAAAAACCTAAGTAAAGACTCACAAAATAAAACTAAGGAAAAGAAATCATTCTTTTCATATCGCCGCCTGAACACCACTTCACGCGCCACCACTTGTGACACGCGCCACACCACCTTGTAGCTTGGCTCAGTCCGGTGCCGGAAGGCAGGCGCGTGGGAACCATCTCGGCGCGTGGCCGCCTGTATCGTCACCGGAAGTGAACTGCACAACTTCTTCGTTCTTGGAAATCATGGTTCTTTCTTTCCAATTTAAGCTATTGAACCTTTTCTTGATTATTTCCTTGTTTGGGTAGCCTATAATGGAGTTGTTTAGACCATCTAAAAGTACATTAGATCTTTCAAAAGAATTAGCTTCTTGATTCGCATCAATTCTATAAAGCTAATTGAATCAAATTAAAGTCAAACGCATTCAAAAAAAGCTGATTAGATCAATTGTAAGTCAAACACATTCAAATAGAGCTTTTTGAATCAAATTAAAGTCAAATGCATTCAACAAAGCTAATTGAATCAAACGAAAGTCAAAAACATCTAAAAAAATCTAATTAAATCAAATGAAAGTCAAACACATTCAGACAAAGCTATTTGAATCAAATGAAAGTCAAATGTATTCTACAAAACTATTTGAATCAAATGAAAGTCAAAAGCAATCTATAAAGCTAATTGAATCAAATGAAAATCAAACACATTCAAACAAAGCTAATTGAATCAAACGAAAGTAAAACACATTCAAACAAACCTAATTGAATCAAATGAAAGTCAAACACATCCAAACAAAGCTAATTGAATCAAATGTAAGTCAAACACATTCAAACAGAGCTTTTTGAATCAAATGAAAGTCAAATGCATTCAACAAAGCTAATTGAATCAAATGAAAGTCAAAAACATCTAAAAAAACCTAATTAAATCAAATGAAAGTCAAACACATTCAAACAAAGCTATTTGAATCAAATGAAAGTCAAATGCCATCTACAAAGCTAATTGAATCAAATGGAAGTAAAACACATTCAAACAAAGCTAATTAAATCAAATGAAAGTCAAACACATTCAGACAAAGCTATTTGAATTAAATGAAAGTCAAATGCATTCTGCAAATCTAATTGAATCAAATGAATGTAAAAAACATTTGAACAAAGCCATTGAATCAAATGAAAGTCAAACACATTCAAACAAACCTATCTGAATAAAATGAAAGTCAAATGCATTCTACAAAGCCAATTGAATCAAATGAAAGTCAAAAACATTCCAACAAAGCCAATTGAATCAAATGAAAGTCAAACACATTCAAACAAACCTATCTGAATCAAATGAAAGTCAAACACATTCAAACAGTGCTAATTGAATAAAATGAAAGTCAAACACATTCAAAAAGAGCTTTTTGAATCAGATGAAGGTCAAATGCATTTAAGAAAGTTAATTGAATCAAATGAAAGTTAAACACATTCAAACAAAGCTAATTGAATCAAATGTAAGTCAAACACATTCAAACAGAGCTTTTTGAATCAAATGAAAGTCAAATGCATTCAACAAATGTAATTGAATCAAATGAAAGTCAAAAACATCTAAAAAAACCTAATTAAATCAAATGAAAGTCAAACACATTCAGACAAAGCTATTTGCATCAAATGAAAGTCAAATGCATTCTACAAATCTAATTGACTCAAATTAAAGTAAAAAACATCTAAAAAATTCAAATTAAATCAATAAAAGGTCAAACACATTCAAACAAAACTATTTGAATCAAGTGAAAGTCAAATGCATTCTATAAAGCTAATTGAATCAAATTAAAGTCAAACGCATCCAAACAAAGCTAATTGAATCAAATGAAAGTAAAACACATTCAAACAAGTCTAATTGAATCAAATGAAATTCAAACACATTCAAACAGAGCTAATGGAATCAAATGAAAGTCAAACACATTCAAAAAGAGCTTTTTGAATCAAAAGAAGGTCAAATGCAATCTACAAAGCTAATTAAATCAAATGAAAGTCAAACACATTGAAACAAAACTAAATTAATCAAATGAAAGTCAAAAACATCTAAAAAAACCTAATTAAATCAAATGAAAGTCAAACACATTCAAACAAAGCTATTTGAATCAAATGAAAGTCAAATGCCATCTACAAAGCTAATTAAATCAAATGGAAGTAAAACACATTCAAACAAAGCTAATTAAATCAAATGAAAGTCAAACACATTCAGACAAAGCTATTTGAATTAAATGAAAGTCAAATGCATTCTACAAATCTAATTGAATCAAATGAATGTAAAAAACATTTGAACAAAGCCATTGAATCAAATGAAAGTCAAACACATTCAAACAAACCTATCTGAATAAAATGAAAGTCAAATGCATTCTACAAAGCCAATTGAATCAAATGAAAGTCAAAAACATTCCAACAAAGCCAATTGAATCAAATGAAAGTCAAACACATTCAAACAAACCTATCTGAATCAAATGAAAGTCAAACACATTCAAACAGTGCTAATTGAATAAAATGAAAGTCAAACACATTCAAAAAGAGCTTTTTGAATCAGATGAAGGTCAAATGCATTTAAGAAAGCTAATTGAATCAAATGAAAGGTAAACACATTCAAACAAAGCTAATTGAATCAAATGTAAGTCAAACACATTCAAAAAGAGCTTTTTGAATCAAATGAAAGTCAAATGCATTCAACAAATGTAATTGAATCAAATGAAAGTCAAAAACATCTAAAAAAACCTAATTAAATCAAATGAAAGTCAAACACATTCAGACAAAGCTATTTGCATCAAATGAAAGTCAAATGCATTCTACAAATCTAATTGACTCAAATTAAAGTAAAAAACATCTAAAAAATTCAAATTAAATCAATAAAAGGTCAAACACATTCAAACAAAACTATTTGAATCAAGTGAAAGTCAAATGCATTCTATAAAGCTAATTGAATCAAATTAAAGTCAAACGCCTCCAAACAAAGCTAATTGAATCAAATGAAAGTAAAACACATTCAAACAAGTCTAATTGAATCAAATGAAATTCAAACACATTCAAACAGAGCTAATGGAATCAAATGAAAGTCAAACACATTCGAAAAGAGCTTTTTGAATCAAAAGAAGGTCAAATGCAATCTACAAAGCTAATTAAATCAAATGAAAGTCAAACACATTCAAACAAAACTAAATTAATCAAATGAAAGTCAAAAACATCTAAAAAAACCTAATTAAATCAAATGAAAGTCAAACACATTCAACCAAAGCTATTGGAATCTAATGAAAGTCAAATGCATTCTACAAAGCTTATTGAATCAAATGAAAGTAAAAAACATTCGAACAAAGCCAAATGAATCCAATGAAAGTCAAACACATTCAAACTAAACTATTTGAATCAAATGAACGTCAAATGCATTCTACAAAGCCAATTGAATCAAATGAAAGTCAAAAACATTCCAACAAAGCCAATTGAATCAAATGAAAGTCAAACACATTCAAACAAACCTAATTAAATTAAATGAAAGTCAAACACATTCAAACAGACCTAATTGAATCAAATGAAAGTCAAACACATTCAAAAAGAGCTTTTTGAATCAAATGACGGTCAAATGCAATCTACAAAGCTAATTGAATCAAATGAAAGTCAAACACATCGAAACAAAGCTAATTGGATCAAATGTAAGTCAAACACATTCAAACAGAGCATTTTGAATCAATTGAAAGTCAAATGCATTCAACAAAGTTAATTGAATCAAACGAAAGTCAAAAACATCTAAAAAAATCTAATTAAATCAAATGAAAGTCAAACACATTCAGACAAAGCTATTTGCATCAAATGAAAGTCAAATGCATTCTACAAATCTAATTGACTCAAATGAAAGTAAAAAACATCTAAAAAATTCAAATTAAATTAATAAAAGGTCAAACACATTCAAACAAAACTATTTGAATCAAGTGAAAGTCAAATGCATTCTATAAAGCTAATTGAATCAAATTAAAGTCAAACGCATTCAAACAAAGCTGATTAGATCAATTGTAAGTCAAACACATTCAAACAGAGCTTTTTGAATCAAATTAAAGTCAAATGCATTCAACAAAGCTAATTGAATCAAACGAAAGTCAAAAACATCTAAAAAAATCTAATTAAATCAAATGAAAGTCAAACACATTCAGACAAAGCTATTTGAATCTAATGAAAGTCAAATGTATTCTACAAAACTATTTGAATCAAATGAAAGTCAAAAGCAATCTATAAAGCTAATTGAATCAAATGAAAGTCAAACACATTCAAACAAAGCTAATTGAATCAAATGAAAGTAAAACACATTCAAACAAACCTAATTGAATCAAATGAAAGTCAAACACATTCAAACAAAGCTAATTGAATCAAATGTAAGTCAAACACATTCAAACAGAGCTTTTTGAATCAAATGAAAGTCAAATGCATTCAACAAAGCTAATTGAATCAAATGAAAGTCAAAAACATCTAAAAAAACCTAATTAAATCAAATGAAAGTCAAACACATTCAAACAAAGCTATTTGAATCAAATGAAAGTCAAATGCCATCTACAAAGCTAATTGAATCAAATGGAAGTAAAACACATTCAAACAAAGCTAATTAAATCAAATGAAAGTCAAACACATTCAGACAAAGCTATTTGAATTAAATGCAAGTCAAATGCATTCTACAAATCTAATTGAATCAAATGAATGTAAAAAACATTTGAACAAAGCCATTGAATCAAATGAAAGTCAAACACATTCAAATAGTGCTAATTGAATAAAATGAAAGTCAAACACATTCAAAAAGAGCTTTTTGAATCAGATGAAGGTCAAATGCATTTAAGAAAGCTAATTGAATCAAATGAAAGTTAAACACATTCAACAAATGTAATTGAATCAAATGAAAGTCAAAAACATCTAAAAAAACCTAATTAAATCAAATGAAAGTCAAACACATTCAGACAAAGCTATTTGCATCAAATGAAAGTCAAATGCATTCTACAAATCTAATTGACTCAAATGAAAGTAAAAAACATCTAAAAAATTCAAATTAAATCAATAAAAGGTCAAACACATTCAAACAAAACTATTTGAATCAAGTGAAAGTCAAATGCATTCTATAAAGCTAATTGAATCAAATTAAAGTCAAACGCATCCAAACAAAGCTAATTGAATCAAATGAAAGTAAAACACATTCAAACAAGTCTAATTGAATCAAATGAAATTCAAACACATTCAAACAGAGCTAATTGAATCAAATGAAAGTCAAACACATTCAAAAAGAGCTTTTTGAATCAAAAGAAGGTCAAATGCAATCTACAAAGCTAATTAAATCAAATGAAAGTCAAACACATGCAAACAAAACTAAATTAATCAAATGAAAGTCAAAAACATCTAGAAAAACCTAATTAAATCAAATGAAAGTCAAACACATTCAAACAAAGCTATTGGAATCTAATGAAAGTCAAATGCATTCTACAAAGCTTATTGAATCAAATGAAAGTAAAAAACATTCGAACAAAGCCAAATGAATCCAAAGAAAGTCAAACACATTCAAACTAAACTATTTGAATCAAATGAAAGTCAAATGCATTCTACAAAGCCAATTGAATCAAATGAAAGTCAAAAACATTCCAACAAAGCCAATTGAATCAAATGAAAGTCAAACACATTCAAGCAAACCTAATTGAATTAAATGAAAGTCAAACACATTCAAACAGACCTAATTGAATCAAATGAAAGTCAAACACATTCAAAAAGAGCTTTTTGAATCAAATGACGGTCAAATGCAATCTACAAAGCTAATTGAATCAAATGAAAGTCAAACACATTGAAACAAAGCTAATTGGATCAAATGTAAGTCAAACACATTCAAACAGAGCATTTTGAATCAATTGAAAGTCAAATGCATTCAACAAAGCTAATTGAATCAAATGAAAGTAAAAAACATCTAAAAAAACCTAATTAAATCAAATGAAAGTCAAACACATTCAAACAAAGCTATTTAAATCAAATAAAAGTCAAATGCATTCAAACAAAGCTATTGAAAGTCAAATGCTTTCTACAAAGCCAATTGAATTAAATGAAAGTCAAACACATTCAAACAAACCTAATTAAACCAAATAAAAGTCAAATGCATTCAAACAAAGCTATTGAAAGTCAAATGCTTTCTACAAAGCCAATTGAATCAAATGAAAGTCAAAGATATTCAAACAGAGCTAATTGAATCAAATGAAAGTCAAACACATCCAAACAAAGCTAATTGAATCAAATGTAAGTCAAACACATTCAAACAGAGCTTTTTGAATCAAATGAAAGTCAAATGCATTCAACAAAGCTTATCGAATCAAATGAAAGTAAATAACATCTAAAAAAATCTAATTAAATCAAATGAAAGTCAAACACATTCAGACAAAGCTGTTTGATTCAAATAAAAGTCAAACACATTCAACAAAGCTATTTGAGTTAAATGAAAGTCAAATGCAATCTACAAACCTAATTAAATCAAATGAAAGTCAAACACATTCAGACAAAGCTATTTGCATCAAATGAAAGTCAAATGCATTCTACAAATCTAATTGACTCAAATGAAAGTAAAAAACATCTAAAAAATTCAAATTAAATCAATAAAAGGTCAAACACATTCAAACAAAACTATTTGAATCAAGTGAAAGTCAAATGCATTCTATAAAGCTAATTGAATCAAATTAAAGTCAAACGCATCCAAACAAAGCTAATTGAATCAAATGAAAGTAAAACACATTCAAACAGGTCTAATTGAATCAAATGAAATTCAAACACATTCAAACAGAGCTAATTGAATCAAATGAAAGTCAAACACATTCAAAAAGAGCTTTTTGAATCAAAAGAAGGTCAAATGCAATCTACAAAGCTAATTAAATCAAATGAAAGTCAAACACATTCAAACAAAACTAAATTAATCAAATGAAAGTCAAAAACATCTAAAAAAACCTAATTAAATCAAATGAAAGTCAAACACATTCAAACAAAGCTATTGGAATCTAATGAAAGTCAAATGCATTCTACAAAGCTTATTGAATCAAATGAAAGTAAAAAACATTCGAACAAAGCCAAATGAATCCAATGAAAGTCAAACACATTCAAACTAAACTATTTGAATCAAATGAAAGTCAAATGCATTCTACAAAGCCAATTGAATCAAATGAAAGTCAAAAACATTCCAACAAAGCCAATTGAATCAAATGAAAGTCAAACACATTCAAACAAACCTAATTGAATTAAATGAAAGTCAAACACATTCAAACAGACCTAATTGAATCAAATGAAAGTCAAACACATTCAAAAAGAGCTTTTTGAATCAAATGACGGTCAAATGCAATCTACAAAGCTAATTGAATCAAATGAAAGTCAAACACATTGAAACAAAGCTAATTAGATCAAATGTAAGTCAAACACATTCAAACAGAGCATTTTGAATCAATTGAAAGTCAAATGCATTCAACAAAGCTAATTGAATCAAATGAAAGTAAAAAACATCTAAAAAAACCTAATTAAATCAAATGAAAGTCAAACACATTCAAACAAAGCTAATTAAATCAAATAAAAGTCAAATGCATTCAAACAAAGCTATTGAAAGTCAAATGCTTTCTACAAAGCCAATTGAATTAAATGAAAGTCAAACACATTCAAACAAACCTAATTAAATCAAATAAAAGTCAAATGCATTCAAACAAAGCTATTGAAAGTCAAATGCTTTCTACAAATCCAATTGAATCAAATGAAAGTCAAAGATATTCAAACAGAGCTAATTGAATCAAATGAAAGTCAAACACATCCAAACAAAGCTAATTGAATCAAATGTAAGTCAAACACATTCAAACAGAGCTTTTTGAATCAAATGAAAGTCAAATGCATTCAACAAAGCTAATTGAATCAAATGAAAGTAAATAACATCTAAAAAAATCTAATTAAATCAAATGAAAGTCAAACACATTCAGACAAAGCTGTTTGATTCAAATAAAAGTCAAACACATTCAACAAAGCTATTTGAGTTAAATGAAAGTCAAATGCAATCTACAAAGCTAATTGAATCAAATGAAAGTTAAACACATTCAAACAAACCTATAAGAATCAAATGTAAGTCAAATACATTCAATTAGAGCTTTTTGAATCAAATGAAAGTCAAATGCATTCAACAAAGCTCATTGAATCAAATGAAAGTCAAAAACATCTAAAAAAATCTAATTAAATCAAATGAAAGTCAAACACATTCAGACAAAGCTATTTGAATCAAATGAAAGTCAAATGTATTCTACAAATCTAATTGAATCAAATGAAAGTAAAAAACATTCAAACAAAGCCAATTGAATCAAATGAAAGTCAAACACATTCAAACAAACCTAATTGAATCAAATGAAAGTCAAACACATTCAAACAGACCTAATTGAATCAAATGAAAGTCAAACACATTCAAAAAGAGCTTTTTGAATCAAATGACGATCAAATGCAATCTACAAAGCTAATTGAATCAAATGAAAGTCAAACACATTGAAACAAAGCTAATTGAATCAAATGTTAGTCAAACACATTCAAACAGAGCTTTTTTAATCAAATGAAAGTCAAATGCATTCATCAAAGCTAATTGAATCAAATGAAAGTCGAAAACATTCGAACAAAGCAAATTGAATCAAATGAAAGTCAAACAAATTCAAAAAGAGCTTTTTGAATCAAATGAAGGTCAAATGCATTTAAGAAAGCTAATTGAATCAAATGAAAGTCAAACACATTCAAACAAAGCTAATTGAATCAAATGTAAGTCAAACACATTCAAACAGAGCTTTTCGAATCAAATGAAAGTCAAATGCATTCAACAAAGCTAATTGAATCAAACGAAAGTCAAAAACATCTACCAAAATCTAATTAAATCAAATGAAAGTCAAACACATTCAGACAAACCTATTTGAATCAAATGAAAGTCAAATGCATTATACAAATCTAATTGACTCAAATGAAAGTAAAAAACATCTAAAAAATTCAAATTAAATCAATAAAAGGTCAAACACATTCAAACAAAACTATTTGAATCAAGTGAATGTCAAATGCATTCTATAAAGCTAATTGAATCAAATTAAAGTCAAACACATCCAAACAAAGCTAATTGATTCAAATGAAAGTAAAACACATTCAAACAAGTCTAATTGAATCAAATGAAATTCAAACACATTCAAACAGAGCTAATTGAATCAAATGAAAGTCAAACACATTGAAAAAGAGCTTTTTGAATCAAATGAAGGTCAAATGCAATCTACAAAGCTTATTGAATCAAATGAAAGTCAAACACATTGAAACAAAGCTAATTGGATCAAATGTGAGTCAAACACATTCAAACAGAGCATTTTGAATCAATTGAAAGTCAAATGCATTCAACAAAGCTAATTGAATCAAATGAAAGTAAAAAACATCTAAAAAAACCTAATTAAATCAAATGAAAGTCAAACACATTCAAACAAAGCTATTTAAATCAAATAAAAGTCAAATGCATTCAAACAAAGCTATTGAAAGTCAAATGCTTTCTACAAAGCCAATTGAATTAAATGAAAGTCAAACACATTCAAACAAACCTAATTAAATCAAATAAAAGTCAAATGCATTCAAACAAAGCTATTGAAAGTCAAATGCTTTCTACAAAGCCAATTGAATCAAATGAAAGTCAAAGATATTCAAACAGAGCTAATTGAATCAAATGAAAGTCAAACACATCCAAACAAAGCTAATTGAATCAAATGTAAGTCAAACACATTCAAACAGAGCTTTTTGAATCAAATGAAAGTCAAATGCATTCAACAAAGCTTATCGAATCAAATGAAAGTAAATAACATCTAAAAAAATCTAATTAAATCAAATGAAAGTCAAACACATTCAGACAAAGCTGTTTGATTCAAATAAAAGTCAAACACATTCAACAAAGCTATTTGAGTTAAATGAAAGTCAAATGCAATCTACAAACTTAATTAAATCAAATGAAAGTCAAACACATTCAGACAAAGCTATTTGCATCAAATGAAAGTCAAATGCATTCTACAAATCTAATTGACTCAAATGAAAGTAAAAAACATCTAAAAAATTCAAATTAAATCAATAAAAGGTCAAACACATTCAAACAAAACTATTTGAATCAAGTGAAAGTCAAATGCATTCTATAAAGCTAATTGAATCAAATTAAAGTCAAACGCATCCAAACAAAGCTAATTGAATCAAATGAAAGTAAAACACATTCAAACAGGTCTAATTGAATCAAATGAAATTCAAACACATTCAAACAGAGCTAATTGAATCAAATGAAAGTCAAACACATTCAAAAAGAGCTTTTTGAATCAAAAGAAGGTCAAATGCAATCTACAAAGCTAATTAAATCAAATGAAAGTCAAACACATTCAAACAAAACTAAATTAATCAAATGAAAGTCAAAAACATCTAAAAAAACCTAATTAAATCAAATGAAAGTCAAACACATTCAAACAAAGCTATTGGAATCTAATGAAAGTCAAATGCATTCTACAAAGCTTATTGAATCAAATGAAAGTAAAAAACATTCGAACAAAGCCAAATGAATCCAATGAAAGTCAAACACATTCAAACTAAACTATTTGAATCAAATGAAAGTCAAATGCATTCTACAAAGCCAATTGAATCAAATGAAAGTCAAAAACATTCCAACAAAGCCAATTGAATCAAATGAAAGTCAAACACATTCAAACAAACCTAATTGAATTAAATGAAAGTCAAACACATTCAAACAGACCTAATTGAATCAAATGAAAGTCAAACACATTCAACAAATCTAATTAAATCAAATGAAAGTCAAACACATTCAGACAAAGCTGTTTGATTCAAATAAAAGTCAAACACATTCAACAAAGCTATTTGAGTTAAATGAAAGTCAAATGCAATCTATAAAGCTAATTGAATCAAATGAAAGTTAAACACATTCAAACAAACCTAACAGAATCAAATGTAAGTCAAATACATTCAAACAGAGCTTTTTGAATCAAATGAAAGTCAAATGCATTCAACAAAGCTCATTGAATCAAATGAAAGTCAAAAACATCTAAAAAAATCTAATTAAATCAAATGAAAGTCAAACACATTCAGACAAAGCTATTTGAATCAAATGAAAGTCAAATGTATTCTACAAATCTAATTGAATCAAATGAAAGTAAAAAACATTCGAACAAAGCCAATTGAATCAAATGAAAGTCAAACACATTCAAACAAACCTAATTGAATCAAATGAAAGTCAAACACATTCAAACAGACCTAATTGAATCAAATGAAAGTCAAACACATTCAAAAAGAGCTTTTTGAATCAAATGACGATCAAATGCAATCTACAAAGCTAATTGAATCAAATGAAAGTCAAACACATTGAAACAAAGCTAATTGAATCAAATGTTAGTCAAACACATTGAAACAGAGCTTTTTTAATCAAATGAAAGTCAAATGCATTCATCAAAGCTAATTGAATCAAATGAAAGTCGAAAACATTCGAACAAAGCAAATTGAATCAAATGAAAGTCAAACAAATTCAAAAAGAGATTTTTGAATCAAATGAAGGTCAAATGCATTTAAGAAAGCTAATTGAATCAAATGAAAGTCAAAAACATTCAAACAAAGCTAATTGAATCAAATGTAAGTCAAACACATTCAAACAGAGCTTTTCGAATCAAATGAAAGTCAAATGCATTCAACAAAGCTAATTGAATCAAACGAAAGTCAAAGACATCTAAAAAAATCTAATTAAATCAAATGAAAGTCAAACACATTCAGACAAAGCTATTTGAATCAAATGAAAGTCAAATGCATTCTACAAATCTAATTGACTCAAATGAAAGTAAAAAACATCTAAAAAATTCAAATTAAATCAATAAAAGGTCAAACACATTCAAACAAAACTATTTGAATCAAGTGAATGTCAAATGCATTCTATAAAGCTAATTGAATCAAATTAAAGTCATACACATCCAAACAAAGCTAATTGATTCAAATGAAAGTAAAACACATTCAAACAAGTCTAATTGAATCAAATGAAATTCAAACACATTCAAACAGAGCTAATTGAATCAAATGAAAGTCAAACACATTCAAAAAGAGCTTTTTGAATCAAATGAAGGTCAAATGCAATCTACAAAGCTAATTGAATCAAATGAAAGTCAAACACATTGAAACAAAGCTAATTGGATCAAATGTAAGTCAAACACATTAAAACAGAGCATTTTGAATCAATTGAAAGTCAAATGCATTCAACAAAGCTAATTGAATCAAATGAAAGTAAAAAACATCTAAAAAAACCTAATTAAATCAAATGAAAGTCAAACACATTCAAACAAAGCTATTTAAATCAAATAAAAGTCAAATGCATTCAAACAAAGCTATTGAAAGTCAAATGCTTTCTACAAAGCCAATTGAATCAAATGAAAGTCAAAGATATTCAAACAGAGCTAATTGAATCCAATGAAAGTCAAACACATCCAAACAAAGCTAATTGAATCAAATGTAAGTCAAACACATTCAAACAGAGCTTTTTGAATCAAATGAAAGTCAAATGCATTCAACAAAACTAATTGAATCAAATGAAAGTAAATAACATCTAAAAAAATCTAATTAAATCAAATGAAAGTCAAACACATTCAAACAAAGCTGTTTGATTCAAATAAAAGTCAAACACATTTAACAAAGCTATTTGAGTTAAATGAAAGTCAAATGCAATCTACAAAGCTAATTGAATCAAATGAAAGTTAAACACATTCAAACAAACCTAACAGAATCAAATGTAAGTCAAATACATTCAAACAGAGCTTTTTGAATCAAATGAAAGTCAAATGCATTCAACAAAGCTCATTGAATCAAATGAAAGTCAAAAACATCTAAAAAAATCTAATTAAATCAAATGAAAGTCAAACACATTCAGCCAAAGCTATTTGAATCAAATGAAAGTCAAATGTATTCTACAAATCTAATTGAATCAAATGAAAGTAAAAAACATTCGAACAAAGCCAATTGAATCAAATGAAAGTCAAACACATTCAAACAAACCTAATTGAATCAAATGAAAGTCAAACACATTCAAATAGACCTAATTGAATCAAATGAAAGTCAAACACATTCTAAAAGAGCTTTTTGAATCAAATGACGATCAAATGCAATCTACAAAGCTAATTGAATCAAATGAAAGTTAAACACATTGAAACAAAGCTAATTGAATCAAATGTTAGTCAAACACATTCAAACAGAGCTTTTTTAATCAAATGAAAGTCAAATGCATTCATCAAAGCTAATTGAATCAAATGAAATTCGAAAACATTCGAACAAAGCAAATTGAATCAAATGAAAGTCAAACAAATTCAAAAAGATCTTTTTGAATCAAATGAAGGTCAAATGCATTTAAGAAAGCTAATTGAATCAAATGAAAGTCAAACACATTCAAACAAAGCTAATTGAATCAAATGTAAGTCAAACACATTCAAACAGAGCTTTTCGAATCAAATGAAAGTCAAATGCATTCAACAAAGCTAATTGAATCAAACGAAAGTCAAAAGCATCTAAAAAAATCTAATTAAATCAAATGAAAGTCAAACACATTCAGACAAAGCTATTTGAATCAAATGAAAGTCAAATGCATTCTACAAATCTAATTGACTCAAATGAAAGTAAAAAACATCTAAAAAATTCAAATTAAATCAATTAAAGGTCAAACACATTCAAACAAAACTATTTGAATCAAGTGAATGTCAAATGCATTCTATAAAGCTAATTGAATCAAATTAAAGTCAAACACATCCAAACAAAGCTAATTGAATCAAATGAAAGTAAAACACATTCAAACAAGTCTAATTGAATCAAATGAAATTCAAACACAATCAACCAGAGCTAATTGAATCAAATGAAAGTCAAACACATTCAAAAAGAGCTTTTTGAATCTAATGAAGGTCAAATGCAATCTACAAAGCTAATTAAATCAAATGAAAGTCAAACACATTGAAACAAAGCTAATTGGATCAAATGTGAGTCAAACACATTCAAACAGAGCATTTTGAATCAATTGAAAGTCAAATGCATTCAACAAAGCTAATTGAATCAAATGAAAGTAAAAAACATCTAAAAAAACCTAATTAAATCAAATGAAAGTCAAACACATTCAAACAAAGCTATTTAAATCAAATAAAAGTCAAATGCATTCAAACAAAGCTATTGAAAGTCAAATGCTTTCTACAAAGCCAATTGAATCAAATGAAAGTCAAACACATTCAAACAAACCTAATTAAATCAAATAAAAGTCAAATGCATTCAAACAAAGCTATAGAAAGTCAAATGCTTTCTACAAAGCCAATTGAATCAAATGAAAGTCAAAGATATTCAAACAGAGCTAATTGAATCAAATGAAAGTCAAACATATCCAAACAAAGCTAATTGAATCAAATGTAAGTCAAACACATTCAAACAGAGCTTTTTGAATCAAATGAAAGTCAAATGCATTCAACAAAGCTAATTGAATCAAATGAAAGTAAATAACATCTAAAAAAATCTAATTAAATCAAATGAAAGTCAAACACATTCAGACAAAGCTGTTTTATTCAAATAAAAGTCAAACACATTCAACAAAGCTATTTGAGTTAAATGAAAGTCAAATGCAATCTACAAAGCTAATTGAATCAAATGAAAGTTAAACACATTCAAACAAACCTAACAGAATCAAATGTAAGTCAAATACATTCAAACAGAGCTTTTTGAATCAAATGAAAGTCAAATGCATTCAACAAAGCTCATTGAATAAAATGAAAGTCAAAAACATCTAAAAAAATCTAATTAAATCAAATGAAAGTCAAACACATTCAGACAAAGCTATTTGAATCAAATGAAAATCAAATGTATTCTACAAATCTAATTGAATCAAATGAAAGTAAAAAACATTCGAACAAAGCCAATTGAATCAAATGAAAGTCAAACACATTCAAACAAACCTAATTGAATCAAATGAAAGTCAAACACATTCAAACAGACCTAACTGAATCAAATGAAAGTCAAACACATTCAAAAAGAGCTTTTTGAATCAAATGACGATCAAATGCAATCTACAAAGCTAATTGAATCAAATGAAAGTCAAACACATTGAAACAAAGCTAATTGGATCAAATGTGAGTCAAACACATTCAAACAAAGCTTTTTGAATCAAATGAAAGTCAAATGCATTCATCAAAGCTAATTGAATCAAATGAAAGTCGAAAACATTCGAACAAAGCCAATTGAATCAAATGAAAGTCAAACAAATTCAAAAAGAGCTTTTTGAATCAAATGAAGGTCAAATGCATTTAAGAAAGCTAATTGAATCAAATGAAAGTCAAACACATTCAAACAAAGCTAATTGAATCAAATGTAAGTCAAACACATTCAAACAGAGCTTTTCGAATCAAATGAAAGTCAAATGCATTCAACAAAGCTAATTGAATCAAACGAAAGTCAAAAACATCTAAAAAAATCTAATTAAATCAAATGAAAGTCAAACACATTCAGACAAAGCTATTTGAATCAAATGAAAGTCAAATACATTCTACAAATCTAATTGACTCAAATGAAAGTAAAAAACATCTAAAAAATTCAAATTAAATCAATAAAAGGTCAAACACATTCAAACAAAACTATTTGAATCAAGTGAATGTCAAATGCATTCAATAAAGCTAATTGAATCAATAGTCAAACACATACAAACAAAGCTAATTGAATCAAATGAAAGTAAAACACATTCAAACAAGTCTAATTGAATCAAATGAAATTCAAACACATTCAAACAGAGCTAATTGAATCAAATGAAAGTCAAACACATTCAAACAGAGCTTTTTGAATCAAATGAAGGTCAAATGCAATCTACAAAGCTAATTAAATCAAATGAAAGTCAAACACATTCAAACAAAAATAAATGAATCAAATGAAAGTCAAAATAATCTAAAAAAACCTAATTAAATCAAATGAAAGTCAAACACATTCAAACAAAGCTATTGGAATCTAATGAAAGTCAAATGCATTCTACAAAGCTTATTGAATCAAATGAAAGTAAAAAACATTCGAACAAAGCCAAATGAATCCAATGAAAGTCAAACACATTCAAACTAAACTATTTGAATCAAATAAAAGTCAAACGCATTCTACAAAGCTAACTAAATCAAACGAAAGTAAAAAACATTCGAACAAATCCATTTGAATCAAATGAAAGTCAAACAATTCAAACAAAGCTAATTGAGTCAAATTAAAGTCAAACACATTCAAACAAAGCTGATTAGATCAATTGTAAGTCAAACACATTCAAACAGAGCTTTTTGAATCAAATTAAAGTCAAATGCATTCAACAAAGCTAATTGAATCAAACGAAAGTCAAAAACATCTAAAAAAATCTAATTAAATCAAATAAAAGTCAAACACATTCAGACAAAGCTATTTGAATCAAATGAAAGTCAAATGTATTCTACAAAACTATTTGAATCAAATGAAAGTCAAAAGCAATCTATAAAGCTAATTGAATCAAATGAAAGTCAAACACATTCAAACAAAGCTAATTGAATCAAATGAAAGTAAAACACATTCAAACAAACCTAATTGAATCAAATGAAAGTCAAACACATCCAAACAAAGCTAATTGAATCAAATGTAAGTCAAACACATTCAAACAGAGCTTTTTGAATCAAATGAAAGTCAAATGCATTCAACAAAGCTAATTAAATCAAATGAAAGTCAAAAACATCTAAAAAAACCTAATTAAATCAAATGAAAGTCAAACACATTCAAACAAAGCTATTTGAATCAAATGAAAGTCAAATGCCATTCAAACAGTGCTAATTGAATAAAATGAAAGTCAAACACATTCAAACAGTGCTAATTGAATAAAATGAAAGTCAAACACATTTAAAAAGAGCTTTTTGAATCAGATGAAGTTCAAATGCATTTAAGAAAGCTAATTGAATCAAATGAAAGTTAAACACATTCAAACAAAGCTAATTGAATCAAATGTAAGTCAAACACATTCAAACAGAGCTTTTTGAATCAAATGAAAGTCAAATGCATTCAACAAATGTAAATGAATCAAATGAAAGTCAAAAACATCTAAAAAAACCTAATTAAATCAAATGAAAGTCAAACACATTCAAACAAAGCTATTTGAATCAAATGAAAGCCAAATGCATTCTACAAAGCTAATTGAATCAAATGAAAGTCAAACACATTCAAACAAAGCTAATTGAATCAAATGAAAGTCAAACACATTCAAACAAAGCTAATTGAATCAAATGAAAGTTAAACACATTCAAACAAAGCTAATTGAATCAAATGTAAGTCAAACACATTCAAACAGAGCTTTTTGAATCAAATAAAACTCAAATGCATTCAACAAAGCTAATTAAATCAAATGAAAGTAAATAACATCTAAAAAAATCTAATTAAATCAAATGAAAGTCAAACACATTCAGACAAAGCTGTTTGAATCAAATGAAACTCAAACACATTCAACAATGCTATTTGAGTTAAATGAAAGTCAAATGCAATCTACAAAGCTAATTGAATCAAATGAAAGTTAAACACATTCAAACAAACCTAACAGAATCAAATGTAAGTCAAATACATTCAAACAGAGCTTTTTGAATCAAATGAAAGTCAAATGCATTCAACAAAGCTCATTGAATCAAATGAAAGTCAAAAACATCTAAAATAATCTAATTAAATCAAATGAAAGTCAAACACATTCAGACAAAGCTATTTGAATCAAATGAAAGTCAAATGTATTCTACAAATCTAATTGAATCAAATGAAAGTAAAAAACATTCGAACAAAGCCAATTGAATCAAATAAAAGTCAAACACATTCAAACAAACCTAATTGAATCAAATGAAAGTCAAACACATTCAAACAGACCTAATTGAATCAAATGAAAGTCAAACACATTCAAAAAGAGCTTTTTGAATCAAATGACGATCAAATGCAATCTACAAAGCTAATTGAATCAAATGAAAGTCAAACACATTGAAACAAAGCTAATTGAATCAAATGTTAGTCAAACACATTCAAACAGAGCTTTTTTAATCAAATGAAAGTCAAATGAATTCATCAAAGCTAATTGAATCAAATGAAAGTCGAAAACATTCGAACAAAGCAAATTGAATCAAATGAAAGTCAAACAAATTCAAAAAGAGCTTTTTGAATCAAATGAAGGTCAAATGCATTTAAGAAAGCTAATTGAATCAAATGAAAGTCAAACACATTCAAACAAAGCTAATTGAATCAAATGTAAGTCAAACACATTCAAACAGAGCTTTTCGAATCAAATGAAAGTCAAATGCATTCAACAAAGCTAATTGAATCAAACGAAAGTCAAAAACATCTAAAAAAATCTAATTAAATATAATGAAAGTCAAACACATTCAGACAAAGCTATTTGAATCAAATGAAAGTCAAATGCATTCTACAAATCTAATTGACTCAAATGAAAGTAAAAAACATCTAAAAAATTCAAATTAAATCAATAAAAGGACAAACACATTCAAACAAAACTATTTGAGTCAAGTGAATGTCAAATGCATTCTATAAAGCTAATTGAATCAAATTAAAGTCAAACACATCCAAACAAAGCTAATTGATTCAAATGAAAGTAAAACACATTCAAACAAGTCTAATTGAATCAAATGAAATTCAAACACAATCAACCAGAGCTAATTGAATCAAATGAAAGTCAAACACATTAAAAAAGAGCTTTTTGAATCAAATGAAGGTCAAACGCAATCTACAAAGCTAATTGAATCAAATGAAAGTCAAACACATTGAAACAAAGCTAATTGGATCAAATGTAAGTCAAACACATTCAAACAGAGCATTTTGAATCAATTGAAAGTCAAATGCATTCAACAAAGCTAATTGAATCAAATGAAAGTAAAAAACATCTAAAAAAACCTAATTAAATCAAATGAAAGTCAAACACATTCAAACAAAGCTATTTAAATCAAATAAAAGTCAAATGCATTCAAACAAAGCTATTGAAAGTCAAATGCTTTCTACAAAGCCAATTGAATCAAATGAAAGTCAAAGATATTCAAACAGAGCTAATTGAATCAAATGAAAGTCAAACACATCCAAACAAAGCTAATTGAATCAAATGTAAGTCAAACACATTCAAACAGAGCTTTTTGAATCAAATGAAAGTCAAATGCATTCAACAAAGCTAATTGAATCAAATGAAAGTAAATAACATCTAAAAAAATCAAATTAAATCAATAAAAGGTCAAACACATTCAAACAAAACTATTTGAATCAAGTGAATGTCAAATGCATTCTATAAAGCTAATTGAATCAAATTAAAGTCAAACACATCCAAACAAAGCTAATTGATTCAAATGAAAGTAAAACACATTCAAACAAGTCTAATTGAATCAAATGAAAGTCAAAGATATTCAAACAGAGCTAATTGAATCAAATGAAAGTCAAACGCATCCAAACAAAGCTAATTGAATCAAATGTAAGTCAAACACATTCAAACAGAGCTTTTTGAATCAAATGAAAGTCAAATGCATTCAACAAAGCTAATTGAATCAAATGAAAGTAAATAACATCTAAAAAAATCTAATTAAATCAAATGAAAGTCAAACACATTCAGACAAAGCTGTTTGATTCAAATAAAAGTCAAACACATTCAACAAAGCTATTTAAGTTAAATGAAAGTCAAATGCAATCTACAAAGCTAATTGAATCAAATGAAAGTTAAACACATTCAAACAAACCTAACAGAATCAAATGTATGTCAAATACATTCAAACAGAGCTTTTTGAATCAAATGAAAGTCAAATGCATTCATCAAAGCTCATTGAATCAAATGAAAGTCAAAAACATCTAAAAAAATCTAATTAAATCAAATGAAAGTCAAACACATTCAGACAAAGCTATTTGAATCAAATGAAAGTCAAATGTATTCTACAAATCTAATTGAATCAAATGAAAGTAAAAAACATTCGAACAAAGCCAATTGAATCAAATGAAAGTCAAACACATTCAAACAAACCTAATTGAATCAAATGAAAGTCAAACACATTCAAACAGACCTAATTGAATCAAATGAAAGTCAAACACATTCAAAAAGAGCTTTTTGAATCAAATGACGATCAAATGCAATCTACAAAGCTAATTGAATCAAATGAAAGTCAAACACATTGAAACAAAGCTAATTGAATCAAATGTTAGTCAAACACATTCAAACAGAGCTTTTTTAATCAAATGAAAGTCAAATGAATTCATCAAAGCTAATTGAATCAAATGAAAGTCGAAAACATTCGAACAAAGCAAATTGAATCAAATGAAAGTCAAACAAATTCAAAAAGAGCTTTTTGAATCAAATAAAGGTCAAATGCATTTAAGAAAGCTAATTGAATCAAATGAAAGTCAAACACATTCAAACAAAGCTAATTGAATCAAATGTAAGTCAAACACATTCAAACAGAGCTTTTCGAATCAAATGAAAGTGAAATGCATTCAACAAAGCTAATTGAATCAAACGAAAGTCAAAAACATCTAAAAAAATCTAATTAAATCAAATGAAAGTCAAACACATTCAGACAAAGCTATTTGAATCAAATGAAAGTCAAATGCATTCTACAAATCTAATTGACTCAAATGAAAGTAAAAAACATCTAAAAAATTCAAATTAAATCAATAAAAGGACAAACACATTCAAACAAAACTATTTGAATCAAGTGAATGTCAAATGCATTCTATAAAGCTAATTGAATGAAATTAAAGTCAAACACATCCAAACAAAGCTAATTGATTCAAATGAAAGTAAAACACATTCAAACAAGTCTAATTGAATCAAATGAAATTCAAACACAATCAACCAGAGCTAATTGAATCAAATGAAAGTCAAACACATTAAAAAAGAGCTTTTTGAATCAAATGAAGGTCAAACGCAATCTACAAAGCTAATTGAATCAAATGAAAGTCAAACACATTGAAACAAAGCTAATTGGATCAAATGTGAGTCAAACACATTCAAACAGAGCATTTTGAATCAATTGAAAGTCAAATGCATTCAACAAAGCTAATTGAATCAAATGAAAGTAAAAAACATCTAAATAAACCTAATTAAATCAAATGAAAGTCAAACACATTCAAACAAAGCTATTTAAATCAAATAAAAGTCAAATGCATTCAAAAAAAGCTATTGAAAGTCAAATGCTTTCTACAAAGCCAATTCAATCAAATGAAAGTCAAACACATTCAAACAAACCTAATTAAATCAAATAAAAGTCAAATGCATTCAAACAAAGCTATTGAAAGTCAAATGCTTTCTACAAAGCCAATTGAATCAAATGAAAGTCAAAGATATTCAAACAGAGCTAATTGAATCAAATGAAAGTCAAACACATCCAAACAAAGCTAATTGAATCAAATGTAAGTCAAACATATTCAAACAGAGCTTTTTGAATCAAATGAAAGTCAAATGCATTCAACAAAGCTAATTGAATCAAATGAAAGTAAATAACATCTAAAAAAATCTAATTAAATCAAATGAAAGTCAAACACATTCAGACAAAGCTGTTTGATTCAAATAAAAGTCAAACACATTCAACAAAGCTATTTGAGTTAAATGAAAGTCAAATGCAATCTACAAAGCTAATTGAATCAAATGAAAGTTAAACACATTCAAACAAACCTAACAGAATCAAATGTAAGTCAAATAAATTCGAACAGAGCTTTTTGAATCAAATGAAAGTTAAATGCATTCAACAAAGCTCATTGAATCAAATGTAAGTCAAAAACATCTAAAAAAATCTAATTAAATCAAATGAAAGTCAAACACATTCAGACAGAGCTATTTGAATCAAATGAAAATCAAATGTATTCTACAAATCTAATTGAATCAAATGAAAGTAAAAAACATTCGAACAAAGCCAATTGAATCAAATGAAAGTCAAACACATTCAAACAAACCTAATTGAATCAAATGAAAGTCAAACACATTCAAACAGACCTAATTGAATCAAATGAAAGTCAAACACATTCAAAAAGAGCTTTTTGAATCAAATGACGATCAAATGCAATCTACAAAGCTAATTGAATCAAACGAAAGTCAAACACATTGAAACAAAGCTAATTGGATCAAATGTGAGTCAAACACATTCAAACAGAGCTTTTTGAATCAAATGAAAGTCAATTGCATTCATCAAAGCTAATTGAATCAAATGAAAGTCGAAAACATTCGAACAAAGCCAATTGAATCAAATGAAAGTCAAACAAATTCAAAAAGAGCTTTTTGAATCAAATGAACGTCAAATACATTTAAGAAAGCTAATTGAATCAAATGAAAGTCAAACACATTCAAACAAAGCTAATTGAATCAAATGTAAGTCAAACATATTGAAACAGAGCTTTTTGAATCAAATGAAAGTCAAATGCATTCAACAAAGCTAATTGAATCAAACGAAAGTCAAAAACATCTAAAAAAATCTAATTAAATCAAATGAAAGTCAAACACATTCAGACAAAGCTATTTGAATCAAATGAAAGTCAAATGCATTCTACAAATCTAATTGACTCAAATGAAAGTAAAAAACATCTAAAAAATTCAAATTAAATCAATAAAAGGTCAAACACATTCAAACAAAACTATTTGAATCAAGTGAATGTCAAATGCTTTCAATAAAGCTAATTGAATCAATAGTCAAACACATACAAACAAAGCTAATTGAATCAAATGAAAGTAAAACACATTCAAACAAGTCTAATTGAATGAAATGAAATTCAAACACATTCAAACAGAGCCAATTGAATCAAATGAAAGTCAAACACATTCAAACAGAGCTTTTTGAATCAAATGAAGGTCAAATGCAATCTACAAAGCTAATTAAATCAAATGAAAGTCAAACACATTCAAACAAAACTAAATGAATCAAATGAAAGTCAAAATAATCTAAAAAAACCTAATTAAATCAAATGAAAGTCAAACACATTCAAACAAAGCTATTGGAATCTAATGAAAGTCAAATGCATTCTACAAAGCTTATTGAATCAAATGAAAGTAAAAAACATTCGAACAAAGCCAAATGAATCCAATGAAAGTCAAACACATTCAAACTAAACTATTTGAATCAAATAAAAGTCAAATGCATTCTACAAAGCTAACTGAATCAAACGAAAGTAAAAAACATTCGAACAAATCCATTTGAATCAAATGAAAGTCAAACAATTCAAACAAAGCTAATTGAATCAAATTAAAGTCAAACACATTCAAACAAAGCTGATTAGATCAATTGTAAGTCAAACACATTCAAACAGAGCTTTTTGAATCAAATTAAAGTCAAATGCATTCAACAAAGCTAATTGAATCAAACGAAAGTCAAAAACATCTAAAAAAATCTAATAAAATCAAATAAAAGTCAAACACATTCAGACAAAGCTATTTGAATCAAATGAAAGTCAAATGTATTCTACAAAACTATTTGAATCAAATGAAAGTCAAAAGCAATCTATAAAGTTAATTGAATCAAATGAAAGTCAAACACATTCAAACAAAGCTAATTGAATCAAATGAAAGTAAAACACATTCAAACAAACCTAATTGAATCAAATGAAAGTCAAACACATCCAAACAAAGCTAATTGAATCAAATGTAAGTCAAACACATTCAAACAGAGCTTTTTGAATCAAATGAAAGTCAAATGCATTCAACAAAGCTAATTGAATCAAATGAAAGTCAAAAACATCTAAAAAAACCTAATTAAATCAAATGAAAGTCAAACACATTCAAACAAAGCTATTTGAATCAAATGAAAGTCAAATGCCATTCAAATAGTGCTAATTGAATTAAATGAAAGTCAAACACATTCAAACAGTGCTAATTGAATAAAATGAAAGTCAAACACATTTAAAAAGAGCTTTTTGAATCAGATGACGTTCAAATGCATTTAAGAAAGCTAATTGAATCAAATGAAAGTTAAACACATTCAAACAAAGCTAATTGAATCAAATGTAAGTCAAACACATTCAAACAGAGCTTTTTGAATCAAATGAAAGTAAAATGCATTCAACAAATGTAAATGAATCAAATGAAAGTCAAAAACATCTAAAAAAACCTAATTAAATCAAATGAAAGTCAAACACATTCAAACAAAGCTATTTGAATCAAATGAAAGTCAAATGCCATTCAAACAGTGCTAATTGAATAAAATGAAAGTCAAACACATTCAAACAGTGCCAATTGAATAAAATGAAAGTCAAACACATTTAAAAAGAGCTTTTTGAATCAGATGAAGTTCAAATGCATTTAAGAAAGCTAATTGAATCAAATGAAAGTTAAACACATTCAAACAAAGCTAATTGAATCAAATGTAAGTCAAACACATTCAAACAGAGCTTTTTGAATCAAATGAAAGTCAAATGCATTCAACAAATGTAAATGAATCAAATGAAAGTCAAAAACATCTAAAAAAACCTAATTAAATCAAATGAAAGTCAAACACATTCAAACAAAGCTATTTGAATCAAATGAAAGTCAAATGCATTCTACAAAGCTAATTGAATCAAATGAAAGTCAAACACATTCAAACAAAGCTATTTGAATCAAATGTAAGTCAAACACATTCAAACAGAGCTTTTTGAATCAAATAAAACTCAAATGCATTCAACAAAGCTAATTGAATCAAATGAAAGTAAATAACATCTAAAAAAATTTAATTAAATCAAATGAAAGTCAAACACATTCAGACAAAGCTGTTTGAATCAAATGAAAGTCAAACACATTCAACAATGCTATTTGAGTTAAATGAAAGTCAAATGCAATCTACAAAGCTAATTGAATTAAATGAAAGTTAAACACATTCAAACAAACCTAACAGAATCAAATGTGAGTCAAATACATTCAAACAGAGCTTTTTGAATCAAATGAAAGTCAAATGCATTCAACAAAGCTCATTGAATCAAATGAAAGTCAAAAACATCTAAAAAAATCTAATTAAATCAAATGAAAGTAAAAAACATTCGAACAAAGCCAATTGAATCAAATGAAAGTCAAACACATTCAAACAAACCTAATTGAATCAAATGAAAGTCAAACACATTCAAACAGACCTAATTGAATCAAATGAAAGTCAAACACATTCAAAAAGAGCTTTTTGAATCAAATGACGATCAAATGCAATCTACAAAGCTAATTGAATCAAATGAAAGTCAAACACATTGAAACAAAGCTAATTGGATCAAATGTAAGTCAAACACATTCAAACAGAGCTTTTTTAATCAAATGAAAGTCAAATGCATTCATCAAAGCTAATTGAATCAAATGAAAGTCGAAAACATTCGAACAAAGCCAATTGAATCAAATGAAAGTCAAACAAATTCAAAAATAGCTTTTTGAATCAAATGAAGGTCAAATGCATTTAAGAAAGCTAATTGAATCAAATGAAAGTCAAACACATTCAAACAAAGCTAATTGAATCAAATGTAAGTCAAACACATTCAAACAGAGCTTTTTTAATCAAATGAAAGTCAAATGCATTCAACAAAGCTAATTGAATCAAACGAAAGTCAAAAACATCTAAAAAAAATCTAATTAAAACAAATGAAAGTCAAACACATTCAGACAAAGCTATTTGAATCAAATGAAAGTCAAATGCATTCTACAAATCTAATTGACTCAAATGAAAGTAAAAAACATCTAAAAAATTCAAATTAAATCTATAAAAGGTCAAACACATTCAAACAAAACTATTTGAATCAAGTGAATGTCAAATGCATTCTATAAAGCTAATTGAATCAAATTAAAGTCAAACACATCCAAACAAAGCTAATTGAATCAAATGAAAGAAAAACACATTCAAACAAGTCTAATTGAATCAAATGAAATTCAAACACATTCAAACAGAGCTAATTGAATCAAATGAAAGTCAAACACATTCAAAAAGAGCTTTTTGAATCAAATGAAGGTCAAATGCAATCTACAAAGCTAATTAAATCAAATGAAAGTCAAACACATTCAAACAAAACTAAATGAATCAAATGAAAGTCAAAAACATCTAAAAAAACCTAATTAAATCAAATGAAAGTCAAAAACATCTAAAAAAACCTAATTAAATCAAATGAAAGTCAAACACATTCAAACAAAGCTATTGGAATCTAATGAAAGTCAAATGCATTCTACAAAGCTTATTGAATCAAATGAAAGTAAAAAACATTCGAACAAAGCCAAATGAATCCAATGAAAGTCAAACACATTCAAACTAAACTATTTGAATCAAATGAAAGTCAAATGCATTCTACAAAGCTAATTGAATCAAATGAAAGTCAAAAACATTCCAACAAAGCCAATTGAATCAAATGAAAGTCAAACACATTCAAACAAACCTAATTGGATCAAATGAAAGTCAAACACATTCAAACAGACCTAATTGAATCAAATGAAAGTCAAACACATTCAAAAAGAGCTTTTTGAATCAAATCACGGTCAAATGCAATCTACAAAGCTAATTAAATCAAATGAAAGTCAAACACATTGAAACAAAGCTAATTGGTTCAAATGTAAGTCAAACACATTCAAACAGAGCATTTTGAATAAATTGAAAGTCAAATGCATTCAACAAAGCTAATTGAATCAAATGAAAGTAAAAAACATCTAAAAAAACCTAATTAAATCAAATGAAAGTCAAACACATTCAAACAAAGCTATTTGAATCAAATAAAAGTCAAATGCATTCTACAAAGCTAACTGAATCAAACGAAAGTAAAAAACATTCGAACAAATCCATTTGAATCAAATGAAAGTCAAACACATTCAAACAAAGCTAGTTGAATCAAATGAAAGTCAAACACATTCAAACAAAGCTGATTAGATCAATTGTAAGTCAAACACATTCAAACAGAGCTTTTTGAATCAAATGAAAGTCAAAAGCAATCTATAAAGCTAATTGAATCAAATGAAAGTCAAACACATTCAAACAAAGCTAATTGAATCAAATGAAAGTAAAACACATTCAAACAAACCTAATTGAATTAAATGAAAGTCAAACACATCCAAACAAAGCTAATTGAATCAAATGTAAGTCAAACACATTCAAACAGAGCTTTGTGAATCAAATGAAAGTCAAATGCATTCAACAAAGCTAATTGAATCAAATGAAAGTCAAAAACATCTAAAAAAACCTAATTAAATCAAATGAAAGTTAAACACATTCAAACAAAGCTATTTGAATCAAATGAAAGTCAAATGCCGTCTACAAAGCTAATTGAATCAAATGGAAGTAAAACACATTCAAACAAAGCTAATTAAATCAAATGAAAGTCAAACACATTCAGACAAAGCTATTTGAATTAAATGAAAGTCAAATGCATTCTACAAATCTAATTGAATCAAATGAATGTAAAAAACATTTGAACAAAGCCATTGAATCAAATGAAAGTCAAACACATTCAAACAAACCTATCTGAATCAAATGAAAGTCAAACACATTCAAACAGTGCTAATTGAATCAAGTGAAAGTCAAACAAATTCAAAAAGAGCTTTTTGAATCAAATGAAGGTCAAATGCATTTAAGAAAGCTAATTGAATCAAGTGAAAGTCAAACACATTCAAACAAAGCTAATTGAACCAAATGTAAGTCAAACATATTCAAACAGAGCTTTTTGAATCAAATGAAAGTCAAATGCATTCAACAAAGCTAATTGAATCAAACGAAAGTCAAAAACATCTAAAAAAAATCTAATTAAATAAAATGAAAGTCAAACACATTCAGACAAAGCTATTTGAATCAAATGAAAGTCAAATGCATTCTACAAATCTAATTGACTCAAATGAAAGTAAAAAACATCTAAAAAATTCAAATTAAATCAATAAAAGGACAAACACATTCAAACAAAACTATTTGAATCAAGTGAATGTCAAATGCATTCAATAAAGCTAATTGAATCAAATTAAAGTCAAACACATACAAACAAAGCTAATTGAATCAAATGAAAGAAAAACACATTCAAACAAGTCTAATTGAATCAAATGAAATTCAAACACATTCAAACAGAGCTAATTGAATCAAATGAAAGTCAAACACATTCAAAAAGAGCTTTTTGAATCAAAAGTAGGTCAAATGCAATCTACAAAGCTAATTAAATCAATTGAAAGTCAAACACATTCAAACAAAACTAAATGAATCAAATGAAAGTCAAAATAATCTAAAAAAACCTAATTGAATCAAATGAAAGTCAAACACATTCAAACAAAGCTATTGGAATCTAATGAAAGTCAAATGCATTCTACAAAGCTTATTGAATCAAATGAAAGTAAAAAACATTCGAACAAAGCCAAATTAATCCAATGAAAGTCAAACACATTCAAACTAAACTATTTGAATCAAATGAAAGTCAAATGCATTCTACAAAGCCAATTGAATCAAATGAAAGTCAAAAACATTCCAACAAAGCCAATTGAATCAAATGAAAGTCAAACACATTCAAACAAACCTAATTGAATTAAATAAAAGTTAAACACATTCAAACAGACCTAATTGAATCAAATGAAAGTCAAACACATTCAAAAAGAGCTTTTTGAATCAAATGACGGTCAAATGCAATCTACGAAGCGAATTGAATCAAATGAAAGTCAAACACATTGAAACAAAGCTAATTGGATCAAATGTAAGTCAAACACATTCAAACAGAGCATTTTGAATCAATTGAAAGTCAAATGCATTCAACAAAGCTAATTGAATCAAATGAAAGTAAAAAACATCTAAAAAAACCTAATTAAATCAAATGAAAGTCAAACACATTCAAACAAAGCTATTTAAATCAAATAAAAGTCAAATGCATTCAAACAAAGCTATTGAAAATAAAATGCTTTCTACAAAGCCAATTGAATCAAATGAAAGTCAAACACATTCAAACAAACCTAATTAAATCAAATAAAAGTCAAATGCATTCAAACAAAGCTATTGAAAGTCAAATGCTTTCTACAAATCCATTTGAATCAAATGAAAATCAAAGATGTTCAAACAGAGCTAATTGAATCAAATTAAAGTCAAACACATTCAAAAAGAGCTTTTTGAATCACATGAAGGTCAAATGCAATCTACAAAGCTAATTAAATCAAATGAAAGTCAAACACATTCAAACAAAACTAAATGAATCAAATGAAAGTCAAAAACATCTAAAAAAACCTAATTGAATCAAATGAAAGTAAAAAACATTCGAACAAAGCCAAATGAATCCAATGAAAGTCAAACACATTCAAACTAAACTATTTGAATCAAATGAAAGTCAAATGCATTTTACAAAGCTAATTGAATCAAATGAAAGTCAAAAACATTCCAACAAAGCTAATTGAATCAAATGAAAGTCAAAAAAATTCAAACAAACCTAATTGAATCAAATGAAAGTCAAACACATTCAAACAGACCTTTTTGAATCAAATGAAAGTCAAACACATTCAAAAAGAGCTTTTTGAATCAAATGACGGTCAAATGCAATCTACAAAGCTAATTGAATCAAATGAAAGTCAAACACATTGAAACAAAGCTAATTGGATCAAATGTAAGTCAAACACATTCAAACGGAGCATTTTGAATCAATTGAAAGTCAAATGCATTCAACAAAGCTAATTGAATCAAATGAAAGTAAAAAACATCTAAAAAAACCTAATTAAATCAAATGAAAGTCAAACACATTCAAACAAAGCTATTTAAATCAAATAAAAGTCAAATGCATTCAAACAAAGCTATTGAAAGTCAAATGCTTTCGACAAAGCCAATTGAATCAAATGAAAGTCAAACACATTCAAACAAACCTAATTAAATCAAATAAAATGAAATGCATTCAAACAAAGCTATTGAAAGTCAAATGCTTTCTACAAAGCCAATTGAATCAAATGAAAGTCAAAGATATTCAAACAGAGCTAATTGAATCAAATGAAAGTCAAACACATTGAAACAAAGCTAATTGGATCAAATGTAAGTCAAACACATTCAAACAGAGCATTATGAATCAATTGAAAGTCAAATGCATTCAACAAAGCTAATTGAATCAAATGAAAGTAAAAAACATCTAAAAAAACCTAATTAAATCAAATGAAAGTCAAACACATTCAAACAAAGCTATTTAAATCAAATAAAAGTCAAATGCATTCAAACAAAGCTATTGAAAGTCAAATGCTTTCGACAAAGCCAATTGAATCAAATGAAAGTCAAACACATTCAAACAAACCTAATTAAATCAAATAAAAGTGAAATGCATTCAAACAAAGCTATTGAAAGTCAAATGCTTTCTACAAAGCCAATTGAATCAAATGAAAGTCAAAGATATTCAAACAGAGCTAATTGAATCAAATGAAAGTCAAACACATCCAAACAAAGCTAATTAAATCAAATGTAAGTCAAACACATTCAAACAGAGCTTTTCGAATCAAATGAAAGTCAAATGCATTCAACAAAGCTAATTGAATCAAATGAAAGTAAATAACATCTAAAAAAATCTAATTAAATCAAGTGAAAGTCAAACACATTCAGACAAAGCTGTTTGATTCAAATGAAAGTCAAACACATTCAACAAAGCTATTTGAGTTAAATGAAAGTCAAATGCAATCTACAAAGCTAATTGAATCAAATGAAAGTTAAACACATTCAAACAAACCTAACAGAATCAAATGTAAGTCAAATACATTCAAACAGAGCTTTTTGAATCAAATGAAAGTTAAATGCATTCTACAAAGCTCATTGAATCAAATGAAAGTCAAAAACATCTAAAAAAATCTAATTAAATCAAATGAAAGTCAAACACATTCAGACAAAGCTATTTGAATCAAATGAAAGTCAAATGTATTCTACAAATCTAATTGAATCAAATGAAAGTAAAAAACATTCGAACAAAGCAAATTGAATCAAATGAAAGTCAAACACATTCAAACAAACCTAATTGAATTAAATGAAAGTCAAACACATTCAAACAGACCTAATTGAATCAAATGAAAGTCAAACACATTCTAAAAGAGCTTTTTGAATCAAATGACGATCAAATGCAATCTACAAAGCTAATTGAATCAAATGAAAGTCAAACACATTGAAACAAAGCTAATTGAATCAAATGTTAGTCAAACACATTCAAACAAAGCTTTTTTAATTAAATGAAAGTCAAATGCATTCACCAAAGCTAATTGAATCAAATGAAAGTCGAAAACATTCGAACAAAGCAAATTGAATCAAATGAAAGTCAAACAAATTCAAAAAGAGCTTTTTGAATCAAATGAAGGTCAAATGCATTTAAGAAAGCTAATTGAATCAAATGAAAGTCAAACACATTCAAACAAAGCTAATTGAATCAAATGTAAGTCAAACACATTCAAACAGAGCTTTTTGAATCAAATGAAAGTCAAACGCATTCAACAAAGCTAATTGAATCAAACGAAAGTCAAAAACATCTAAAAAAAATCTAATTAAAACAAATGAAAGTCAAACACATTCAGACAAAGCTATTTCAATCAAATGAAAGTCAAATACATTCTACAAATCTAATTGACTCAAATGAAAGTAAAAAACATCTAAAAAATTCAAATTAAATCAATAAAAGGTCAAACACATTCAAACAAAACTATTTGAATCAAGTGAATGTCAAATGCATTCTATAAAGCTAATTGAATCAAATTAAAGTCAAACACATCCAAACAAAGCTAATTGAATCAAATGAAAGAAAAACACATTCAAACAAGTCTCATTGAATCAAATGAAATTCAAACACATTCAAACAGAGCTAATTGAATCAAATGAAAGTCAAACACATTCAAACAGAGCTTTTTGAATCAAATGAAAGTGAAATGCATTCAACAAAGCTAATTGAATCAAACGAAAGTCAAAAACATCTAAAAAAATCTAATTAAATCAAATGAAAGTCAAACACATTCAGACAAAGCTATTTGAATCAAATGAAAGTCAAATGCATTCTACAAATCTAATTAACTCAAATGAAAGTAAAAAA